>BSBK01003256.1:2105000-2545000 GCA_027943335.1 Chamaecyparis obtusa
CTTGAAACTTGACTTAGTCATTTTTCCTAACTAGCATTCTTTGCACATCACATTCTCAGGTTTCTTCAATCTAGGTAGGCCTCTTACTTTCATCTTCTTACTTATCTCTACCAAATTGTCAAAGTTAGCATGACATAGCCTCTTATGCCATAACCAAATGTCATCAAGTTGTGCAATCATAATATTTCTTTAGATAGGTCAAGATAGAACAAATTACCTCTAGTCCACTCACCACTTCCAATCAGTTCACCAGTAGCATCAAATATCTTAGCTTTCTTATGATAAAATTCCACTCAGTAACCAGTCTTGTTGAGCTGAGCAACACTTAACAAATTATAATTCAATCCTTCAACCCAATAAGCATTTTCACAAGAGATTTTATCAGTCAATTTAATCAATCCTTTTCCTCTAACAAGACATGGTGCATCATTACCAAATGTTACACTTTTACCTTTATAATGATGTAGGGTCTCAAACTTACTCTTGTCACCAGTCATGTGATGTGAGCAACCACTGTCAATAATCCATTTATCATTCTTGTTCACATATGAAATCAATGCAATTTTCTCATCCTCATAAGATTCATCTTTCATTGCAACATAGACAACCTCAATTTCAAAATCATCACTATCAGTGTCAGTCTCTTCTTCAACAATATAACAGGATTTCTTACCTTTTCCTTTGTAGTCTTTGTACCTTCGGTAGCTTTTTTCATCTCTTCTTTCTTTGTGTCTTTTGTTTCTCTCTTCATCTTTATCCTTCCTATCAGGACATCTAGCAGCTACATGACCGACTTTATTACATGCAAAACATATAATAGGGAGTTTACCTTTATATTTTCCTTTCCCTCTTCTTAGTCTTCTAGCCATAAGAGCTTCTAGATCTTCAAGATCTTCATCAGAAGTGTCATTGTCGTCTTCACTTTCACTTTCACTTTTACATCTTTCTTTCTCCTTCTTAGGCTTGTTCAAAACTAATTGTGACTTAAAAGCAGATTCAACATTTCCAAGATTACCAACAGAGAAGTTATCATAATTAGACAGTTCAAAAGTAGTCAGTTTGCCAATCAAACCTTCCAAAGTAAGCACATTTCCAGAGTTACATCTAGATACTTGAATAGCTGAGATCTTGATAGCATATATAGGACACAGAGTTCTTAACACTTTTCCAATTATGGTATCATCATCAATAATTCCATTTTCTCCTCTAATAGTATTCACAACTTCTTTTATTCTACTACAATATTGTGCAATGTTTTCATCTTCATTCATTCTCATTTCATCAAACTTACCTTTGAGACTCTCAGCTTTATCTTTCAGTACATATTGATCACCACCATAGATCCTTGCAAGAGTGTTCCACATATCTTTAGTAGTTGTGTAATCCTTAACACCTTCAAATTCTGGATAGCTTAGGGCAGATACAATTTCTAGCATTACCTGGTTGTGTTCTTGCTTAGCTCTCATTTCCTCGACAGTCAAAGGTGTAGCAAGTGTGACATAGTTATTCTCAATGTAGTACTTTGCAGAATCACCAATACCGGCTAGATGCAGCTTCATCAAGCTTTTCCATGCAGGGAAGTTTTCCTTATTCAACTTCAGTACCTCCTTCTTATACATCTTGATCATTTGCTTCAAGTCCCTTTAAACTTGCTTTCTGTAAACACCAATAAGAAACACAGCTCTGATACTAATTGTTAATATGATTTAGAACAACAGAGAGGGGGGGTGAATCAGTTGTTCTTAGGTCCTGTTGTAAAAAACAACTTCAAAAACTTTTACTTAAATCAGATCAAGCAACCAAAACAAACTCGGTCACCACTAATTCAATAATAGAAACATATAACTCAGTAATCCACTACCTTGTTGTAACTAACTTGTAAAACACTTAAATGTTTAAACCAAAACATTCACACAAGTATGACAACAGGATTTATAGTGGAAACCCAATATGGGAAAAACCACTTTGTAACATGCTACTATTATTTTCACTCTTCTGAAGTGAGCTCGATTAAAAGCCAACCCTGTCAAATGTTACAATACACACTGTCAAGTGTGACTCAGTAAAAGGATTTCAATCACCCTGTTAAAAGTGAGCCTGGTTAAAGGACTTACATCCACTCCATTAGAATGCAACCTTGTGCAAAGGATTTAACATATGACTATTAGGTCAACCTCTGTTAAAAGGATTTTGACTATTACAATGGTTAGAAAGTAGTAGTAGTATTGATCTGAAAAATATACAACTCACTTTGAAAATATCAGATCTGATTCTGTATACAAATGCTGGTTTACTAACTTTGAAACTTTTCCATCTCCATCTCTGATATGCTCGGAACTTTCCTTCAAGTAATCACCACGCTTTTCCTTCAGCCTTTTTGCTTATATAGTCAATAAAACTTATTGTTCTTCTAGCATCTCCTTCACCCATGCATTCTCATACCTCATACTTCAGTTCCCTTAATACTTTCCTCTGTTAGGTTAACTTTTCTTTTGCCGCTCAATCTCCTTTGTAGATCTTAGGGTTAGGTCAGATTCATTAAATCTACTCGCTTCATGTTCTTCATTTCCTTTTCTAGAATCATCTCAAATCTCATAAAGATTACAATAAAACATTTTACAAAGCATTAAATGCTTTCATACAATTAATAAATAAAGTCAACACGGTTTACATAATCCAAGAATTCAAACAATTTTATCCCCAAAATGAATTCTCTTCAAATATAAAATTGTTGATGCTCGGTCAATACTGTGATCATTCACTCGGTCTCCATGTAAAATGCTCAGTCACTACTAAAACTATTTCCTCGACAAATACTGATACTCAGCAATTTATTGATACTCGGTCGACTCTAGATTTTGCTCGGCATCCACTAACTCGATCAACTCTGTCATAACCCAGCTTAAACATCATTTCTTCATTTTTTCTCGGTTAAGCCTACCAGTTTAGTCTTCAACTTTTACTAAGATAAATAATACATTATCTCATCATTGTGCAACATAGTCAAGTACACTTTGTAGTACCAAGATAACTCAACCTTTCCTTAGGTGCTATTGTTACCAACCTTGCCCCACTCTTCCTCAACAATTCAATAGATATAGTACTTTCCTAAGTAGCAACAGTCTTACCAATTAAGGTTTGACATCAATGACAATACAATAATTGTTTCAATTTCAGTTTCCAACAAGGTCTACTCTGTTAAGAGATTTTACCAAAACTCTATTACAATGATTAGAAAATAACAAGTATATATCTGCTAATGACAAATTTATCTTGTCTGATATAGATCAATGAAATACTCAATAGATATCACCTTGTAATGTGAAGATCTCAACTCTAAACTGCTCGGTAGCCTGATCTGATTCTGCTCAATTTGATTATCCCTGAATACTGTTCTACTCTATCTAACAATTGATAATCTTGAATTTGGATAATGCTTCAAGAGATTCTTCATTCGCATACATCAGTTACATCAAAATGATGCAAAATACAATTATATAGCATACTACTTTATGCCACTTACAAAATTAGGTTACAATATCTTAGAGAAAAATCCTAAGATCTATGGTGTACAAAAATCACCTAGATCAAACAATTACATAAGATCTTCATCGCATTTAATGAATATCTCAATAATAAATTATCCTCGATCTTGGTAAAATGTTTTGTAATTCTATTGTAACCATTTGCATAGATAAATGTGTCATTCCTAATTATTATGTCATTTCATGTGATCCTCAGTAAACACTATATATACTGCTTGGTAATTACACTGGTGCTCGGTGTCCAATTTTCTTGGTGTTTACTATGCTTGATATCAATGCCTGATGCTCGATAAACTATTATGTGCTCGATGTAAAGACTTAACCAACTAGCTTGTGATGCTTGCTTTTATCGACTAGGTTAACATAAGTAACTGACTAATGTCTTTGATACTAATGACAATCATTAATGCTCAATTAGAGATAACATCTAGTTGTTCATGTTTGTTTGTTCAGGTGTTATTGTATGAGTAGTGCTTGATGTAGTTCCAAATAGATGATTGAGTCTTGAAGTTTCTCCTCTTTCAAATGTGAGAAAAGGTACTTCATTTGAGAATGGATTCTTTTCAAAATGGTAAGATTTATGTCTTGTGTTAACCATGACAGCTTAGATTAAGAAATTTTTAGAGTATCTTGTATTTAAGTGGGTTTGAATGCTTGCAAATGTATGATTTGTGATTCCAAAGATGCAAAAGTGGGTTTGAATTTGTCTTGTGGATCTAACGTCAAAGGGTGTCAAAGTGCCCTGATAGTGAATTAGGAACCAAAGTGCAAGTGAGTTTGGGATTATTTTTTAAAGCTCCAGTGTCAAAGGGTGTTAGAATGCCCTGATAGTGAGTTGGGAACTTGATTATAGCTACTAGGATAATGTGACTCCACAATTTGGACAAATATAGTATAGACCATATAGGATAACAAGACATTCTTAGAAATGACTCTCTCAGGCTATCAGATGGATGTGTTTTGATAGTAGAATCTTACTAATGGCAAAAATGGGTATTTGGAAATGTAAAAATTTTGGCTCTAAGAAGTACAAAAATGCTATTTGTCCCAGATGTGACACTCTACAAGTGATTGATAATCTTTAGGCCCTAGATGTGACTTAGGAAATACAAGATGCAACACATGATATGCAGTAGTTACCAGATATGACATAGGAAATATGGTAGACACCAAATGTGATTTAGGATTGACCAAGTGTGACACAGAATATGGGGTGCGATACAGGATTACCAGATGTGATATTATGATGTCTATAAATTTCCAATTTTAGTGATTTTTTGGAAAAATGGGTCATGTCTGTCACATTCTAGTGACTTGTAGATGTTTTGAAATGCTTTGTGTTTGTTCATTTGGGGGAAATTTATCTAAATTTTTATTTAAAACACATCAAACAATCATTTTAAGCATACACACCTATCCTTCCCTATGCTAGGTATAGATTGAGACCACTTGTTCACTGACTAACACACTCAAAGACTCCTCAGAATATGGCAGTCCAATAACACGTAATGGATATTGGAGCCCATATTAGTCAAGTAATAACATCAATGAGGGCTCGATATAGCGAATGTCTAGGGGAAATTACTATTTGCCTCCCACAAGTGATAACAACCTTTTGGAGGTGAACCGGGTAGTATCTAACATAAGGTTTCTAATAAAAGCATCCATTCATAACCATCTCTCATAGACCCACAAGCAGGATTAAGGCCATAAGCCTTATAGGAACCTAAAAATGTGTGATCTTGTAAGTGAGATTGAAGTGGCTCTGCTCTACATGAGATCCAATTTTGTCATTGGAATTCATCATCAATCTTCCAAGATAAGATATATTATGTCATCTAAAGTTTTCACCTCAAGGAAGCATCAAATTTTATAGTGGGGTGGAAGAGTCGGCTTAAGACTTGTCCCCACTTGGGTCATTCTTGGGAGCTTTTTTCCCCAACCCAGAGGCCCTCTAAAGGTAATGCAATAAAGGAAAGTAGATAAACAATTCAAGGTCTAGATTTTTGATTCTCCATGAGGGAGAAGAGCATAATCTCCTAAATCAAATTGTAAATATAAGACACATCATGCAAACATTAAATTCAATTACCCCAATTTGACCTCAAAATGCAAACTAATTTTTTAGTTTATAATTTTCCTCAAGGGAAAAGAGCATAATCCTCTAGTCAATTTGCAAGATGAATTCAAATTGTAATTAAAATTCCTAGAAATCAAACCATAATGTCTTGTTGATTCCTGTAAGACAACCTACAAAAAATCATTAGTAGTTTGATATGTTGATGTCTCTGTCATTTCATCCTACAACGCACTGTTAAGCTACTAAAAACCACATAAAATTCCAAATCAATCCATTAGGGGTTAGAAAATCCAAAAATCAAGAAAATGACCCCAGATGCGATCCCAAATTTGACTAGATGCGATCCTATTTCCCAAATGTGATATAATTTTTTGAATGCGTCAAAGGAAACTAAATGCAATCTAGAATTTAAATAGATGCAATACCTGACCAAATGTGATTCAAGAAATCTCAGATGCAATATAGGAAACACGGGGTGTGACTATTCTACCCAAATGCGATACAAATCCCCAAATATGATTCCTTGTATGTAGAAAAATGGCAAAAATTAGTGAAAAATAGTAGAAATCTGGGGCTTGTGCCCCACGGTGGGCAGCAAAAATGTGTGTGTGAATTATGTACCTACAAATCTACAATACAACACTTCAATAAGATATTATATTGTTAGCAAATCCATCAAATCAACACTTCAATAAGACATTATATTGTTAGCAAACCAATCAAATCAAGAATTCAAGTATACTATCAAAATCATCCTATTGTTCTCTAACTAGTACAAGTATGAAAAAGATTATAATATTTGCTCTCAGATTCAATTCTAAATAGTGACAATGCAATACTAGGATGAGAGATTTAAGATTACTATGCAAAAATTAAGCTAAAACTATGAGATTCATTCAAATTAACTATGAAAGCCATTAGAACATGAATTCATTTTCTATTAACCCAAATTGAAATGTTCTCTAATTAGCTATGAGCATATGAAATGAAAATAACATCGTGTAAGTATGAATTTAAATTAACTATTTTCAACCCTATTTGAGATTTGAAAATTCTTCTTTTATAGAATCTTGAGATTTTGAATGGTTAGGATGCATCCATGAGGAGTGGTTGAATTGTTTCCAAGCTTGATCCATGTAAGTGATCCATGTGATGAGCTTGTTGGAAACTATAATTGAATCAATTATTGTATTGTCATTGATGTCAAACCTTAACTAGTAAGATTATTTCTACTTAAGAAAGTACTATATCTATTTACTTGTTGTGAAAGGGGATAAGCAAGGTTGGTAACAATAGCACCTAAGGAAAGGTTGAGTTATCTTGATACTTTAATGACTACTTGATTATGTGGCACAATGATTAGATAATGTATTGTTTATTTAAGTAAGAACAAAGACTAAACTAGTAGGCTTAACCAAGCAAAAGTGAAAAAATCTAGTTTAAGTTGAGTGATGTTAGTGTTAACTGAGATAGTATATGCCAAGTAAATTCAGTGTTAATCAAACATCAGTTAATTGTCGAGGAAGACAATATTTGTCGACGAAACAGTTTGTGTGGTGACCGAGCTTTCTAATGAAGACCGAGGAGTTGAACACTATATTGACCGAGCGTCAGTAATTTACATTTGAGGAAGAATTAAATTTCAAGTTGACATTGTTGAATTCTTGGATTATGTAAAACATGTTGATTTTATTTATTGATTGTACAAAAGCATTAAATACATTGTAAAATATTTTATTAAAGATCTATTAAGAGATTTGAGACATTTCTATAAGTTTAGATGAAGAACATAAAGTTGGAAGGATGCGATGAATCTAACCTAACCCTAAGATCTACGAAGGAGATTAAGTGACAAAAGATGTATTGACCTAATTTATGAAGTATTAAGGAAACCTAAGTATGAGGTTGAAAAAAAAAGAGAATGCTAGAAGTATTGTTGATGTTATTGACTGTATAAGCATAAAAGGCTGAAGGAGAAGTGTTGTGATTGCTTGATGAGATTTTTGAGCAGATCAGTGATGGAGATGGTAAAGGTTAATAGTCAGTAAGCCAGCATATGTGTACAAAATTGGATTTGATATTTGTAAAGTGAGTTGTATATTTTTCAGATCAATACTACTGCTACTTTCTAACCATTGTATCAGTCAAAATCCTTTTAACAAAGATTGACCTAACAGTCATTTGTATAAATCCTTCGAACAAGGTTGTATTCTAATGGGATGTATGTAATTCCTATAACAAGGTGCACTTTTAATAGAGTGATTTAAATCCTTTAACCAAGTTTGTAACCTTTGACAGGGTTGGTTTTTCACCGAGCTCACTTCAAAAGAGTGAAAATAATAGTAACATGTTACAAAGTAGTTTTTCCCAAATTGGGTTTCCACTATAAATCTTAGTGTTAATACTTGTGTGAATGTTTTGGTTTGAAAATTTATGTGTTTTACAAGTTAGATACTATTGGATAAGTGGACTGCACTGTTATATGTTTCTATTATGCAATCAGTAATGACTAAGTAGCTATTGGTTATTGGATCTGATTTTAAAGTTTATTTTATACATCTGGACCTGAGAACAACTAATTTGCCCACCTCTTTGTTGTTCTAAATCATATTAACAATTGGTATTAGAGCTCTATTGGTTCTTTCAGAGAACAAGTTTAAAGGTACTTGAATCAAATGATCAAGATGTATAAGAAGGAGGTACCGAAGCTAAATAAGGAGAATTTCCCTGCATGGAAAAGTTTGATGAAGCTTCATTTGGCCAGTATTGGTGATTCTACAAAGTATTATATTGAGCATGATTATGTCACAAATGTTGCACCTCTGACTGTTGAGGAGATGAGAGCTAAACAGGAGCACAACCAAGCAATGTTGGAGATTGCATCTACCCTAAGTTATCTAGAATTTGAAGACATCAAAGACTATAGCAATGCAAAGAAAATTTGGGACACTCTTGCAAACATCTATGGCAATGACATAAATGTACTGAGAGAAAAAGCTAAGAGCTTAAGAGGTAAATTTGATGAAATGAGAATGCAAGAAGGTGAGAATATTGCACAATATTGTGGTAGAATAAAAGTTGTAAATGCTATTAGAGGAGAAAATGGAACTATTGATGATGAAATTGTAATTGGAAAAGTATTGAGAACTTTGCATCCTATTTATGCCATCAAAATTTTAGCAATTTAAGAATCTAGATGTAACCCTAACAATACTCTTACTTTGAAAAGTTTGGTTGGTAAGCTTATTGCTTTTGAACTTTCTAACTATGATAACTTCACTATTGCCAATGTTGAATCTACTTTTAAGTCACAAATGGTTTTAAGCAAGTCAAAGAAGGGAAAAGAAAGATGCATCAGTGAGAGTGAAATTGATAGTGATACATCTGATGAAGAACTTGAGGATCTAGAAGCTCTTATGGATAGAAGACTAAAAATGGGAAAAGGAAAGTATAAAGTTAAACTCCCTATTATATGTTTTTTATGTAATAGAGTTGGTCATATAGCTACTAGATATCCTGACAGGGATAATAAGGATGAAGAAAGTGACAACAAGCATAAAGACAAAAGAGAAGATAGAGGTTACCAAAGGTACAAGGACTCTAAAGGAAAAGGTAATAAATCCTATTATATTACTGAAGAAGAGACTGACATTGATAATGATGATTTTGAAATTGAGGTTGTCTATGTTGCAATGAAAGATGGGTCTGATGAGAATAAGAAAACTACATTGATATCTTATGTGAAGAAAAATGATAAATGGATTATTGATAGTGGTTGTTCACATCACATGACTGGTGACAAGAGTAAGTTTGATACCTTAGAACATTATAAAGGTAGAAGTGTGAAATTTGGTAATGATGCACCATGTCATGTTAGAGGTAAAGGATTGATTAAGCTAACTAATAAGATCACTTGTGAAAATGCTTATTGTGTTGAGGGTCTTAACTACAATCTGTTGAGTGTTGCATAGCTTAATAGCACTAGCTGCTGAGTGGAATTTCATCACAGAAAGGCCAAAATATTTGACGCCATTGGTGAACTGATTGGAAGTGGAGAAAAGACAAGAGGTAATTTGTTCTATCTAGACCTATCTGATGAAACATGTATGATTCCACAACTTGATGATATTTACTTATGGCATAAGTGACTATGTCATGTTGACTTTGATAATTTGGTAGAAATTAGTAAGAAGAAGAAAGTAAGAGGTCTGCCTAGATTGAAGAAACCTAAGAATGCAATGTGCAAAGAATATCATTTGGGTAAGATGACAAATTCTAGTTTTAAGAGAAAGACTTACTTCTAAGAATACTTTAGATTTGGTTCATATTGACCTTTATGGACCTATGGGTGTACAAAGCTATTGTGGTGCTATATATTTTATCTTGTTTGTCGATGATTATACTAGAATGATGACTGTAATGTACTTAAAATAAAAATCTAATGCTTTTCAATTTTTTAAGTGGTATTTGGCTAAGGTTGAAAAGGAGATAGGTAGGAACTTGAAGTGTTTGAGATATGACCAAGGTGGAGAATTTATATCCAATGAATTAAATCTATTTTTCAATGATAGAGGGATCAAAAGACAGATGTCTGCACCAAGAAATCCTCCACTAAATGGTATAGCAGAGAGAAGGAACAAATCTATCTTGGATTGTGCAAGGACATTAATGATTGAGAATAATATTGCACAAAAATACTAGAGAGAAGTTATGAGTACAACTGTTTATACTCTTAACCGAGTACATATCAAAAAAGGTACAAATCTAACACCTTATGAGTTATGGCATGGGTATGCACCTAATATAAAGTATTTTAGAATTTTTAGAAGAAAATGCTACATACTGAAGGACAATAGGAATGGAAAGTTTGATGCTAAAAGTGATGAGGGCATATTCCTAGGCTATTCCACAAAAACTAAAGCATATAAGTGTTTTAACTCTAACACTAACAAAATTGTAGAAAGTGTGAATGTCAAACTTGATGAGTATGTAGAGAAAAATAAAGCTGACAACAAAAGAGAACTAGAAGATTATAGATCTTTTGTGTATATAGAAGAAGGAGAAGCAAATGAAAAACTTGCACCTAATGTTGAGTCTCAGGTAAGCAATGTCGAGCTCCAGAAAATAATACCAAGAGAGAAGAAGAACATGTCGATAGACAAGAGGAAGCTATCAAGTATTAGGAAGAGGTTGTCAATCATTCATAAGCTAAATCTAACAATCTTGTTAGTGAACCTGAAGAACAAGATGAGAGGAGAGTAGAACCTATTCTAACATGATATGTAAGGAGACATCACAAGCCTAAACAAATCATTGGAGACAAAGATATTGAAATTCTTACCAGAAGCAAGACAAGAGATGCTACATGCTTGCTATGTGAATTTGAGCCTAAGACAACAAGAGAGGCATTAGAAAATGAAGACTGGATACAAGCAATGAATTAGGAGATAGACCAAATAAATAAGAATGATACCTAGACTCTAGTATTGAGACCAGAAAATAAAAATGTCATTGGAACAAAGTGGGTTTTCTGAAACAAGCTGAATGAGCATGGTCAAATCACAAGAAATAAAGCTAGGCTGGTATGCAAAGGCTACGCACAAGAAGAAGGAATAGATTATGTGGAGACATTTTCCCCTGTAGCTAGATTGGAAGGAGCAAGAACCTTACTTGCATATGCTACCTATAAAGATTTCAACATATACCAAATGGATGTTAAGTTTGCATTTTTAAATGGTATATTAGAAGAAGAAGTGTGCATTGAATAGCCAAAAGGATTTGTTGATCCAAATAGAAGACACATGGTTTGCAAATTGAATAAAGCATTGTATGGACTAAAGCAAGCTCCTAGAGCATGGTATGAGAGATAGCACAACTACCTGGTACAGATTGGATTCTCAAGGACAAATGACACAAGCAATCTATATATGAAAGATGAAGAAGGTAAAGGAATCTTGTTGGCTAAGATTTTTGTAGATGATATAATATTTGGTGGACAAGATGCCTTGTGTAAAAAAATTTCAAATGAAATGCAAACTGAATTTGAAATGAGTATGTTTGGGGAGATCAAAGCTTTGGTTGGTTTACAAGTATATCAGATGGAGAAAGGGATCTTCATCACCCAGTCTAAATATGTTCATGAGATACTGAAAACCTTTGGTATGGAAGATTCAAGGCTAGTAAGTACTCCCATGGCTACTGGACAAAATTTGTCTAAAAATGATGATGTTGCAGAAGTAAACTAGACTTTGTATAGATCCATGATTGGAAAGCTACAGTATGTTGTACACAATAGACCAGATATTGCTTTAGCTATTGGGATTGTGGCAAGATTCTCTGTCAATCCTAAGGAAACTCACATGATGGCTTTCAAAAGGATAATGAGATATTTGAAATTTGAAAGGGACTTCTGACTATGGATTGTACTACAAGAAGCATGAAAAAATTGAACTAAGAGTATATACTAATGTTGATTGGGCAAGAAATGTGGATGATAGAAAGAGTACTAGTGGTGGAGCTTTCTTTCTTGGATAGAGATTAGTTTCTTGGACAAGCAAGAAACAAAATTGCATTTCCCAATCTACTACTGAAGCTGAGTATGTGGTTGTAGTAGTGAACTGTTCAAATTTGGTATGGATAAAGCAATTGTTGGTAGGCATGAAAGAAGAGATCACTGAACCAGTTGTCATTTACTATGACAACACAAGTTCTATCAACATCTCTAAGAATCCAATGATGCATACAAAGACCAAACACATCGCCATCAAGTATTATTACTTGAGGGAACTGGTACAAGATAAAGAAGTCTAAATGGAATATGTGAATACAAAGGAACAACTAGTAGACATATTCACAAAAGCTTTACCTAAAGAAGTTCATGAATATCAGAGAAGTCAATTAGGGGTTCTTCCCCTATTTGAGGCTTCCTAGTCAAGCTAGGAGCACTGCATCAAATGTGTTGCAAAGAATATCTGACAAATTGATGCAGAGACAGGTCACATTTTAGGAGCAGTCTAGAGTTGTGAAAAGAACAGAAAAGTCAAGAATTAGTCATAAGCAAAGATGACAGAGGGAGAAATATTGTTACTGAACCAAAAATATGATATCTACATCTACAGGATGTATGTTTTAGTTGCTACTTTGGCATTTTTGTCAAAGAGGGAGATGATCACAGATGAATACACATGAAAATAGATGAATACACATGGTGAAATTTTATGGAAGATCAAGTAAGAGGGAGAAATTCAGTGGGTGGTCACACAAGCATGGCTAATTGATTCTCTATCAGAATGAAGCTAAGGATATTATACATATTTTTGATGAACAGATAAATTTTGGATTGGTTGGTGATTCATGTGAAATTCATATGGTCTTTCCATCAATGCCAAAGAGGGAGATTGTTGGAAACTACAATTGAAGAAATTTTTGTATTATCATTGATGTCAAACCTTAACTGGTAAGACTGTTGCTAATTAAGAAAGTACTATATCTATTTGATTGTTGTGAAAGGGGATAGGCAAGGTTGGTAACAATAACACCTAAGGAAAGGTTGAGTTATCTTGATACTTTAATGAGTACTTGATTATGTATAACAATGATAGGATAATGTATTGTTTATCTAAGTAATAATAAAGACTGAACTGGTAGGCTTAACTGAGAAAAAGTGAAAAAATCTAGTTTAAGCCGAGTGATGTTAGTGTTAACCAAGCTAGTATATGTCAAGTAAATTTAGTGTTGACCAAACATCAGTTAATTGTTGAGGAAGATAGTATTTGTCAAGGAAACAGTTTGTGTGGTGACCGATCTTTCTAATGAAGACTGAGGAGTTGAACACTATATTGACCGAGCATCAGTAATTTACGTTCAAAGAAAAATTCAGATTTCTAGCTAACATTGTTGAATTCTTGGATTATGTAAAATGTGTTGACTTTATTTTTTGATTTTACAAAAGCATTAAATGCATTGTAAAACATTTTATTAAAGATCTATTAAGAGATTTGAGACATTTCTAGAAGGATATATGAAGAACATAAAGTTAGAAGGATTCGATGAATCTGACCTAACCCTAAGATCTACAAAGGAGATTAAGCAGCAAAAGATGTATTGACCCAATTGAGGAAGTATTAAGGAAACCTAAGTATGAGGTTGCAAAAAAGAGAGAATGTTGGAAGTATTGTTGATGTTATTGACTGTATAAGCAAAAAAGGTTGAAGGAGAAGTGTTGTGATTGCTTGACAAGATTTTTTAGCAGATTGGTGATGGAGATGGTAAAGGGTCACAGTCAGTAAGCTAGCATATATGTACAAAATTGGATCTGATATTTGCAAAGTGAGTTGTATGTTTTTTAGATCAATACTACTACTACTTTCTAACCATTGTATCAGTCAAAATTCTTTTAACAGAGGTTGACCTAACAGTCATTTGTATAAATCCTTTGAACAAGGTTGCAATCTTATGGGATGTATGTAAGTCCTATAACAAGGTGCACTTTTAACAGAGTGGTTTAAATTATTTAACTGTGTCACACCTGATAGTGTGTTTGTAACCTTTGATAGGGTTGGCTTTTCACCGAGCTCACTTCAGAAGAGTGAAAATAATAGTAACATGTTACAAAGTGGTTTTTCCCAAATTGGGTTTCCACTATAAATCCTGGTGTTAATACTTATGTGAATGTTTTGGTTTGAACATTTATGTGTTTTACAAGTTAGATACTATTGGATAAGTGGACTGCAATGTTATATGTTTAGGTTATGCAATTAGTAATGATCGAGTAGCTATTGATTATTGGATCTGATTTTAAAGTTTGTTTTATACATCTAGACCTGAGAACAACTAATTCACCCCCCCCCCCCTCTCTATTGTTCTAAATTATATTAACAAATCTCTCATTGGTTTAAAGTGTTTTTGTTGTCTCCTTAAAGGTGACATGTCATTATAGAGAGATTTATTCATTTCTTTTAATTAATTAATTACTCTAGCCATGAATTTAATGGGATTGATTTAATTAATTAGGCATAGAGATAATCAAAATGTTTTTTCTTAATACTTTGATGATAAATTCTTGAATTAGGAGATTTTAGTGATTTTATCAAATTCAAGGAATTATGCTAATAATCAAGAATTAAATTAACATAATTAGGGTTTTATCTTGAATTAGGGTAAATAAGGCCTAAGGTTCTATTAGCCCAATTTTTGGTGATTACAATCAATAGTTTTGTTACAAGTTTTGGAGCCCAAGTTAGTGCAATAAATCATAAGCTGAAGGCTTATAGAGATGAGAAGGAAAAGAGGATAGCTAACTTGATGGGTTTACAAACTTTATTGATCCCTAAGGTGGATATTCTACAACAAGGAGTGAAAGAGGTAGAATAGGTTTTGGATACTCTTGATATGTTCATAGCAGATGGATTGGAAGAACTTGCACATCAGCTACATGGAAAAATACTGATCATGGATAATCTTTAGAATATTTATGTTAATTATTTACAGGTTTTGAAATTTAATCTCATTGATATATTCAATAGATTGTAAACTTGTATATGCTACTCTACATGAATAAAAAAATTCTTTTTGCATATCATTGTATACCTTTGTCATTTTTGTCAAACAGAGAGTAGATAGGATGAAAATTAGATAAGTATTTGTAAGGGGGAGCAATATAGTTATGGGAGCTAGAGTTACATTTATATGCTCTTAAAAATTTTGATGCTCTAAATGTTTGATTACATTTTTTGCATAGATTGACACTTTGGTTTGACACTTAGAAATTTTTTATCTAAGTGTTGCCATCAATACCAAAGGGGGAGATTGTTGGCATTTGATGAAGGTGTTGGGAAGATTTTTCTCTAAGTGTTGCCATCAATGCCAAAGGGAGAGATTGTTGGCATTTGATGAAGGTGTTGGGAAGACTTTTTTTATGGGATGAATTTTTGAGTATTTTCATTGCTAGAAACAAAGTCTTTTAGGATGAATGAATTAATTAGACTAGTGGTAAAGATGACTACATAAGGAATTCTCTAAGTATTCAGTGTATTGGTGATAACATAGTCAGTCATGGTGAATGTGATGTGTGGTGATGATATGAATAGATCTGGTGGTGCAATTAGAAAGGTAGAATCTATAGTCATATCAGCCTACTTCTATGATTTTGTAAGTACATTCAAAGTACAGATGAATATTTTGAGGAAATAATAGGGCTATCGACTAGAATAACCAACCGGTTTGACAAGGTGATGAAATCAAGGTAGCAATCGGATTAAAGTTATTAATTATTTTATTTTTAAATTTTATTTTTGCAAAATGACCTTAAGGATTACAATTTCCTATATTGGAATGATATTTTATGAAATCTAAATTTTTTTGGAGGTCGACATTAGTAACATGTTTCAGGGTTATTCCACTGACCTAAAAGTGTATATATGAGATGATATCAAAGGGTAAACATGATGGTTAGATGTTGTGATTATTATGATCATTAAAGGTGAAGTGTTTATGATTAGAATAGTGATTTGAGAAGTGTTGAAGTTAATTTTTCAAGTAGAGTGTGCTACAATTAGATTAGTTTTATTGAGTTCTTTCTCAAGGCAAGTTCTAACAAGCTTGTTGTCATAATCCTCTAACTAGGTTACTCCTAACTGGGTATGCAAGATCCTAATAGGTCTAAAGTATAATTCCTTTAACTAGGTGACTCATAGAAATATTTATAAATCCTTTAACAAGGTAGTTCCTAATAGGACTTTGTAATATCTTCTAACTCGGCTATAGATACTCTTAATCAGTTATACCCTTAGCAAGGTGTTGTAATTGTTCCTAACATGGAAGATCTTATTGGTGCACTAGTGATATTATTGGGTGACAATTACCACCATGGCTCTTCCCTCTAACAAGGGTTTCCACTCAAAAATTTTCATTTTTATGTGTGGATATTTTGTGTTATGCTTCTATGTGATATTTACTTTTTCATGTTGGTTAATATGCAATTTTATGAAAAGATTTTATAACTTTATGGTTGCATTGATTCACCCCTCCTCTCAATGCCTTATAGCATTAACATGGTATAGTTTTGATAATAGGAAGATCAGTTACAGTGTTGTCATTGATGTCACCAAAGTATTGTGTTGGTTGACAGTGAGTTGTGTGGTGAGTATGTGAAGGCATTGTGGTCAAAGAGGAAGACTCAATTATGTTTCTTTTTACCATATGTATGAGTACATTGGATAGAAATAAGTATTCAGAGAGTTATGATAGATTGAAGAGAAATAGGGAAAACAAAAGAACAGACAATGACAGTCAGTGAATGATTTGATTAATTCATCAAATTGGTATGGATCCAAGTGTTGTGGTCATGATATGATTATGTTGACTAGGATATGTTATTGATACTATGATTTCTACAAGATTAGAGTACTACAAGTCATCATTTTAGTTGATATAATATCATTCTATGCAAGATAGAAAAAAAATTTAATAGGTTTGAGCAATTGGCATTAGATCAGTGAGCATTGATGATGCAATCAGTTGCAATGGATTTTTTTGTGATCCAAGTGTCAAGGTGATGTGGCATGATAGATATGTAATGCTGATTTTCTATTTATTTTTCAAGGTGATAAGATCTATCAAGTTCTGGAAGCATGTTGGGAATTCAAATAAAGTTTGACTCTTATTTTCTTAAATTTTTGTGGATGAATCTTGTGGCTAACCTGAATTTATAATCAAATATTCTAGATTGCTAATATGTTTTAGGGTTCAAGGATCGAGCGTAAATGATTTTAATGAATAAAATTAAAATGTAATATATTTTGTGAGGTGGTTAATTTCCTAATGGACATGTAATGTATTTATATGTAAATTGATGAATTATACTAGAGCAGATCATGGATGTGAAGGTGCAGTCGAGTTAAGAGAAAAGATTGTCTGCAAGAAGTAGAAGTGTTGTTCTTAATTGGATATGAAAAAGAAAAGGAGAAGTGCTACACATAGATCATTTTACTTGTTGATTCATAATAGGTTCTGCAAGAAAATCCCTTAACTGGGTAGATCCTAACAAGTTTTTATCAATAAATCTTTTAACCAGGTGGATCTTTAATTATTGTTTAAATCCTTTAACAAGGTTACTCCTAATAAGATAAAGCTCCTAATAGGGCTAGAGGTAAATCCCTTAATCGAGTGACTCCTAACAGGGTCTTCTCCTAATAAGGAATTTGTAAATCTCCTAACAGGGCTAGGCCTTTAACCAGACATATTCAAAACAGTGCAAATTATTAGCTGGTGCTAATTACCACCATGGTTTTTTCCCTCTAACCAAGGGTTTTCACAATAAAAATATTGGTGTTCTTGTGTTACATGTTTGGATGGTTACATTTGTTTTACTTTTCTTATTGTTGCACAAGTTATATGTTGGTGAATGTTATTAAATGGTTGATGAGAAGTTTGGATTTGGTAGATTGTTGATTCACCCCCCCCTCTCAATAATCTTGGACCTTATAGTATTAATAATTAGTATCAAAGCATATGTCCTCTTTGTGGTAATCTTAATAGCTTGAGGAAAAGATCCAATGATAAAGAAAGAAGGTCCTAAGCTCACAAGAGATAACTAAACAATATGGAGTGACCAAATAAAGATCTATCTAAAATGTATGGGCCATAATTCTAGAATCATGTTGTAACCAAATATGTTATTCCTTCTGGGACTCTTATTGCAGATAAATTCGAGGAGCAAATGAAGAATATGAAAGCATTAGAGGTGATAGTAAGTACTCTATCTAACACTAAATATATTGATATACATGGTTTAGAGACTGGTCATGAGGTTTGGAAAAATCTTAAACTAATCTATGGTGGAGACAAGCATGTTCAAATATCCAGGGTAGATAGAGTAAAGGGAAACTATGATGACATGAAAATGGTTTAAGGAGAAAACATTTCTTAATATGGTCAAAAGATAAAATAATTTGTTGGTTCGATCAAGAGTGTTGGTGGTATCATTGAAGAAGAAGATGTGGTAAGTAAAGAAATTTATACCTTATTATTTCATTAGGGTTTCTTCCATTCATGATTTTATAACAATAGATAATGTCTCTATTGATGGTATTATTAGTAAGCTTACTTCTTTTCAGTTGAGAAACTTTTATAATAGTATTCCTAGAGTTGACGCGGCTTTTAAGGCCTCTTTGTCATTATCATAAAAGAAGAATAGAAAATAAAATATTCATGAATATAATTTCATGTCAAGTTATTCTAGGGAATTTGAATCCATTGTAGATGAAGAAAGGTAGCAAGGAGAGCTTGAAGGATTACTTGCAATGAGACTACCTAGAGGTATCAGTAAGTACAAAGGAAAGTTAACTTTAAAGTGTTTCTCATGCAATAAGAATGGACATATTGTTTCTAGGTGTCCTAATGGTGAACAGAAAGAGAAAATAAAAAGATTCAAAGGATTTGGAAAGAAACAATGTTATATTGTAGTAGATAAAGGTGTAATTGATGAAGAATCTAAAGATAATGAAGAAGAAGGAATAGTATTTGTGGAAGTGAAAGAGGATACCTTTAAAATGATAAAAAGCATTGGTTTCTCACATGGAACACAACAATGAGTGGTTTATTGATAGTAGGTGTCCACATCACATGATCGGTGACAAAAGCAATTTCTTAAAGCTAGAATAATTTGATGGTGGTGTGGTCAGGTTTGGTAACAACACAACCTATTTGGTAAAAGGAAAAGGTATAATTTATTTGAATGGAAAAACAAATGTTGAAGATGTTTACTTTGTATAAGGTCTAACACATAATTTATTAATTATGGGTTAGTTGAATGACAAAATTTATCACCTGGAATTCAAAGGAGGTATTTGTAAGATACTTAGAATCTTGGGTGATTTGATTGCTATTGGAAGATAGACTAAAGGTACCTTATTCCATCTAAACAATATTGTTAATAGTTGTTTGGTTGCTAGAGTTAAGGATAGTTGGTTGTGGCATAGAAGGTTTTGTCATGTGAACTTTCATAGTCTTGTCAAAGTTAGTAAGTTGAATGTAGTTAGGGGATTGCCACAAATATCTAAGCTAGAAAACATGATGTGTAAAGAATGTCAGTTAGGTAAATTAACTAGTTCTACTTTCAGTATAAATTCCTCTTTATCTAAGAGTATATTGAACTTAGTGCATATTGATCTTTGTGGTCCTATGTGGACAATAAGTTACCATGGTGATAAGTGCTTTATATTTTTTACTGATGTTTACTCAAGCATGATGTGGTGACTTTTTGGAGGATAAGTTTGAAGCTTTCTACAATTTTAAAGCTTTCAAGAACTTGTTGAGAAAGAAACAATAAACATCTTGAAGTTCTTAAGGATAGACAAAGGAGGAGACTTTACTTCATCATAATTTGTTCAATATTGTAAGGAGAATGGAATCAAAAGGTAGATGTCTGCACCTAGAACTCCACAGTAGAATGGAATTGCAAAAAAGAGGAACAAAATTATAGTTGATGTTGTGAGGAAAATTATGATTTAAGGTAATCTACCCAAGTCATATTGGATAGAAGTTATTAGCACTGTAGTACACACATTGAACTGGGTACAAGTGAAGAAAGGAATCGATAAGACACCTTTGAACTATGGTATGGTCATTCAACTAGTGTTAAGCATTTCAAAACTTTTGGTAGTAGATGTTATATAAAGAGAGATGATTTTGTTGTAAAAATGGTCAGCTCTCCCCTCAGGATTCATGACATGATTAACTACCTCATGTGTCTTCTATAAGTCTAGTGGTTGTATTAGGCATTAATAGGTCAATCTTTTGGTGTAACAGAAACTACTACTTGTAACAAGTGGTATCAGAGTTTGGTCACAAGTTCAAATCCCCTCAGGTAATGCTAAGGGGGAGATTGTTGGAAAAATGATCAATGCTCCCCTTAGGATTTGTGACATGGCTTAACTTCCTCCTGTGTCTTCTATAAGTCTAGTGGTTGTATCAGGCATTAACAGGTCAATCTTTTTGTGCAATGGCAACTACTACTTGTAACAGATTTCACTAGAAAATTTTATCCTAAGAGTGATGAAGGTATTTTCTTAGGAGATTCCTACTAAAAATAAGTCTTATAAGTGTTTCAATAAAAGGCTTAACAAGATGGTTGAAAGTGAAAATATGAAGGTAGATGAAAATATAGAGAAATATGATTAAATAAGCATGCAAGAACTAGAAAATAATCAGGACTTTTCGTATGTGCAAGCGCAAGAGCAAGAAACTGTTTCATAGAAAAATGAGGAAGAAGTGGTTCAATTGGTGGAACAAGAAGAAGAAGTGCATAAACCTGAACCAATTATTCCAAGGTATGTGAATTTGAATCACTCTTCTAATATAATCATAGGTGATAAAGATGTAGGAGTGAAAACTAGAAGGAAGATTAGAGAAAGTACATGTTTACTTCTAGATTTGAGCATAAGATTGTGAATGAAGTATTGAATAATGATGATTAGATAAATGCCATGGAAGAGGAACTTGACCAAATAGAGAATAATTGTACATGGACACTTTTTCCTAGACTAGAAAACTAGAATTTGATTGGTACAAAGTGGGTTTTCAGGAACAAACTAATTGAAGATAGAGAAGTGGTTCATAATAAGGCAAGACTTGGGTGTAAGGGCTATGCACAAGAGGAAGGACTAGACTATAAAGAGATATTTTATCATATGGAAAGACTTGAAGGGGTAATAATTTTACTTTCTTATGTTCCTATAAGAAGTTTAAATATTTTTAAATGGATTTCAAATCTTCTTTTCTAAATGGGATTCTTGAAGAAGAGCTTTATATAGACAAACCACATGTGTTTGCATTGACAAAAGATAAAGACATGGTGTGTAAGTTAAGAAATGCATTGTATAGGATGAAACAAGCATCTAGAGCATGGTATAAAATATTACACTCTTATCTCATCAAAATTGATTTCATAAGAACAAGTGAAGATAGAAATGTGTACTTGAAGGTTGAAGGTGATAAGATATTGTTAGCTAAAGTGTTTATGGATGACATAATTTTTTTAGGAAATGTTGATATGATCTTGGTGTTTTCAGAAGAGATGAAGAAAGAATTTGAGATTTCAATGATTGGAGAAATTAAGTTATTTATTAGATTGAATATTTCAAAATTAAAGGATGGTATCTATATCAACTAGTCCAAGTACATAAAGAAAGAATTGAAGACCTTTGGAATGGAAGATTCCAAGCCAGTTGGAACCCCCATGGTGATAGGGTGCAAGCTATCTAAGGATGATGATTCAGGTGTTTTGGATGCAACTCCATATAGATCCATGATTGGTAAGTTGCATTATGGTATTTATAGTAGACCAAAAATTGTACAAGCAGTTGGAATAGTGGCTAGATTTCAAGCTAATCCTAAGGAATCTCACATGGTAGAAGTGAAGAGGATATTCAACTACTTGAAAGGAAGAAAAGAGTATAGTCTTTGGCACGCTCGCAAAGGTGATTTTTATTTGAGTATTTTTACTTATGCAAATTATGAAGGTAACATTGATGATAGAAAGAGTACAAGTGGAGGAGCATTCTTCCTAGGAGGAAGACTTGTATCATGGACAAGAAAGAAGCAAAATTGCATCTCCCAATCTACTGTAGAAGCTGAGTATATAGAAACATCTATCAATTGTACACAAATTGCATGGATGAAGTAGTTCTTAGAAGGTATCAAAGAGAAGGTAACTAAACCTATGACTATCTATTGTGATAATACAAGTGCAATCAATATTTGAAAGAATCTAGTAATGCATTCCAAGACTAAAAATATTGCAGTTAAGTATCATTTTTTAAGAGAGAAAGTGTAGGAAAAGGTAGTCATGGTGGAATAAGTGCCAACCAAGGAGAAACTACCAGATATATTCACTAAACCATCACTTGAAGATACTTTTGAGTATTTGAGAGATAAGTTAGGGGTTATTCCCCTACCTGGATGACATTAAGATGTTGTTGTAAGATCAATCCAATAGACTCATTGAATATTTTTCACTATTGGATTGATGTTAAGGGGACTAATCCTTAGGGGGAGAAGTCAGAGGCAAAGGAAGATGTTGCATAAGTAGGTGACCTATGTGGTGTGTTTGGCATTATTTTCAAAGGAGGAGAACTAGATACAAGTATTGGGGAGAAGATCAGAGGAATAATTTGAAAAAAAAGAACCAAATGAAGGCACGGAAGGAGAAGACTAGGAAGATCAAGATGAGAAGTTTAGTACATCATCTAAGGGGGAGAATTTTTTGTCAGATCAATGTGGTGTTTCCATCAATGCCAAAGAGGGAGATTGTTGGCATAACTAATGTAAAGATTGATTGAGTATTGATTAGTATAGGTTTGATAGCATGAAGATCAGTTATGGTGTTTCCATTAATGTCAAAAAAGTATTGTGTTGGTTGACAGTGAGTTGTGTGTTGATTATGTGAAAGCATTGGAGTGTGTGGTCAAAGAGAGAGACTCAGTGATGTTTCCTATTAGTGTATGTATGACCACAATGGCTGGAAAATAAGTATTGAGAGATTTATGATTGATTAAAGAGCAATAGGGAAGAGAAGAACAAATAGTGATAGTCAGTGAATGATTTGATTGTTATATCAAATCAATATGGATCCAAGTATTGTGGTCATGATATGATTATCTTGACTGGGATATGTTATAGATACTATGATCACTACAATATTAGAGTACTACAAGGAATAGTTGATAGAAGATCATTTTGTGAAAGATATAAAAATGTTTGACTAGGTTTGATAAGTTGGTGTTAGATAGTGAGTGGTGATGATGTGATTGACTGTAGTGGATGTTTTCATAATCTATGTGTCAAGGTTACATGGCATGATAGATGTGTAATGTTTATTTTCTATTTCTTTGTTGGAGGTGATCAGATCTATCAAGTTTTGGAAGCATGTTGGAAGTCAAATAAAGTTTGACTATTCTTGTTTTAAATTTTTGTGTAATGAATCTTGTGGTCAACTTGAATTTTTAATTGAATATTCTAGATTTCTAATACATTTTAGGGTTCAAGGATCGACCGAGAATAATTGTAATAAACTAAATTCCAATAAGGTGGTAAATTCCCTAATGGACATGTAATGTATTTATATGTAAATCAATGAATTATGCTAGAGAAGATCATGGGTGTGAAGGTGTGGTTGAGTGAAGAGAAAGATTGTTTGGAAAAAGAAAAAGTGTTGTACTTAATTGGATTTGAACAAGTAAAGGAGAAGTTTTACACCCATATCATTGCACTTGTTCAATCCTAATAGTTTCTACAAGAAAATACCTTAACTAGGTAGATCCTAATAGGACTTGATCAATAAATGCTTTAACCAAGTAGCTCTTTAATTAGGGTTTAAATCCTTTAACAATGTTAATCCTAATAGGGTAAAACTTCTAATAGGACTAGAGGTAAATCCCTTAACTGGGTGACTCCTAATTGGGCATTTGTAAAGTTACTAATAGGGCTAGGCCTTTAACTGTTCATACTTTAGAAGAGTACAAGTTATTAGTGGGTGTTAATTCCCACCATGATTTTTTCCCTTTGACCAAGGGTTTCCACAATTAAAATATTGGTGTTCTTGTGTTGCATGTATGGATGGTTTCATTTGTTTCACTTTACTTATTACTACACAAGTTATATGTTGATGAATGTTATTGAATAGTTGATGAAAAGTTTGAATTTGGTAGCTTATTAATTCACCACCCCTCTTAGTTATCTTGGAACTTATAGTATTAACTCTCTCTCTCTCTCTCTCTCTCTCTATATATATATATATATATATATATATATATATATAGATATATATATATATATATATATATATCTATATATATATATATATATATATATATATATATATATATATATATATATCTATATATATATATATATATCTATATATATAGATATATATATCTATATCTATATATATATATATATATATAGATATAGATATATATATAGATATATATCTATATATATATATCTATATATATAGATATATATATATATATATATAGATATATATCTATATATATATATATATATATATATAGATATATCTATATATATATATATATATATATATATATATAGATATATATATATATATATATCTATATATATATATATATAGATATATATCTATATATATATATATATATATAGATATATATCTATATATATAGATATATATATATATATATATAGATATATATATATATATATATATATAGATATATATCTATATATATATATATATATATATATCTTCCCTTCTCTCTCCCCCCCACTCTCTCTCTCTTTATTACATATGTATATACATATACATATATATAATATTTATTAAATATATATATAGTATAAATATGAAATTCAAAAAAATATTTATTAAATATAAAACATTTCATTTATATCAATCGAATATGAACATATGCGAATGGAAATGATGTCAACAGTAAAATATTGGCACCATTGTACACTTTTTAATCTTTTTGTACACATCTATATTGGGTACCCAATATGTATCAAATACCCGATATGGCTAAATAGAAAACAAGGTCGTTGGCCATTGTGTGACTCATAAGTTCAAACATTCAATTTTTAGGCATGAATCATGGGTTTTCAGATAGATGACAAAAAATAAAGATTTTTAGAGTATATTTTTCATAAATTGTTGATTAGAAATCATATTCCATCACCTTTTTGTTGTTATAATGGGAAGCATCAGTCGTCAAAAGAATAAATGAAATATGAATCTTACAAATGAAGAAACTGAAACATATAGAGAAAGAGATGGAGAAAATCATTGAAAGAGGAGACAAGCTATGTTAAACGATATTTCAAATGAAGAGGCCATTGAATTTGAAATTATTGATTATAATTTTGATTATGACAATGAAAATGTAGATATTGGGAATGATAATGTAAGGATTGAAAATGAAAATGAATAAATGGAGAACCAAAAAAGTAGAGATTGGGAATGAGAATGTAGGGATTCAAAATGAAAATGTAGAGATGGAGAATGAAAATGTATAGATGGGGATTATAAATTTAGAGATGGGGAATGAAAATGAAGAGATTGAGAATGAAAATGTTGCACAAGAAGAAAATGAGCATTATACATCTTCAAATTATATGAGAAATGAAGTCTCTTATGAGGGAGAAAGACAAACTTAAAATTCAAGACTTTCAAGAACACCAAAATGGTTGCTTGAAATTTATGAGAAGATTATAAGTAATTTTGAAGAGAAGAGATCTGAAAGAACCATTTGGTTGTGGGCTTCAAGACATTTTGATGAATTTTTTTAGCAAGAAGACATTGACAAAGAAATGTCAACTTTTTGTACAAATGTTAAAGATGAAAAAGATGAGACCTATACTAGTGAAATTAAAGGTTCATATGAATAAGAAAATGTAGAGAAATGTTATTATTATGAGAAATATTTTTAGTGCTCTCAATTGTATTGGGAAGACTAGAAAGGAAAAAGATAAGAGAGCTACTTGGAGGGTTATTAAAACCTCCTTAGAACATCATCATTTGAGAAAGGCTTTCTTTATGAGATAAACATGTGTTGAGTTGAACATAAATTGTATAATGTTGTATAGAGAACTTGCAAGAAGAGAAAGACTTGATGATCCTCTTCAAAATGATGCATGAGCTTATGGCGAGAGACTTCCACATTTTGATAAGAATCTAATCAATAGTGTGAAGGATGAAATTCAACTATTTTGGCACTCGAACTCAAGAGTGTCACCAAATGTTAAGGATTTATTGAAGCTAAGAATTAGCAATCAAGATCATGTTGTGAAATTTGATCAATAAGAGATGAGCACAATATTACTATCTTCAATGTATATGGAAAACTATGCCAATGCAATTGATTGTTCTACAAATACAATCGAATGGTCTATATATATCAAGAAGATTACCCATGTAGGGACATGTCCATGTGTGGTAGTTTCCATGTAGGGACATGTCTCTATGTGAGGTGACTATTCTAAGGGTTGTGATTAGTTATGGTTAACACATCCCATCGTTAGAACTGTTCACGTTATGTAGATCATGTTTTATCATGCTTTATGTCTTACACATAGCAATGTGCACAATGCTATTGTGCTACTGTGATGTAATCATAGTCACATGATAGGCATCGTGTTGACTGTGAGAACATCACAGTCGAACTATAGGCATCACATAGTAGATAATACTTTGCACTGTGGGTCTATGCACATACCTTGCATGTTTCCAATATCATGACATCGACACACACACACACACACATATATATATATAGAGAGAGAGAGAGTAATTGAACTATCATTAGTTGAATACCACGAAGGCTATATTATAACAGATCATACACTACATCCTAAATATTGTTTAAAAGTAAGTCAAACGATGTTATTAAAAAAAATCTTTAGGTACATCCAACATTGCAAATATCACAAAGGGATTTTGAATCTTTGAAGCCATTTTATTTTAACTATTATGCTAAATTTGTTCTACTTTGCACACTAATGAAATTTTGCATGATTTTGATGCAATTCATCTTCCAAAATCATCAAGAGAGTTTATAGATCATTTTTTATGTCCTAGGGATGATGGTTGTTTCTTCTATAGAAGTGATTTCTTAAATGATAAGTGCTCACAATGTGGTGGATTGTTGAATTTTTTCATGTTTTTTTGAGGGAAATAAACATGATTTTGGATAGACAATTGTCCAAAAAGACATATATGATATGGTAAAATATACTTTAAAGAGTTGAGGTGAAGAATCTACATGTGAGTTGGTTACAAAAGAATGAAGTGTTGCTTATTTTATTTCAGTTTTTAAGAAAAATATTTTTTACAAGTATGCAAGGCATGGTCAAAGGTCTCAATGATTGGACAAGCAATTCCAAATGTGTAAGGACTCTTTCCAGATTGGAACTATTATATCAGTGGTTGACTTTGAAAATAACTCCACATTGAAGCCACAAAATAAATTGCAAGCTCAATATTAAAATTCCATTTAAATTACTATTTTTGTCCACATAACATATAGGCATTCCCCTGATAGTACAATACATGACCAAAAGATAATCTAAGAGTACCAATTTTATATGAGTGATGATATATCTAAATCTTCTAAGTATGTCCAAGAAAACTTTGAAAAAAAATTTAGTTCTTAATGGGAAAATTATATTGCAGTGGAACAATATCTCATTTGGTTAGATAACTGCACTGGTTAATTCAAGAATGCAGATATGTTTTATTGGTTGAGTAGAATGCATGGAAAGAGGGGTGTACCTCATATTTGAATTGTTTTTTAGGTCAAGGATGGGAAAGGGGAGCATGACGGTGTAGGTGCATGTGTGAAGAGATCTCTAGTTAAGGAAAAATTGAGGATTTCAGGTGCTAATCTTCATGATGCTCCTTCTATTGTTGATTGGTGTTCAAAGTTATCACAGGGAGGGACTCTTGATTCATCAGTGTGAAAATTCATTTTCTTGGTTGAGGAGGGAATAGTAGGAGATAGATAGATTGTTAGAGAGTTAGAGATTATTCAAATATGAATTAATTTTGAAGCTCATATGCGAGTACATGGACCATTTGGACATGAGAGTTTTCTTTTTTGTCCCATGTGTTTCTAGTGTGATTGAGACCAGTGTGAGTCGCATGAGTGGGTGGATGTATAGGTTCCATAGTATCAAACTCCATTATCTCTCAAAACCTTCTTGAGAAATGATGGCATGGAAAGTTTATTTGATTACAACCATTTTTAGATCATCTATTTCCAAGACATGTTTTTGCATTGGTTGCACCATGGGGGAATGATGAGAGATAGAATTACTAGTTATCATGTTGTGTACAAGGAAAGAAAAATGTTTCACAACTAGCGATAGATGATAATGGGTTCATGTATCCTACTAGTTCAATTATTGTTGTGGGAACATGGTTGTGAACATATATGTGGAATACCTACATTTGAAGACTATGAGAAGCACAAAACCATTCTCATGTATTCACACCTTGTTATAGAAGAAAATGTTAAGTTGTTGAAGCATCAAGGAAGACCAAAGACAAAAGAAATTTGGACTATTACTACTATTGATCATGAAGCAATATTGGATACCCTTAAGCAGAGAGATGACCCTTCAAAACACTTCAATTGGTAATACCAACTCACTGAAAGGTTTATTATGTTCATTATGCTTACCTTCATTACATTAATTGCACTTTTCCTCTTCATTTTGTTTTCCCAATAAACTTGGTTATCTCATGGATTGTAAGTGCAATCAGATAGAAATATGATAGATATACAAGATTCATGCACACTTGATTAGCTCATAAAAAATTATGCTAAATTTTATTGTGCATGGGCTCATTATGTTCTTTGGTTTTTCTTGTTTGTTATATTCATAATATTTTTCTATATATAAACTTTTTGTTCTCTCAATGAACTTAGTGTTCTTGTGCCTTGGGAATGTAGGGATTACAAATATGATGGGCATATGAGATTCCTCTACCATGATTTAGAGTATATATTAATTTAATTATTTGTCTTACCATTTAGTTAGTATTATTTCTCTAATACTAATATTTGGTACACTATTGCAATGTAGGTGTCATCAAGAGTACCAGTTGTTGGAGCTATACATTAAGGAGTATAAATATCATACACGATTGTAATAGTTGTGTATCTAGGATTTTTTATATCATTAATGTATTTATACATAATATGTTTGTATCATGAGTAGTACCTAGGATTTAATGATAGCATTGATCATTTATTTGTACATGATGAATTTGTATTGATAATATATGATGTATTTATACATGAGACATGAGCAAACACAAAGACATGAGTATATACTAATTTTTTATAGCATTGATGACTTTGTAGATGGTGTATTGCATTTATATTTTTTATTTAAAATGAGAAAATAACAATCCCTAATAGGATTTCATGCTAACGTGTAGATGAAGCTCTTATAATGTCTTCATTTGTATCCTAATTTGTTTATTTTAGCTCTTATAATTTGTTGATTAAATAGAAAAACTTAAACCAAATTGATTAATTTGTATGCCCATGGAAAGGTCATTTAAATGTTAAACAAGGTCCTATAGACCATTTAACAACTTTAGGAATGGTGTTTAGGAGTCTAGTTGATTAAGTGATGCAAAATTGTCAAACTTGCACAAAAGCATCTATGACAAAAGATTCTATTTTTTCTTTTTTCACGTGTTGTATGTATCTTTTGGGTAGAAAGTAGTACATGGTTGGAAAGTATATTGAGTCATCTTTAATCTTTAATAGTTTTAAGCCCTTGTTGTGGTTCATAGTGGAAGTTTGAAGCATTTTTGTTAAAACTATCTCAAACTCTCATTTACAAAGCCTCTGCCTGAGATTTGTGAATTTCTCTTAAAATAACCAAGAAAAAATTACACAAATGGAGGGATAGATATTTTAATATGTCCTCTTAGATACCCAATTATTTTCAAGACAAAATATTGAGTTTCCAATAAATAATTTTATTGGTGTAATTAAATATTCCTAATTACACTTTAATTAATCTTAGTTAGGATAATGCATTACATCATAGTTTTTCATTGAGACACCTATAAGTTTGCACCTCAATTAAGCACATGGTGTGAGAGAAATTCCACTTTTGGTGGTGATAGTTGTTATCTCTTTTCACTTTATGTGTGAGATCCACCTTTATTGCACATATCACATTATCATCCTCATCCCATGGCACATACATCATTGCATAATGGAGGATGATCCACATTTGGTGGACATGTGATTACACCTTGCATAGGTGATAGCCTATTAGCTTCTTATCATTGTCTCTTATTACCTTTCCTATATAAGGAGGCCTATTATGTATATTTTATTCAATCATTGCATCATTAATACAAGTCTATTCTTGTTCATATCATCTCTCCTGTATTTGTGCTATTCTTTAACCTCTAGATCCTTGGTTTATTCTTTACTATTTGTAAACTCTTACATGGTATCAGAACCATTGAAGAATTTTAACTAGCCTATTTGGAGAGAACTTAGTGCAAGAATTGGAGGTCCATATTTTAGATCTGAAGACCAGCATCTTGTGGAATCATTTTAGGTCAAATCTCACCTCACTAATGTGTCAAGGAGGCAATTTTGGTGAAAATAAACTATAAATTTTCCCATATTCAATAAAAGTCAAAATTGGGGCAAGTTTCTTTTCTAAACCGAGTCATATGGCCTGATCTACCCAAGTACAGTATGATTTGAAAAAATATATATCTTTTATTTGCAAAATCTTATGTTTGAATTTATTTTCTACAAAATAATGGGGTTGGTATGGCCCCTCTATATTTTATCAGACTGCACATCTACTGTTGGAGATTTGCCAGCAAACTAGTATTAACTGTATGTTTGTCATTAATGACAACATATGGAAAGTAGCATGCATGGAAGTCTTATGTAGTAATATTTTAGTATATGTAGCATGGACATGATATTAGCATGATATCATGAGCACAGAGGTTAACTATTAGTATAGACAGTTATATAGCAGCTTGTGTTAGCAGTGTTCCTGATAGAGTAACAGGAAGTGTTCTGTGTATGGTTGTTTGTACAGTTATCATGGAGCCTTGAGCACTTGGATATATGTTGAAGATATGTTACTGATATTACATTCATGGATGTAGAGTTTGATGATGAGTAGAACTAAAGTTATGCAGTCATTATTCGCCAGTAGCAATTTTTTGTGTTTATTCAAAAGAGTCGATAGAGATTTTATTAGTTCTGGAGTTGTGCCTATCCTTTGGGTATGCACCCTTAGAGTTAAGCTTAGAGAAGATTTATTGATGTTCGGTTAAGAGCGCATGAAGTAATTCAGCTTAAGGAGAAAGATATAGTTATTTTGTTAGAGCCGACAGTGTGTAGCGTGCATCTACAATTCTCTTATTGAACAAGTCCCTAAATGTGTTGCATGCTTAGTAAAGCCGACTGAATTGTTATTAGAGTTTTTTATGGTTTCTCTAATATGATTTCAAGGTGATTATAATAGGATAATGATCTGATTTATGAAAACCAGATTACAATACCTGGTGTGATACCTGCAATATTGTAGAATTCAACACAAAAAGTGAGAACAACAAGATTGCAAACCAAAAACTGTCTCCATTCTATTCAAAATTAGAGTTTATACAAGTCGAATGGATCCCAAGGGTCACGCAAATCCCTTGGAATTGAAATGAAGAGTCATCATAATGTTTATTACAATTAAACTATTAAAACTATCAAAATTTATCAAAAAACTAAATATAAAATTTCGGTCCACTTGGAGAAGGCATAACTTTCTCATCCTAGCTCCAAATTACAAACCGTTTGATGCGTTGGAAAGGTATTCAAATAATCTTGACCCAAATTTCATGTTCCATCATGTTTTCAGGCACCATATTTTCCTAGAAATGCACCAAAGACCCTCAAAATTGCAATTTACTAAAACATATGAAAATTTGGAAAAATTAGATTTCAGTATTTTCCCAATTTAATCCTGATCATTCCTCCCCCCTTAAGAGGCAATGGGCCCCATTGCACTGATCTACTACAATAGATGAGGAAATTGTTCTTCAATTTGTTCCTTAGTAAACCACTTGCCTTGATGAGAATGCTGACCATCTCGAACCACCCGATACAAAGGAATGTTCTGATTTATCAAAGTCTTTAAAATGGCTTCAATAACATGGTCACACTGGACTGGAGTAGTAGTAGAGGGATTTAACTCTACAGCTTGAATGTGTTCAGTAGCTTGGGAGATATCCAATAAAGGAGGAAAATAGGGTCTCAACAATTCCACATTGAAAACTGGGTGCAGTCCCAAAAAGGATGGCAAATTAAGTTCAAAAGCATTCTCACCAACTTGTTTCACAATAGTGTATGGTCCATAACGACAAGGATGAAGCTTCCTATTTGGTCCATGTAGGTGCTCTTTCTGAAGATGTAACCATACCTTGTCACCAACCTAAAACTGATGAGGAGTTCTATGTTTATCATGTCTTTCCTTATACTTCTGATTACTCTGCTCCAATATCTCATAAACTTGTTGTTGTAGGTGTCTAATGTTATCAATGAATTTTTCTACTTTATCTACCTCCTTGTCACCATTCAATGGACTAATAGAGTGTAGAGATGGTATTTCTACATCCATAGGTGCCAATGGCTGGTACCCAAGAGAAACCTCAAATGGACTATGCCCTGTAGTACTATGGAGTGCACGGTTGTAGCTGTGTTGCACATAGGGTAAGCTTTCATCCCATGTGCGAGGATGTTTTGAATGATACATCCGTAAAATATGAATAATCATTTGATTCACCACTTTTGTCTGCCCATCTATTTGGGGATGGAATGATGTGGACTTTGTCAGTTTCGTGTCCATTTTAGCCCATAGTGCAGACCAAAATTTGTTGATGAACCTACTATCCCTATCAAAAATAATGGTTTTTGGAAAACCAAAATGAACCCACACATGTTCAAAAAATAGCTTGGCAGTATCTTCTGTAGAAATCATCTTTTTACATGCCACCATGATAGCCATTTTAGAAAACCTATCTACCACAACATATACACAATCATGCCCCCGTCTGGTAGTTGGAAGCCCAAACATAAAATCCATTGAAAGAGACTGCCATGGCTTATCAGGAATAGGTAATGGTAAGTATAGACCCAACTTATAGTTTGTTGGCTTTGCAATTGCATAGGCTGCACAAGCTTGTATATGTGAAATGATATCCTGCTTCATTTTTGGCCAATAGAAATACTTTTGAAGGATAGCAGTAGTCTTATCAATACCAAAATGTCCTGCAACATGACTGTAGTGAGCTTCCCATATCATTTTCTTCTATTCTTAGTGGGTACACATATGTGACCATTATGGCAAAGAAACCCATCCTGCAAGTGAAAATCAGAGACAGATTTTCCTTCTACCAAATTACTATAGATGTTAGCAAAATCAAGGTCAGTACTATATAGTTGTTCCCTAGTGGATGATTGATGACCGCATGAATCCAATACTATTGTCAAACCTGCAATTGGAGGCCTACTCAGACAATCTGCTACCTTGTTACTACTTCCTTTTTTATGACAAATGTTGAGGTGAAATTTTTGTAAATAGGCTGACCACCGTTGATGTCTAGCATTCTGTAGCTTCCCTTGTGTTTGCAAGAATTGGAGTGGTTTATGGTCTGTATGTATAACAGTTTCCTTTCCCAGTATATAGTGTTTCCATTGTTTGCAAGCCTGAACAATGGCATACAACTCCTTATCATAGGTGGGATACCTATGTACTGTATTAGAAAAAGTTTCACTGTGATAGGCAATAGGATGCCCATGTTGTGTGAGTACCACACCAAGAGCATAATCTGATGCATCTGTTTCTATCTCAAATGCTTGGTGTAGATCTAAAAGGACCAATACTAGTGCTAAACATAGTCTTTTCTTTAACTCCTCAAATGCTTGTTGCTTTGCCTCTATCCACTAAAATTTTTCTTGTGCTCCACCCCTTAGTGATTGATTAAGAGGCCATGATATGTGTGAGAAACCAAACACAAATCTGCGATAGAAGTTGGCTAAGCCGAAGAAGCTACGAAGCTCTATGAAATTTTTAGGGGATGGCCAATCTTGGATTATTTGAATCTTTTTTGAATCAATATGAACACCCTCAGTGTCAATGATATACCCTAAGTATTGAATACTCTGCATACCAAAAGAACACTTCTCAATGTTGGCATAAAGTTTGTGTTTTTGTAGAGTTGAAAGAACTTTTTCAACATGCTGCAAATGCTCAGACCAAGTTCTGCTAAAGATGAGTATGTCATCCAAATAAACAACTACAAAAGAATTAATGAATGGTCTAAGCACATCATTCATCAATCCCATAAATGTGGCTGGGGCATTTGTTAGGCCAAAAGGCATGACCAACCATTCAAACAAACCTTCCTTAGATTTAAATGCAGTCTTCCTCACATCTACTGGATCAATTGGTACTTGGTGGTATCCATACTTCAAGTCAACTTTTGTAAAGAATTTAGCCCCCCTAAGTTGGTCCAACAAATCATCAATTCAAGGGATTGGATATCTATTTTTAACAGAGATTTTGTTTAATGCTCTATAATCAATACAAAGCCTCCATGTCCCATCTTTCTTTTTAGCAAGGACAATTGGACTTCCACAAGGTGAAGCACTTGGATGAATGTGTCCTTTATGAATCAACTCCTGAATTTGTCTCTTAATCTCATCATTTTCCAAAATTGACCTCCTATATATTGGCTCATGTGGTAGCGGTGTGCCTGGAATTAAATCAATAGAGTGCTTGACTTGACAGTGTGTTGGTACTCCCACTGGTGGTGTAAACACACTGTGATATTCTTTCAAAATTTTATCCATCTGATTTTGTTGATTCTCTGTTACCTTAGCATGTGTATTAAGAACAACTGACTTTGTTTGTTCAGGGCAAATCATGAGTACAACAAAAGCTCCAGTTTGAGCAATCAAGCGTTTACATTGTTTAGCACTAATTAAAGAAGCAGTATGTGTTGGACATACCTCTAGTATTCGATACCTCTTCCCACCAAGCTTGATTGTAACACTATGTGGCCTAGACTCATACACCCCATGCCTCTGATACATGTATGGCTGCCCCAACAAGACATCGCATACATCCAATGGTGCTACATCACATATCACTTCATCCTTGAAAGGCTTGATTGAATATGACAAACGACATTGTTGATTTATTTGAATATCTTGTCCCTCATTTACCCATCCCATAGAGTATGGTTGTGGGTGTCTTGTCACTTTCAGATTTAATCTTTTGACTGTCTCCCTAGAGATCAAATTCTTTTGACTTCCACTATCAACAATAAAATGAAGAGGCTTTCCATCAACCCACATCTGTGAATGAAAAAGTCTCTCTTCATCTTCACGGGGCAATACTTTAGCAGTTCCAACTACGGCATATGGGTTTGCTTCTATGATGGAATCATTCTCCTCTTTCTCAGAATTATCTATTGGTGATGATTCAGGTTCAGCTTCCTCTCCTTGTATTTCTGTCATCAAATTTTTAATACTTCGACAATCCTTTGTATTATGGGTTGGGGACTTATGCATCTCACACCACATGCCTGTGTCTATCTTTTTAGTAGACCACCATGTGTTCTTGGGTGAATTTGAATGAGGTTCCTTGGTCACCTATTTTCCTACAAATTTATTGCCACCTTCAACCCTTGGCTTGTTGTTTGCAAAGTAGTCCCTCTTCCCTTTTTGCTTGGATTTTTCTTCAATTTTTGTAGCATATTTATATGCAGTTGTCAATGTCTCAATATTTGAAAATTCCATCTCTATTTGAATATACCTGTGAAGTCCACTCTGATATTTCAAAATTTGATGTTTCTTTGAATCATCAATACCGAGTTTTGCCGAAAGTGAATGGAATGTATTGGTGTAATCTTGCACAGATTAATCCCTCTTTTGTCGAAGAAGCTACCATTCTATGTATTTTTGTTCATATACATCCTCCGGGAGGTAAGCTTCTTTTATGTATTCCACAAATTCTCCCCATGTGGGCTTCTTATCAAGAGATGCTACCTGAAGAAAACATCAGAGCTTATAATCAAAGGATCAATGAAGCAATTGTTGGAATCAAGAACAATGGTGGAGAGATCTCAGAGGAAGATATTATGGACAAGTTGATGACCACTCTCACTCAAGAATATGAAAACAAGATCAACATCCTTGATGAAACCATGTAGCTTACATCTAATTTCAAGAGAGATACCTTGATCATCAAAATCTTAGCTTTTGAGATTTCAAGATTGAAGACAGAACCTAAGAGTGAGATAGCCTTCAAAGCAATAGTTCATGTTAAGAAATCTGCAAACACTTTTGGTATTTTGATGATGATGAACAAGAGAAAACTTTAGATGATTTCATTGATATGATTTCCAAAAGAGAAAAGAAAGAAAAATAAAAATATGAAGGTCAATTTCCATTTAAGTGCTTTTCATGTAATAAGATCGGTCACTTTGCATCTAAGTGTCCTACTAGAGCTAGAAAATTCAAAAAGGATTACAAACCTAAGTACTCTAAGGAATGTTACTATGCTAGAGATGTTGTTTCAAATGATGAATCAAGTGAAGAATAAATTGGATTCATTTCTATTATAGAAAAAATGAATAATAAGTCAAACCATAAAGATGAGAAAGAGGAACAAGAGCTAGCATTGATTTCACAAGCTAACATAAGGACAGACTGGATTATAGATAGTGCTTGTTCACATCACATGACAAGTGATAAAAATATATTTGTTCATCTAGACAAATACAATGGTGGCATGGTTAGATTTGGAGACAACACTCCTAAACCCATAGTTGGTAGAGGATCCATCAACTTGGATGGAAAGAATAGATACTGATGATGTTCTTTATGTTGATGGTTTGAAACATAACCTTCTTAGTGTTGGATGGTTACTTGGAAAAGGCTATTAGTTGGAGTTTAAATATGACAAATGAATCATTAAAAATAAGTATGGTGTTATGATTGCATCAGGCTCAAAAACTAGAGGCAATGTCTTCCAACTCAATTCAAAAGCAAGTTATTTTGTTGCTAAAGTTGATGACAGTTGGTTGTGGCATAAAAAGCTATGTCATATCAATTTTGATAACATAGTAAAGATAAGAAATGTAAAGGTAGTAAAAGATCTACCTAGCGTAGAAAACCCAGTTGATAGTATATGCAGAGAATGTGTGATGGGAAAGCATGTGAGAAATTCATTCAAGAGTAAGCATAATTCAGCAAAGAACAAGTTGGATTAGATTCATACAGACCTATGTGGTCCAACTCAAACAAGATCATACTATGGTGAAAGGTATTTAATTTTGTTTTTTGATGGTTATACTAGGATGATGTGGGTTGTGTTCTTAAAAGATAAGTCAAAAGCATTTGAGAAGTTCAAAATATTCAAAGCTAAGTTTGAGAATGAATCTGGACTAAAGATAAAATGTTTTAGATTAGATAGAGGAGGAGGATTCACCTCTGACAGATTCTATGAGTACTAAGAAGAACATGGCATAATGAGATAGTTGAGTGCACCTAGAACCCCCCAATAGAATGGAATTTTAGAGAGAAGGAATAGGATCATCCTTGATACAACGTGCACCATCATGATTGAAGGAAAAGTTGCACACACCTATTGGAGAGATGCGGTTAATACAACAATCTACACCATCAATAGAATTCAATTGAGTCTTGGCACTGACAAAACACCATATGAGCTATGGTTTGGTAATGTTCCCATAGCTAAATACTTTAGAATCTTTGGAAGCAAGTGCTACATCAAGAGGGATGAAGTAGTAGGCAAGTTTGATGCAAGAAGTGATGAAGGTATTTTCCTTGGTTACTCTACTAAAAGTAAAGCTTATAGATGTTTCAATTTAAGATTGAAAAAGATCATTGAAAGTGCTCATGTTAAGATTGATGAAAAGTTCATGGTTCAAGAAAGATATCATGATTACTCAACGATGATTGAAGAAGAACCCAGACCCTCCACTAGTGAGATAGTTATTGAAGAAATATTTGACAGTGTTGATGTGTTATTCAATGACCCTGAGACAAGTGAAGAAGAAACTCCTAAGGCTGATGATTTAGCATCACCTAAAGTTCCAAATTTTGTATCTAGAAACCATTCCAAGAAACATGTCATTGGAGATCAGAGCGGAAAAGTCTTAACAAGATCACAAGAAAAGAACTCAACTAGTAGTGAAGCAGTATGTTTACTATCTTAGATTGAACCTTTAAGTGTTGAAGATGCTTGTAATGATTCAGATTGGCATGATGCTATGAAAGAGGAACTAGATCAAATTATTAAGAATGACACTTGGGAACTAGTCCCAAGACCTAGTGATAAAAATGTGATTGGAACAAAGTGGATATTCAAAAAAAAGATGAATGAAGATGGTATAGTAGTAAGAAACAAAGAAAGGTTAGTATGTAAAGGGTATGCACAAAGAGAAGGCATTAATTATTCAAACACATTTGTACCTATGAGTAGATTAGAAGCTATTAAGTTTTTTCTAGCCTATGCTACAGTCAAAAACTCTAAATTTTATTAGATGGATCTCAAGTCAGCATTCCTGAATGGAGATTTGAAAGAAGAAGTACACATTGAGCAGCTAGAAGGATTCATCTTATTAGATAGACCTGATATGGTATGCAAATTGAAGAAGGCCCTCTATGGACTTAAGCAAGCCCCTAGAGCATGGTATGAGATACTAGATGGATATCTAACAAAGATTGGATTCAAGAAACGAGCAGCTAACTGTAATCTATTCATAAGAGAGACATTTGAAGGTTTACTACTTGTAGCTATATTTGTTGATGACATTATCTTTGGAGGTAATGACAAACTCAGTGCTGAATTTACCAAGGAGATGCAAAATGAATTTGAGATGAGTATGATTGGACCTATCAAATACTTTTTGGGATTGAATGTGCAGCAGACAGAGAAAGGTATTTTTATTAATTAGTCCAAGTATGTGAAAGAAATATTAAAGAAATTCAAGATGGATGATTGCAAGCCAGTAGGGACTCCTATGATAACTGGATGCAAGCTTACAAAATAAGATGACTCACCAGTAGTAGTGTAATACCCCAAAAATGGGCTATAGGTTCATTAACCTCCTACATCGACAAATCGAATGAAATTGACATCGAAGTCCTAACCTAAGGCACATCTGCACTTCATTGAATCTAATTGATTATCTTAAATTTTGCATCGGGGAATATTCCTAGCAATATTTCTAATTATCTTTAATTTAATGATTATTTGGTGATAAATCCAATTTATCCTAAAGTTTGATTAATTGAATATTTTCATATTTAATTAATTAGATTTGCCACTTAATTGTTTAATTAAATTTAATTCTATCTATTATTAATTGTATTATTTAATTTTGACAATAAATCCAATATCCTATGAATAATTGATTAAATTCTTATTTAATTGATTAAAGCATGTTGTCATTATTTAATAATATAGTTTTTAATAAAAGTTTGAATAAATAGTTAATTAACCCATAAATTAATTATTTATTTTCAATAATCAGTTGAGTTGAGGATAAATCATTTTATTTATTTATTTAATTTTTAATTATTATGCACATTTAAAAGAAACAGTTAAACTCCAAATCAGAAAATCAATGCAAGTTATTGACTTTTTGGAACTCAACATCCTTTTGGAGTTCAAAAAGCTGATCTAAACTCTAATTTGAGTTAAAAAGCTATTTTTGCATGTTTTTGCATAATTTTGAGAATTAACTATCTTTCATGATCAGATAACTCAAAAATCAACCTGAGTTATTTGAGTGATTTATGGCTTTCTTTCATGCACCTCCAAAGCTCGAGATTTTTATAAATTAAGGCTTCATCTCTTCACATCTCATCTCATATTTTGCACAATCACGCTGTTGAATCGGAGACTGAAGAATCAACCTGTGAATTCAAAGCTTTGTGAGATCAATTTCAATTGCATAGTTTTCATATCATAGCATATAATTTCATAGTTTTCATATCATTGTTAGACTAGCATAGATTCATATCAGTTTTCATAGCATAGTTTCATATCAAGTTTTCATTCCTTATTGCATCATAAAATCCAAAAAAAAAATAGCTTAATTGCATTCAATCTCATATCTAGATTAATTGCATTCAAATCCTTCGTTTAGGTGTCATCTAGGTCACTGATCTCGATTACAATCTGAGAACATCAATCTCGCACCTATTAGAAGGTAGTAAATCTCTTGGTTAGATTAGATTTCAATTTTGCACGATTTTGATTATAGCTAACCTCTAATGTTTTACTAAAGTGTTGTGTCTATAGATCAGGTACAATTTTCACATGCACATTTCTGGCACCCACCGTGGGGCCCTGATACGGGTTTCCAATTCAATTCTATCAATTTTTGTCTTTTTCTTCTCGGTATCTATGCAAAACTATGATTTTTAATTTTTGTCTGTACCACTATCATATGAGTTTCTGACAAATGTCATATGGGAGCATACCCACTATCATATGAGACTATACCCACTGTTATATGATAGTCTATCAGATCAAGAATCATATCAGACAGTACCCATTGTCATCTGAAAGTTTGACTATCATTTCATCAGACACCCAGTGTTGTACAAGTTTTTGGACTGTCATCTGGGAGCATACCCACTATCGTATGAGTTTCGATACTAGATTTCAATTATCGTTTCATTTTTGCAGATAGTTTGTCAGATTTGATTTTTGGATTTTGACTGACAGCTAACCCTAACAATTGAAATTTACTATTTCTGATTGATTTCTGCTGGTTTTGATTGGAAAAGTGCAAGAATTACTAAAAATCAGGTAAAATCTACTAAGTGTGTTGCGAGGATCTCAGGTATTCTTCTTGTTCTGAAAACATTTCAATTTGGACTTAAAATAAATCTCTCATGTGTCAAGCTTGTGTGCATCTTTTCATGCTTTTTACCTATTTCTACACACTTGCATAATTGATACTAGGTTGTGATCCCTTAAGGATTCATTAAGTAGTCTTAGAATACTTATGATTGATCTTGATTTCTATCTTGGGTTATTGGACTCGCTAATCTGTCAGCCCCTCATTCCACCCCGTGGTTGCAAGGTCAGTGCCACATTAAAAGGGAGGGGTCAACAGGAAAGAATCATTAAGTGTTCCACTTGGCAACACTTTTGTGCTTTTAGGAACTCACTCATTTTCTAAGTTGGGGACTCATTTTCATCTTGTGTGAGGTGTTAAGTGTTCCACCTTGTGGACTCATCTCATATTTGCTTTAAGCGTTAAGTGTTCCTCTCTCTACTTTTTGGGTACTTTTGGTAGATTTTCTTTCAGGAATATACATCTGTTCTCACATAGTAATTAGGCCCTATGAACACTATTCATGATTCTTGAGAGATTGGATTCCTAGAGAAATCCTTCCTTGATGACAGAATCCTTGTAGATAGGGAGGATACTTAGTGTGTTCACATTCAACTTGGTTAGTGTGTCTTCTCTTATTGATCGACACATTCTCTCTTTGGAGAGGTTGATAGATCACGTGGGGTTGACATCATGAGCTTTTGGTGAATCAAAATTGGTTGGTGTGTCTTCTCTTATTGGTTGATACATTCTCTCCCCAGAGAGGTTGATAGATCACGTGGAGTTGATATCATAGACCTTGGTGGAACAAAACTTTGCCTTAGCATGTCGGATTAATTTGCTTTCTTTGTTTGGGTTAAAAGTGAAGAGGCCTCAAAACCTTGAATCTAGAGCCAAGTCCCCTTGTGGTACAAATCTGTGAGTCACCTTTAGAGAGGGTTCACCATAGCGGACAATCCCTTCACAGGGAAAACTGTGTTGACGGAACCTCAAGCGATCATAGCCATTTCAGATGTGGTAGTGACAGCTGCTATATAAATATCCTTGTGGAAGAAATCTCCATGGGTATGGTTCGTTGTTGGGTTGTCAAATCTCCCTAGTAGCTCTTGAAGATTAAGTTCTCGAACTGTGTCAAAACCCTGGTGCATCAGGATTGGAGTTCACCCCTTTGAATCATAAAAGTTGCAGAGTCAAACCATTACTAAAAACCCTAGAGAGGCCAATTTTTCATTTTTAGGTATATGTGAGTTATTGCAAAACTTTTCAGAACATACACAATTAGTACTCCCAGGGATTAGCACAATTTGGTCACTTGATTGTTCATGCGCAAGGTTGCTTTTTCCCTTGTTCATTATTTTCAAACGTGCTTGGAATCACTTGCTTATTGTTTTGCATGCTTGTTTATCTACTTGGCTATTAAAAATGAACAAATCTGGTATAATCTTCAAATCTAGATAGTACAATTTGCAAACAATCCAAAACTAAAAACCTTAAATTTTGCAAAATTTGACGTAAAATCCTTTATGGAGTCAAAAGTCATTTTAGGAAGTCAAAAGTCATATGAGTTTTGTCAAGTGTCATTTCAGTACTACCCATTTGTCGTATGATTGAGTACCCAGTGTCGTACGAGTTTTCATGCCAGAAAATTCAAGAAAGTCAAAATCCTGCTTGCAACTGTCGTATGATATTTTCAACTATTGTATGGTTATCTACCCACTGTCGTATGAGTTTAGCAACTGTCATTTCATAGACTACCCACTGTCATATGAGTTTGTAGAGTGTCATTTGGGAAAATTTTGGAAAGTTGTCAGAAATTTGTCAAATTGCAAGACATCCAATGTTTCCAGCCTGGTTCTAGAATCTGTCAAACAAATCATTGTGTCAAGAACAGAGCAATAGCTATTAAGAATCCTATCATTTTCCAAAGGTGATCTTTTGAACTCGATCCAGCCTTCTGTTTGATCAATTTGAGTCCTTTTTATCTCATGTCAAGACCTTGTCATAACTAACAATCTTCAAACCAATCTTCAAAAACTGACTAAGTGTTGAGAACTCGTGTCTGCTATCTTTTGGGCGATCTATCCCATATATCTAGGGCATAGTATTCTTCACCCACGTCTCATCAAATCTTCAAAACTATCATAATCTTGACAAGGTTGCGTCATCCAATTTTCTCAAACCAAATTATTCTTCGGTTGTCTTTATCCTTTTCTTCTATTTCATTCAAAGTTAATGGTGGAGACCAGAGCTTCTTCACACAAGAAATCAGAGGAAACATCTCAACACTTACCTTTGACCAATATCCAAGGTCCAATTCTTGATCAACTCATAAATTTTGGTATCTATGAAGATGACGGTCTTGGTAACTTTCGATTAAAAATGGGTTACATACCTCCTTTATCAACTCACAGAGATAATCAGCAAACTCCTCCTCAATCTATTCCAAGGAGTCCAAAAACTCCTACCATGTCTCAAGCAGGGACAAACCATGGTTCTCTAGGAGGAAGATCCCAAGGACACCATTCTCAACATGATACTGACCAAGAACCTACACCCTCTGAAATCCATCGATGTCAAAATGATGATGAATTCAAGAGAATGATGAAGCATTTCTTGAAAGTGGATAGAGAGACATACTTTTTACAATTAGCCTAGGAAAAAGCTAAACTTCCTCCCAACATTAATGTTGATAATATCATCACACATGAGGAAGAAACTCCACTCATAGCTATGACAAAATATATGCATGCTATACAAGTTGAACTTAACAATCTTAAGAAAGAGAAGGAACCCAAGGAGCTCTCCATGGAGGCCCTATGTCCTTTTCTGTTCGACAAAGACTTGTATATGCCACCCTTCCCAAAAAGAGTGGAGATGCCAAAATATGACAAATATGATGGACACTCTGATCCTCAAGATCATGTCAAAGAGTTCTATACACAATCCATGGAATTCATGCATGAACCGACCTATCTGATGTGTCTTTTTCCTAGATCCTTGGGAGGAGCATCCATTCAGTGGTTTTTGAGATTGCCTTCTACGATCAAAACTTTTGAGGAATTGATTAAATTGTTTTATCAACAATATTCCTACAATATTCAACATCCAGTCACTATGATCGATATCTGTAACCTCAAGCAATATCCAGGAGAATCATTCCTAACTTTCCTCAAGAGGTGGAGAAAGAAGTTCTCTCTATATGCTAGACCAATTCCCGAAATGGAGAAACTTGAAATCTTTGTCAATAACCTTGCCAGAGCTCAACTATCCATTACAAATGCAAGATCATGTATCTTTTGATAAAATGGTGGATAATGCAATCAAGATTGAGAAAGTACTTGTCAAGAAAGGAGAAATCACACTTCAAAAGGACAAGTCTGAATCTAGATCTACCTCAAAGGATAAAAACAAAAGCTGGAACAGGAACAAAGGTATCATCACTGATGGCATTGTTGACACTATCTATGCCCCATCAAAGGCACCAGCCTAAATCTCACTCTTGGCACCAAAGCCATTAAAGCTTTAGAACAAAAGTCTTCTGAACCATCTCAAAAGAAGCCATTCAAACGATGGGACAATAAATGAAAGTTTACTCCTCTGGGAGAATCTTTAGAATCAGCTATGAAAACCCTACTGGCTGATCACATCATCTCTTTACCACCGATCCAAAACTCTGATCTGGATCCAAAGCCACATTGGTGGAAAGATAATGAATTTTGTGCTTTCCATCGGAGTAAAGGCCACAAAACTAATGGCTGCTTCCACTTGAGACATACCATTCAAGACTTGATAGATCAAGGGGACATCACGATTGATAATCCTACTAGTAATAATGATCACATAGCATTTACAGAACCATTTCCACAACATGGCAAGGGAGTTTCAACTTCTCAGCCTAACATGGGGGAAAAAGTCAATTACGCTTACCCTAGAAACAATGCTATCATCAATATGGTTGAACCATGTCTCTCTGAGAGTTGCAATGTCATCACCATTGTACAAAGAGATAGAAATCATTCCTCAGCTAATGCAGTTACCAGATCACAAGCTTAGGCTCATCTAAAAGGACAAACACCAGGTTCATCTAATGTCCCTAAGATACCTTTTAATCTCACATCTACTTCCAAACAAAAGGCTGACTCAAAATCTTCTAATCCAAAGGATACAAGACCTACATCTTACAACATTGTCCAACAACTCCAACATACCAATGCCAAAATCTCTATGTTTGAGTTACTTCGAATATCTCCAGCTCATAGAGATGTCCTAGACAAAGCTTTGCTCGGCTCTAATGTTCCTGATGACCTAGACCTAGATAGGTTCCAGACTATGGTTGGTCATCTTACGTCTCCATAATATATCTCCTTTTCAAAGGAAGATGAAAACTCTTTGAGTCACCCACATAATCAACCCTTACACATAGAAGTCTTGATCTAGAACCATGGAGTCAAACGTGTGTTGATAGATGGGGGCGCTGGCTTCAACATTTGTTCTTACAGCTTAATCACACAGTTGGGATTCTCAGAGATGGCTATTGATCCTTGAAAGAAGATCACCATAAAGGCCTATGATGAACAAGAAAGAGATTCTAAAGGCACCATTGTCTTACCCATCTGAGTGGGTCCAGTCATCAAAGATACCACATGTCAGGTGCTTGATCTACCATTGGCTTACAATATCCTTCTAGGGAGACCTGGATACATGAAATGCAAGCTATTCCTTCTACGTACCATCAATGCTTGAAATTTCCCTATGAAGGAGTAGAGGTTACTATCCCAGCAGATCTGAGTACAACTTGCAATACATTGAAGGAAAGTGTTGATAAGCTTGTTCCCAATAATCGAGAATCTCCCATTAAGCAGCAAAATGTGGCTTCAACCTCCAAACTAGAAGACATTGCTAAAGAGGTTAATATCAAAGAAAATGGGATGGGAGAATACACTTTAGAGCCATTATTGTCTCTGACATCTCTCCCTATCTCACCCAAGTCATATGGACAATCTCTGAAACAGTCTAAATCAGAACCTAAGGAACCTATGGAAGTATACAAAAGAAATTTTGTGGCAGAGCAAGTATCTAAACAAGAATTTGAAGAGGATGAAGTTGTGCTAACATGGCTGTACAAAGATGATTATGAATCCAAAATTGTTCAAACTAGTGAATCTATAGCACCTACAATCCCTTCTAATTCATATGGTCTAGGGAACAAATTGATAGCTAAGATGGGATATTCAGGTCAAGGACCTCTACGAATCAGAGGAAAGGGTCTTGTGACACCCATTTCACATACTGGTAGAGCAAACAAAGATACTAGTGGCTTAGGCTTTAAGAAGAAACCCTATCATCTCAAAAGTGGTTGTTCTCATGTCATAGAACAAATTGCACCAAGAGAACCCCTTCTTAAGAAAGAAGAAATAGAACCCTCAGATGATGATTCAAACAACTCTGAGCTTATCCCCTATGAACAATTGCCTGTGTAAATCACAAATCTTCTTGACATGGAAAATGATACCATAAAGAGAATCAATGTAGTAGAAACACAAGAACCTACTGTAGAGCAAGAGATGGTTGCACCACAAGAACTAGCTAATCTTGAAGGTGATCAAACTGATCAAGAAGAAGGGGGTAGTTATTCTGACACTGATTCCCATGAATATGAATTCAAGTCAGAGACTGAGGGTAACCCTTCTTGGGGTATTCATCCTGACTTCACACATATCCTAAGATTATCTAGAGATCTTGAATCAAAAGCTGAGTCAAATGACTATGAATGGGGAGCCATTCCAATAGTAGATGAGCTTATCACAGAGAAATATATTGATGTTATTCACCAATATGTATCTCAACCCAACATAGGTCTAGAGAGAAACAATGAGCTTAACGTGTCTGATCCACCTATGGCTGAAGAGGACTCCCATGATGATGTTGAGCCTATTCACGAACTGAACATTTTTAGCTTTAATATCACCTTTGAACTTGAGTGCCAGGTTAGTACTAATGATGACAGATCTGTATCAGTGAACACCATATCCCAAGCCTTTCCCACTTTGACTATCCAACATCCTTTGTATAAGTCTATGATTGGAAAACTTATTTATCTTACTCAGACAAGACCTGATATTTCCAATGGAGTTGGCATAGTTGGAAGATTTCCATTCAAGCCTAATCAAAGTCACCTCATGGTAGTAAAAAGGATATTCAGATACTTGCAAGGTACTATAGACTATGGTCTATGGTATCCTAATTCAAAAAATGTTGAGCTTCATGTGTACACTGATGCAGATTGGGTAGGATGCATTGATGATAGAAAGAGTACATCAGGTGGAGCAGTGTTTCTTGGTGATAGACTTGTCACTTGGACAAGTAAGAAACAAAATTGTATTTCTTAGTCAACAGCAAAAGCAAAGTATGTTACAGTAGCCTTGAATTGTTCTACAATTATTTAGATCAAGAAGATGATAAAGGATTTTGGAATTCAAATTGATTATCCTATTGTTATTCACTATGATAACACTAGCACTATCAATATGTCGAAGAACCCTGTGATGCATGCAAAGACAAAGCACATTCAGATAAAGTATCACTTCCTAATTGAGAAAGTGGCAGAGAAAGAAGTCAAGCTGAACTATGTGAGTACTAAAGATCAGTTGGCAAACATATTTAAAAAGCTCTTGCCAAAGGATACCTTTGAGTATCTCAGGGAGAAGTTGGCAGTAATTCCCTTCACTGATTCTACTTAGAAGAAAGAAGGAAATGCATCAGTCCTCAGGGACTGATGGATTCTACTTTTGGAGTAGTATCAGTGCTTAAACTAATTGGCACCCTTTTCCATTGATGTCAAAGGGGGAGTAATATATAGTCATGAAAAATAGAAGTAAAAAAAGGAGTAATATACTAAGGGGGAGTAGTATTCAGTTATGACAGAAGTTCAGTTGAGGAAATGGAGAATGTTGGAAAATATTGCAATAGATGGAGGACTCATTTTTGGGGGAGTTTTGAAGAGGAAATTGGTGCAGGGGCACCTATCAAGTCAACTAGGAACACCTTGGAACAAGATGGAAACAGAAGATCAAAGGCATCCCTACATGTCAACCGCAATGTTTTAAGGCCAATAATGGCATATTGTAATGAACAATATACTTTGAAAGTCAAAAGTCATAAAAGTCCTAGTAAGAACCTAGTATCAACAAATTGTAAAAATGGCTAAGAGTCCCATATGGGGTAGATTTAGGTGGTTTTATAGTTAAATGTATTGAAATAAGTTCATTAGACCATTCATTAGTCAGTAGAATAGATTAGGCAATTAGGAAAGTCATAAAATGCCTAGAAAGCAAAGTTAAAAATTTGAATTTTAAATCCAAACGATCACTAAGTAGTTTTGGAGGGAAACTTAAGATTTAGAGTTTGTTTGTTTAAATAATCTTCCCAACCAAATTTGGTTAGTTAGATAGTTATATGGAAGTATATATAAGGTACCACAATCATAAGAAAGGGCAGAGACATTGCTGTGTACGGAAGAGAGTACAGTTCTGTACGGCCAGACCATTTTGGAATAAAATTTTTGAGTTTTTCTTGCAAATACATGGTGTATTGATTGAAGAAACCTTTGGTTATGTTGGTAAGACCTTTTTGATTTATTTTTCAATAGTCTTAAGGCATTTAATCATATATTTCAAGAGTTATTGCTGCTGCTACACTGAAACAGGGAGTTTTTATATTGTCAACATGAAGAAATTAGGGTTCCATTCCAATTTGTACACTTACCTACTTCATGGAATGGAACCTATAACTCTAACATGTCCAATTAACCTCTAATGAGCAAGAGAAATGAAGATTTGCAGGGTATTGTGAAAGAAATGCAAAGTTGATTAGTGTTTGGACAAGTTTGGGTACCCAAATACATGTCATGTGTAACACAGCCGTACATCTGGCTGAACAAGGTATATATATTATTTGATATCCTCCAATAAAATGTTGAAATTATGGTGAATCATGAATTTTATGACTTAGAAGTAAGTGGAAGTGCTAGATTGGTGATACCCTAGGGTGTAGAGGGTTTGAAGGGTGAATTTGGGGTTTTTATAGCAAATGAAATCATAAAGTGAAATTGGTTGTTGAATCATCTAATTAGACATAAAATATGAATTTCCTATGAATTTTGTGAAGTTTGGAGGTGTTTTGTGTGTGGTTGCTTTGTAAAGTCATCAAACTAGGCCTTCTAAAACTGAGACAGTCATAATTATGGGCACATTTCCCAAAGGAGTCAGTATTGAACTCTGAGTATGTTATAGAACTAAGAAAAGGGTATCTAGAATGCTAGTTTTTTTTACAGAGTATTTTGGAGAAAATTTGAGTTATTTGGGTTTTACTGCTGTTGGAGGGCTACTAGCCTGGCAACTAGGCCTAATTGGCAGTTTTCATGAGTTTGACTGATTAGAGTTGTATACAAGGTTGAAATTGATTGAAATTTGTTTAAAACCCTTGGTCTACACCATTGACAACCTTCTTGTAAGTCTGGAAGCAGTGTTAAGAGTTTTGAGTGTGTTTGGACTTTGGAGTGCCTTAGAGACTAGTGGGAAATCTTGTAAAATCAAACAAACTTTTGTGTGAAACTACCACCATCTGTTTGCCACTCTGCATCAGAAATGGAGAATTTTATAAAAGAAATATTCATTTGGATTGATGGAGTTTTTCATTCCACATGTTGCCATCAATGCCAAAGGGGGAGATTATTGAAGATTTACCAGTAGACCAATACTAACTGGATGTTTGTCATTGATGACAACATATAGAAAGTAGCATGCATGGAAGTCTTATGAAATAAGATATCAGTATATGTAGCATGGACATGATATCAAGATGATATCATGGGTGCAAAGTTTAACTATTAGTACAGACAGTTATATAGCAGCTTGTGTCAGCAGTGTTCCTGACAGAGTAACAGGCAGTGTTCTATGTATGGTTGTCTATAAAATTATTATGGAGCCTTATGTGCTTGGATATATTTTGAAGATATGTTAGTGACGTTACATTCATGGAAGTGGAGTCTGATGATTAGTAGAAGTGAAGTTATGCAGTTGTTATTCACCAGTAGCAGTTTCCTATGTTTATTCAGAAGAGCCGACATAGATTTTATTGGTTCTGGAGTTGCACCTATCCTTTGGGTATGTGCCCTTGGAGTTAAGCTTAGAGAAGAGTTATTGATGTTTGGTTAAGAGTGGATGAAGTAATTCAGCTTAAGGAGAAAGATACAGTTATTTTTATAGAGCCGATAGTGTGTAGCATGCGTCTACAATTATCTTATTGAATAGGTCCCTGAATATGTTGTGTTCCTAGTAGAGCCGACTGAATTGTTATTAGAGTTTGTTATGGCTTATCTAATATTATTTCAAGGTGGTTCTAATATGCTAACTTGATTATATCATTTAGAGGAAATATATTTATGGGTAGTCATTTGTGATTGCTTAAGTGTGGTTCAGAATTGATCAAGAAGAGCAGAGTAGAGTGTGCAAAGTGTTGAACCAACAGAGGAAGGTCTATGTGACCAAGTAAAGTGTATTTTCTATACATTGGAATTGATTCAGATAAGTCTAAGCGCAGTTCACCAAGATCTAGATATAGTGTGTATCTGTTATTTAGAAGGTTGTAGCCTTCACCCCTTTGAGAAGTAAGCTCTCGAACAGTGCATCCTCTCCCCTAATAGGGACTATTGTAAAAGACTCCTAACAGGTTCCGACCCTTGACTAGGTCTACTATACTAAACATATTGTAAAGAAACTCCTAACAGGGTTAAGCATCTTCTAACAAGGATCATAATACACTAGTATAGAATATTAGTGGGTGTCAATTCCCACCGGGGTTTTTACCTATTTGGGTTTCCCTGTAACCAAAATATTTGTGTTGTGTTCATGTGATCTTTCATTGTGTTTATGCTTTATGTTTAAGTATACTTAATTGGATAAAGAATTGAATCTTGTAGATAATTGATTCACCCCCCCCCCCTCTCAGTTATCTCTTGGGACTATTCCTAACATCTATGACATCATTAGTCAGATCAGGCATCAAACACCTGGCCTAACCAATAGATTGCCCACCTTAGACAAGCTCTTCACTTTCTTAAAGATTGTAGCTCTTTGCATATAAAGGGAAAATCCTACCTGGCATAGGAAATGTGGGATTAAACTCCTAGGCCTGATCTTCCTTGCCGCTTGAGTGGCCCATAGTGCCACCTCTGCTTTGACACTCTGCACCACCATCATGGCATGATCCACCACCAGCACTTCCCAGTCTGCTACCTGACACCAACAATAGTTGACTTGAATCTGATTGCACCATGTGGCATACACAAAGCACGCTATATAAGGTCACACTATGACATTGATCAGCCACATCAACTGTCCACATGGCCCAATTAGCACTCTGACACATGGTAGGAGTACCACATCATCTATACAAACTTCACCACATCAGAAAGACATGTCACCACTATACAGCTTCCACATCAACAATCAAGGGCATTTTTTTGCCATACAAGGATTTTAGTATCCTAAAATTGACAGTTGTCTAGCTATCAAAATAGGAATATTTGGTTTTCCTGTGATGGCCATATGGTCCTCAAATTTAACATAGCAATTTTTTTATGTCAACACTGGTTTGAAAATTCATATCTTCACCATTAGATTTCTGGGTTTTGCAGCCTAGCTTCAAACCCTCATATATGTTGGAATGGAAAGATAAGGGACTGAAAGGGGAGGGGTGAATCAGTGCCCTCAAAAAATTTTAACTGAATATTCAATCTGCAAATAGTAGTAACTAATCTATCCAACTGAATCCATTGTTTCCAACTATGAGCAAGGCTTTTGAGGATACCTGTTATCTGTTTTGAAAGGCTCAAATCAATCAAACATTAGGATTTTAACCTAGCATGAAATCAAATCAAAACAAGGAAACTCTAAGCTAAGCCACCTCAAATTGAGCTAAAAACAGGTGCACCCAAGCACTGTTTGATTTGCTCTTGCTTAAGGGGATGTGGGTGTGCTCTCTAAGCACTTGGAGCATACTCTAATGCATTCTAAGATGATTTAAGACTCATGAAAACCCCAAAATGGCACAAAAATAGGTATAGAACACCTGATTTTCCCCTAAGGCTTCAAGAGGCTCAAGATTATGCAACTAAGAATGATTAAGTAGATTTTTAAGCTTAAAGTAGATGTGATATGCTATGCAAAACAAGGAAAATAAACTATGTTAATCCATTATTACTAAGCTATGATGAGCTAAAATGCTTGAAAGTAAGTTAAATTAGGATGATTATGCTAAGTCTAGAGCTAAATGGGCACGATAACAATGCTTTGAAATGAAAGATGAATACTGGATTTGCTCTTGGAAGGAGGAGCATTTATAGGATTTGGGAAGGAGGAATGAGTGGCCAGGATCAAAATCTTTAAGAGAGGCCAAGATTCATTCAAAGGGGAGCACATGGATTGTGCTAGTTCAGGGCCACCTCCTTGTGACAAGTGTCACAAGGGCATTGGGTTGAAAGATGGGAGGAATGTACACAATTTGGGAAATGTGCCTAAGGTCAAAGGGTGTAAGAAAGGGGTGAGGGGCTTCTTAAATCCATCATAAATGCATGTAAGAGGGATAAGGAGGCTTTAAATGCATTTAATGCATGTAAGAGAAGTTTCTAGAACTTTGTTGACTTTGGGTTAAGCTTAGGAGTTGGCTAACCTTGGTTAGGGAATGTGACAAGGTTTAAGGGGGGGGATTAGGATTAGGATTAGGACTTTCTAGAAGAGTCTAGAATTTCCTTAGGATAAAAGGAATTTAAGAAATAAATAAAAATTTATTTATTTCCATGGTTTAGTTTTGAGCATATTTATTAAAATAAATTTAATAAACATGAGGATTAAATATTTAATCTTAATTAAATATTTTGAGTTGGGATTAGGGTTAGGAAGTGATGGGATTAGCCTTTAATTGAAATTAAAGAAGGATTAGAAGATTCTGGAAGAGGTTAGTTGTCTTAGGGAAATTGGCTAAGTTTTGGTCAAAAAATAAATAATTATTTATTTTGGAATTTTTTCGTTAATTTATTAATTAAATAATTAATAAATAGGGGAATAATGTTTAAATAAGATTTAAACATTTTTGGGAGGAATGTTTTAATTAAATATTTTTAATTAAGGTAAAGGGATTTAATGGCATAAAAATAAATTAATTAATTAATTAATTAATTAATGATGATGTCATTAGGGATTTTTTAGAAAATAAAAATACTTTATTTTCTAAAGGATTTTTAGGTGACTACATTTTTCCCCTCTTTGATGTGATGCCGCAAGTGGCATGGCGTCAAAGACAAGAAAATAAGATGCCCAAGGCTAGAATTTGGAGGAATAAGGGGTTGTGCCCCCTCGAGAAAATAATGCAAGGAGTAAACGTTGTGGAATTTTCTTGAAAGGAAACAGAGAAGGAAGGACCTAGGAAGAAGGGAAGATAAATAACCAAGTTTCCAAGAGCAAAGATGGGTGAATGCAAGATGAGATGGAATGTAACATGCAGGATGCAGCTATATGAAGATGCAAGATGCAGGATTAATCTATATGATGCAAGATGCAGGGGATTTAGGGAAGCTCCAAGTGCAAATGTGGAGAGCACAACTTAGTTTAATATAGCAATGCTAGAGACCTACCAAGGATACTGGGATCACAAGGCCTTGTCACCAATGTTGCATAGGACTGATGCTAAAAAGACATGCAGGGTTGCCCCAGCATCACACATGAAACCTGAAGGAGGCATGGTGGAAATGATGCTGAAGAAACCACAATCACATGACTAACTCATAGGTAGAAGAAAAAGATCAAAAGACCTTGCCTCAGATTATCCTCATTTGCGGTGCACCATGATATAAAGGATCATGGCGACTTTGAGTAGAGAACAATGAGAAGCCATAAAAGATTAACAAGATCCAAAGGACAAAATCCAAGACCAAAATGACAACTTCAAAAAGACATCCTTTGCCAAGGAGAGAGATTTGAGGTGACTGAATGGATTGATGGGAAGATTGGTCTAAACATGTGGAAGGATGCATCGACATGGACCGAGTGTGATTGGTGGAAGATTAGGTCTGATAGGAGGAAGGATACATCCTCAAGGACCCGCTGATTGATGAGAGAATGAGTGTTGTTGTTGATTGGAAAAGGATGCAGTTCAAAGATAGTCACAATGATCAAGGATAGTCGACAATTGATATTGCTAAAGTGCGAGGTTGGGTAGGACAAGATTTCTAATCAAATGTTGCTGCAGGACTGACAAGGACTATGTACAACAAGATATGAGGATATGTACAACAGATGGAAAAAGATATACAATGGATATGTACAAAAGCCTAGGATTGGGGATAGGAAGATCTCGCTATATAGGATTATACAGGAAGGATTGTGTTATACAAGAGATGGTACAGGATATATAGGATATGATACAAGATAGGGAAAAAGATATGTGCAGGTAGGAAGGGTGGATTTGCTTGAGGATTGTGAAAAAGAGGAGTGCTAGGGATGGTGGATGGGGATGGGGATGGGAAAAAAAAAAGGACTGAGATGGTGGGATGGGGGGATGGGAGTTTGATAGATAATGACTTGGTCCACTATGTATGGCACCTATTTGCCAAGTTTTCACCAACATACTTGTCCGAGGCACTTTAATTGCCAAGTTTTCACCATTGGACGATTATTTTCTTTTCTTCTTTTTTTTTTGCTTTTTTATTTCTTTTTTTTATTTTTATGGATTTTTTGAATATGTAGGATTTGGTTTAGGCATAGAACCTCTTCAGATGTATGATGTTGATTGGATCATTCAAAGGCTCACCTTCTAGTGTAGATAACTGATAAGCTCTGGAGCTGAAGCATGCTATGACAACATATGGGCCCAGCCAAGTAGGCTCAAACTTGCCTTTCTTTTCTCGATTTGCTTGGACTTTCTGATTTTCTTTGAGGACCATGTCACCGACCTGGAACTATCTAGGATGGACCTTCTTGTTGTAACTCCTTTTGAGTCAATTATGGTACGCAACCAAGTGATCATATGCTTTCTGTCTCTTTTCATCTAATAGGTCTAGCTGTGTGAGATGGGCTACATGATAGTCTTCATCAATGGTGTAGTTCTTCATGGAGACCCACAATGATGGGAGCTTGACCTCGATTGGCAGAACAGCCTTGGCACCATATACAAGGGAATATGGGGTGGTGCCTATGGTAGTGCGATAAGAAGTGTGGTAGGCCCAAAGGGTAGAATTGATTTGGAGGTGCCAGTCATGACCAGAATCATTGACAACCTTCTTGAGGATTTTCAAGATAGTTTTGTTGGTTGCCTCAGCTTGGCCATTTCTTTGGGGGAAATATGGACTAGAGAAACGATGATGGATGTGGAGTCTGGCACACAGATCATCCACATGTTGGTTTTCAAAAGGTGTGCCATGGTCTGTGAAGATGGTAGATGGTATGCCAAAGTGGCAAATGATGTGGTAAAGGATGAACTTGGATATTTGGATGCCAGTAGTTAGGGTGAGCGGAATTGCTTCAATCCATTTGGTGAAGTACTCTATGGTAGTTATTATGTACTTGTGTCCATCTGAGGAGAGGGGAGTGATTAAGCCAACAAGGTCAAAGCCCCAACATGAGAATGGCCAAGGTGGCGTAATGGGCTGCAAGTCTTGTTCCGGTGCATGAATCAAATTTGCATGCTGCTGACATGGTAAACATTTTCTGACAAACTCACAAGCATCATGTTCCATGGTTGGCCAATAATACCCAACTCGAAGCAACTACTTAGCTAGAACCATGCCAGTCATGTGGGCACCACAAATTCTAGCATGAACCTCTTGTAAAGCTAGGATGGCCTCATTTGAATCTAGACACCTAGAGAGGATATTGTGATACCCTCAACGATAAAGGGTGTTGGCTACAAGAGTGTAGCGGGAAGCTCTGTGAATAAGGTTTTGGCATTGGTTATTGGTGAGATGGGGAGATATGATACCATTCTTTAGATATGCATGGATGTTGTGGTACCATGAGGACTGAGGACCAACCAAGACACACACCATTTCTACATCGGTGTTCTCATAAGCTGGTGTATGTAGCTGCTTGACTAGGAATTCATACTGTGATGCGTCACGTGGGATTTCTAACAAGGATCCGATGGTTTCCATTGTGTCTAATGCTTTGTTCTGAAGTCTTGGGATCTATGTGAACTATAGATTTAGGAAATGCTCTTTCAGTCTATCCACCAGCTCTTTGTAGGGTAGCAACTTGTCATCCTTTGTCTGATATTCATCGAGGACTTGTTTGATAATCAGCTGTGAATCTCCAAACACTTGCAGCTCTGTGATATTCCACTGAATGGTTGTTTTGAGACCTGAGATGAGTGCCTCATATTCTGCAATGTTTTTGGTACATGGGAATCCCAACTTGAATGATTTTGGGATGTAGTCACCTTGAGGTGTGACAAATAGGATTCCTGCCCCCGATCCATGTGATGTGTAGGATCCATCAAAGTATAATTTCCACATGGGTTGTTCTTCGATCATACATAAGTGTTCATCAAGGAATTCCATGATTAGTGGATAAGCATCCACTAGTGGTGCCTCTACTAGCTGGTCGGCAATGACTTGCCCTTTGATTGCTTTCCAATCAACATACTAGATGTCAAACTCACTAAGTAACATGACCCATTTTTCCATATGGCCTGTGAGAGTTGTCCTTGATAGTAGATATTTGAGGGGGTCCACCTTTGAAATGAGCCTGATTGTGTGAGTGAGCATGTAGTGTCTAAGCTTTTGAGTGGCAAAGACCACTACAAGGCATGCTTTTTCCATGGGTGAATAATTAAGCTCATAGCCAACAAGAGTTTGACTAATGTAGTAGATAGCTCTTTCTTTGTTTTCATCATCATGTTGAGCTAGGAGTGCCCCTAGTGCTATAGTGGTTGTTGAAATGTAGAGTATGAGAGGGCATCTGAGAACTGGTGGTACTAGAATTGGAGAATTGGCTAGATACTCCTTAAGCTTATCAAAGCTTCTCTGACATATGGGATCCCATTTGAAGCTTGTGTCTTTGCATAAGAGATGCGTGAAAGGTTGGCACTTGTCTGCTAACTAAGAAATGAACCGATGCACTAATTGAAGCTTTCCTTATAGGCTTTTGAGCTGTTTGAGTGTTCTTGGTGGAGGCATTTCTATTATTTCTTTGACTTTCTTGGGGTTGATCTCTATGCCTCATCATGATACTATGAAACCTAGGAGCTTTCTAGATGTAACACCAAAGACACATTTCTTTGGATTGAGTTTTAATCCATAATGATGTAAGCGATCGAACACACTCTCAAGAATGTTTAGGTGTTCACCATGTGTTTTAGATTTTGCAAGAATGTCATCCACATAGTCTTCTAGGATCTTGTGGATCATGTCATGGAAGATTATTGTCATCGCTCTCTAATATGTGGCTCCTTCATTCTTTAGCCCGAATGGCATCATGTTGTAGCAAAAGGTACCCCATGGAGTTGTGAATGTTGTTTTATGTTGATCTACTTCTGTGATATGAATCTGATTGTAGCCTAAAACGCCATCCATTAGTGACAACATTTAATGACCTACTGTAAGATCTACAATCATGTCTATATTTGGTAGCGGGAAATCATCTTTAGGACATGCCTTGTTCAAGTCCCTAAAATCTGTGCATATTCTGATGTAACCTGAAGGCTTTGTGATAGGCACCATGTTAGAGATCCATTCTGAGTAATCTATAGCTCTGATAATCTTAGCTTGGAGGAGCTTTTCAAGCTCTGTTTTGACTAATAAGGAAACTTTTGGATGCATTTTCCTCAGCTTCTGCTTTACTGGCTTGACATTAGGATCTACTGCTAGATGATGGACTACAAGATTAGGATCAAGCCCAGGCATGTGTGCGTATGACCATGCAAAATTTATGATTGATTCTCTAAGGAGTGCAATCAAAGCCATTTCTTCGCCTTCTGTCAGATTGGCCGCAATGTAGGTGATCCTCAAACATTCCTCTGTACCTAAGTTGATGGGCTTGGTTTCTTCTATGATGATAGGTGACTGCTTCGATCTGTAATCCCGCATAGGAGGAAGAGGCAAGTCTTCATCTTCTAGCGCTTGAATTGCCAAGTTTTCACTAGAAGATACACACTTTATTTTTACTATTTTGGAATCAAAATGTGCCCTAGAAGGGTTTTCACATAAGGACTCATGTACTTTTTCAATTTCTCTTTTGTAGCTAAAGCTTGCCTCCTCCCCAAAGTATCCTTCTGGGTCAAGCTTGTAGATGTGAGTTGACTCTGAATCTTGAACTGATTGTGGGCCTGATGCCCCCATGAACACTAGGAGTACTTCCATGCTTTGGAACTCATCGATGTGTGCAATGCTTGGTTGGTCCCAATCTATGAGTTAAGGGTGGATGAGGGGAAGTTCTATGAGATTTATGGAAAGTTGTCAGAGGATAGAAGTCCCCAAGAGGGTATCATCATCAAAGATATTGTTATAGGATCTGATTTCTTTCTCTTCAAGGATGTCTTCGATTTCTATGAGGTCATCTTGGCTATTCAAGAAGGGTACGCTAGTCATGTTAGTGTCCCCGATTGCAGTATTGGGCCCTTGTATATGTAGGTGAGTGGTATTAAATCCAAGACCCTAATGTTGAGGATTTTTTGATGCTATAATAGGGTCTTTGCTTCCGCCTTCTTGTGGTCCTAGACCACCTCCTTGGTAGTTCCATTGCTCAGTAGTGTACTTGTGCGATTGTGGGTATTTATCTTTGAAGTAGCCAAGAAGTTGAGTGTCAAGTGGTGGGGGATCTTTGTACAACCACCTATTAATGTCAGGATCCATCTCTTGACTATTGATGTTACCATGGGATTCAAAAGTCATAGGTCCCATTCTCTTGATTGCATGGATATCTTCTGCAGACTTTCTTTGGTGACTCGGGCGCCCTTGAGTATGTGGATCAAGTGGGAGGGCCCCTATAGCAAATGCATCATGTAGGCTATATTCACCACATCCCTGGTTATTGATCTTGATGGAAGAGCGGGTGGAGGTGAGGATGGTCTCTAGATCACAATGGGATCGGGATGAGCTGGCAACAGAAGTGCCAATGTTAGTTCCAGGACAATGAGTGGAATGGGGGAATGATGTTTCCATCGCATGGTAGTATGTGAAGGGTTGGGGATCAGCATGAATGGTAACCTCAGTGCCCTGATGCAAAAATTGGATGCACTGATGGTAAGTCGATGGTACAACCTTGATGGAAAGAATCCAGGGTCGACCTAGGAGGATATTGAATGGTAGATCAAGATCAACAACATGGAAAATGGTATCTTGTGTTGCTGGGCCTAGCTGAATAGGCAAAGTAATAGTACCTTCAGAGGTATGCTCCAATTTGTCATAGGCTTTGATGGTGATTACTTCATGTGATATATTAGCCTACGTAAACCCAATTTGTTGAATTAATTTCAAAGTACACAAGTTCAGGGCTGAGCCATTATCTATTAAGACCCGTTTGATGGCAAAGTCTCTGATCATGACGATGATGCGGAGGGGGAGAGTGTGGTCAGGTGCAACATTTGGTATGTCAGATGGTTTGAAGAAAAAAGCATAGGCTATAGATAGATGTCCCACAAGGGTCTCAAACTGGGTGGTGTTAATATCTGTGGGGACATGTCCTTCTTTGAGAGCTTGGTCAAGGATCTCCTGATGGAGGGGTGAAGTGCGGAGAAGATCCAAGATGGATATTTGGGCTGGTGTGTTCCCAAGATGTTCTATGAGGTTGTACTGTGCATTGTGTGCATTATGTGCTGGCCTTGGATGGGCACCAGTGACACTTATTCGGCCTCTGCGGGTGGTAACAGCACATTGACTATCTACTCCTTTTACATGGATGACATTGACTGGTTCAACCTAGGTTATACATCCAACAAATTTATCATAGTTGATGTAGGCAATAGTATAGTCTTGGTGACCAGTTTTATCTTCTTGTTTGCCTTCGCCATGATTCTGGGGATGATTAGCATTAGCTTGGTTCTTCCCAGCAGTGTGTTGTGGGAACACATTTTGATAGATTTGTAGGTTGGCATTTGGGGAGGCTTGAGTAGGTGTATCGACTTGGATCTCCTTTTGGTCGATGAGATATTGGATATAGTTTTTGAGCCTCATACATTTTAGGGTAGTGTGTCCTTTGACATGATGATAATCACAGTACTCGTGATCTTTGTACCAATCAGGTCTGGTGGTAGTATCATCAACTAGCTGGATTGGTGGAAATGTGATCAAGTTGGCCTTGGCCATTCGGTGGAAGATAACATCCAGGGGCTCACCCAGTGGTGTGAAGTTCTTCCTTGAGTTGTTCTGAGTTCTGGGCTTGTTTTTTTTGGGAGCAACATTAACAGTATTGACTTGATCATTCAGATTGCCTTGATATGCTTGATGGGCTTGCTGTTGATAATTTTGTTGGTTATTCTAAGGATGATATTGTTGCATGGGTTGCTGAGGAGCTTGAGGAGGTTGCTGATAGACGGGTGCTTGTTGTTGGTATGTAGGAGTTGATGTAGGACTAGCCACAACAATTTGAACATGCTTGGTATCGGTGGCTCCATCAGTAACAACGTTCTTGTTATGATTCCAATATTGGGATTTATCATTGTTGGGTTTATTTTGGGAATCATTTTTGAAGTGTCGGATTGTTCCTTCGTCTAGGAGGGCCTTTTCAATGCCTATCCCCTTGCTTTTGATATCTTGATAAGTTTGGAGACAATTCATCCTCATGAAGTGGGATAGCTTAGGATGTAGGTTATCAATAAAGATTTTGGTTAAATACTTTTCAGGTGGCTGGTATGATAACCTGGTGGTAAGGTTTTGCCATCATTGCAAGTACTTAGCTAGGCTTTCCCCTTCTTTCTACTTTGAGTTGTAGAGATCTAACAAGGTCAACTCATTCTCAACATTGTGGGCATAATGGGCAATGAACTTCTCAGAAAGTTCAAAAAAGGTTGTGATGGTCCCACATGGTATTTTATAGAACCACTTAACAGCAGTTCCTCCCAAGCTTTTGGGGAATAGGTGTAAGAGATAGTTATCACTGTAAGACACTTCTTGGCATGCCATATAGAATTCTTTGATATGATTGACTGGGTCTCCTTTCCCCTGATATTTATCAAATTTAGGCATCTCAAAGTGTTTGGGAAAAGGAATAGCGGCAATGGATCAGTCAAATGGATAAGGACACACCTCTTCAAACTTGTAGGTTTTGTTCTCGATACTGGTTTGAAGTTCTTTAAGAGCGTTCTTCATGGCTTCCTACTCGGCATTGATTGGTGTTTGAGCGGGTGCTCCTATTTGAGGTGGGTATTGTGGAGTGGGAGATGGAGATGACCCAGCGGGATAGGTAGATTGGAGCAGATTTTGGAGCGATGTTTGCTAGGGATATTGCTGATGTGGCACAGGAGGATATTGTGGTGGAGGATACGAGATTGCTTGTTGGTGTTGTGGGATGATGGGGATTTTCTACTGTAACTTGTAAGAGGAAACTTGCTGCTGCTAGGGAATGATGAGGGTTTGTTGCTACGATGGGAAGTGTGGTTGTTGTGGGGGAAGCTGGTGGAATGATACCGCTTGCTGGTAAGATGGTCCTTACTAAACCTAGCTCTGTGGTTGACCGATGTAGGTTGGGTGCATTCCCGCATTGCTTAAGGGTGGAACTGATGTGGGAAAGCTTGAAGCAAAGGGTGGCTAAGCAAGATAACTTATGAAATGGGATGAACTTTGCTGCTGAGGTGGAGGAACTTGCTAAAAAGCACTAGGTGTTGTAAATGGATAGTTTGCGAATGATGAAACCGGTGGGGGCTATGATGGTGGTTGTCGTGCTGCTTCTAAGAAGGTGGCTTGTTGGTTTCCAAACATGGACATAGGAGAATGGGTTGGTATGCCCCAAGCTTTCATTTCTTCTTGAGTGAGGCCCCAACGAGAGCCAGTGTGTGGTGGGAATTGTGTTGCAGCAGATGCTTGGAGGGTAGATGTGATGGGAGCTTGGGATATGAATGGTGGATTGGAAAAACTCATGGAAGGCATTCCTATGGTGAAGGCATTTTGCTGAGCTTGTGCCTAGGTAGATGCTTGTTGAGGGGAAAGGAAGGGAACGTTTGCGCTCCCCATGAAAAGGGTGATGTTGATGTGGAAGCTTGTTGAGTAGGAAAGGGGAGTGATTGTGCTGCCCCCAGAATAGATGACGCTGATGTAGAGGTTTTTTGGGAGAAAGAGGGAAATGATTGTGTTGACCCTGGAAAAGACGGTATGGATGTTGAAGCTTGTGGAGTGAAAGGAAAGGGTGTTTGCATCCCTCCTAGTATGAAAGGTGTGGATGTGGGAACTTGTGAAGTGAGGGGGAAGGATGATTACATCCCTCCTGGAAAGAATGGTGTTGCTTGGTTCGTGGAAGGTGGTGGAACTACTTATGTAAGGGTTTGTGTAAGAGGTGGGAGTTGTTCTTGTGACAAGCATTGGATTTGAGCAAGAGCCTGGTGGCCATGGCGGATGATGAAGTACCTATGATAGGAAATGGGGCCAATGGTGTTATAGCTTGTGTTGTGGGACTAGCGAAGCTTCCTTGCAAAAGAAGGGGAATGGTGGAGGTTTCTTGGGATGTTTGCAAAGTTGGATCAGGGAATGGTTGGATGTATGGAGAGTATACTTGTGCTAGGATTTGGATAGTGCTTATGGGAATACGAGGATAGAGATATGGCGAAATGGGAGTATGCCTTTGTGCAAAGTTAGTGAACATGTTCTGCTGATTTTGGGCCATGAGTGTATTGACTACTAGTGGATTCTCTGGGTGATTCACAAATGTTCCTATTGCCAGAGGAGCTAAGGGGATATTGGGATCATCCCATGTATTTCCAATTTGTATTTCAGGATCATAGGCTACCATTGCACTAGTAAAAATGTTGGAATTAGATGAGTTGGTGATTGGATAGGGATTCATGTTTCTTCGCTTCCTAGATCCGGATCTTGTCTCGACAGGCATGGAGATGCAGATGCTAGATGGATGCAAGATGTTTCCTAAAGATTCTAAATATTGATGGAAGCAAGCTTAAGGAACTTCTAAGGATGATGAAACTTCTAGAATGCAATGCAAGGATTGGTGGGATGCTTGGATTTGGATCAAGGAGGGTGGAAGATTGGTGGAAGATGGTGACAGATTAGTGAGATGCTTGGTGATGATGGAGGCTTGGAGGGATGCTCTGGTTTGGGTCAAGATTGGGTGGAGGATTGGTGGGATGCTGGTGGAAGATTACTAAGTGTCAACAATGAGCTATTGTTTTTCCCAATGGAGGATCAGTGATAGGATTTGGGCCAACCTAGGATAGACTAATGATCTTCGGTTAACTAGATTCTTATCAATGCAAGCCAATCTCTTACTCGAGATGATGAGGCTGTGCAAGGACAAGTTTGATTTCCTTTAGACAATGCTCTATCAAAAAGGGGATGATTTCTGATTTATGATAGGGAATGGAAACAACTCAAAGGTTCTGAACACTAAGTGTTTGTGGACTTGGATCTCTAGATTTGGTGCAAAAGATGGTGGGTTCTGATTTAGGTGATGGATGCTAGATTTGGATGAAGGATATGGGATTCTGATGGTGGATTGCTGATGGAAATATGGTGAAGGATGATGGAACAATGCTCTTTCTAAAAGGATGATGCAGATGCGACTGGGATGGATGATCTATGATGTTGCTAGGAGGATGATGGTGTATGCAACTAAGAAGGACTCCAGGATGCACCTAAGGTTTGGTGATGATGCAGGGATGAAACTAGGATGAGACTAGGATGAATGACTACCGAGATAAGATTGTGAGATCTGAAGGTAGAGTAGGACATGTGATGGATCTAGCTAATCTTCTCTTTCAAGGTTGATGTAGCGATGGTTTACTCGGAATCAGTAGGCAAACTATTTGACTCTTGCATTATAGCCAATATTATCAAGCTTTTCTTGATATTTTTCTTCTGCTTGGATTGCTTGGATAGAGGATTGATGGCTCTTAAGGTTTCTTTCTGCAACTTTCTTCTCTTGATAATCTTTGGATTTGGGCAACTTGGCTTTCGGATGTTTGATCAAATTGGGCATATCTTTGGGAAAATTTTGATAAGTTTGGTTTGAGACAAAAGGCTTCTTGGATATCTGATTTCTGCAAGACTTTTATCAGTATCAAGTTTGTAGGTTGATTCAATTTTTTCCAATGGAAAAGGATAGATAAACAAGACTTTTGGAAAATCAATCTCTGCAAGGGACAAAGCAACCTTGTGGGATACAAGCAGGATGACTGACTCTGATAAAGCTTTGAAAGTGTATGTTCCAACAATGTTTTCATGAAGTATTTGACTGTCAAGCACTCCAAGCAGATCTACCTAAGGAAGGTGAGTATCAAAATCGCTTGCCCACAGCTTGGTATCCCCTAGAAGGGAATACAAATGGTGAGTAATCTTGAGGCGACCCGGTAAACCCCTTGGAATCGGTCCTTGCACAAGGATTTTGATACTTTTAGATGTAGATAGGGTAGCCTCTATTTTATCAAGTTTTTAATAGTTCATCTCCATACTTGGTTATGCTGACCGCCCATGACTCACTTAAGAGCCTAGCAAATAATGCTGGGGGAGAGGAATATTTACCATCCCCAATCACTGTGTTTGGCATGAACGCCCGGTGATTAGGAGATATAAGTGAGTACTTTTTGCCTTCACTTTATTTATATACCAGCTGGGGGGGATACCGGTTTGAGGTCGTTCTCCGAGGAGGAAGCACTTCTCCCTGGACAGGCCTCGCTAAAAGTAGAACAAGTGAACTTGTCCAAGTTCAAATGTCCTACGTTGCTTACTTTATCAAGGATTTTGCAAGAAGATAAAACTCCTAGATGCACATCAAGCAAGTTTGTTCATTTTCCCAAATTGATTAAGTGTGTTTGAACTTTTGGAATTGAAGACACAAGTGCTTTTAAGGTTTGATTTGTTCTTTCTCCAACACGTAAATGATTTGAGTAGTTTGCAAGTTCTTTCCTTTGGGCATTCAAGATTGAGATTTGCAAGTTGATTTAAGAACTTGAAAAAGAGCTTTATTTTGATCTTGTAAGGCATTCAAGATTTGATTATGCGTTTGTTTGAACTGAAAAGGAAGGAATAGAGATTTTTTCCTTTTAATGCATTCAAGAGTGCGTTTGATTTTCAAAATGACAATGACTCTTAGGACCTAAGTTCTTTCCTTTAGTTTCATTCAAGATTTGTTTTGACCTTTGATTGCAATAAGAAAAAATGAATTCAGTCCCAAGCAATTTAAGATAGAAAAAACAAAAGGCGACATTGTCCAACTCATATGCGACGCTGGAAAATGCGGAGGTGACACCAAAGACTCTCAGGTGACATTTTAAATATTACAGGTGATAGATAAATATGCAAAGGCGACGGAGAGATTTTCCAAGCAACAAAGAAATGGCTCCAAGCAGCAGAGAAAGGTTTACAGGCGACACAAAAATACTCCGAACGATGGTGGAATGTTTTCAGGCGATAACAGAATGATTACAAGCGAGACTTCCATACCTGAAGGCATGAAATTTTATCTCTCAGGCGTGATTACTTAAGTTGCAGGTGTGATTTAATTACTTGTAGGTGACAGAAGATGAATTTTGAGACAGAATAGAAGTTATCGATGGCAGAAATCTGTCATAAAATAGGCGTGGATACAGAGCTTGTAGGTGTCATTTAATTGCTTGAAGGCATGATTTAATTTCTTGAAGGTGACATTTAATTGCTATAGGTGACATTTCATTGCTTGAAGGTGACATTTCATTTGTTTCCTGCAAATACAAGAATAAAGTATGATCTAATCAAAATGATTGTGCTTTTGGTCCCACCGGGGGTGCCAGAATATGAGCAAGGCTTTTGAGGATACCTGTTATCTATTTTGAAAGGCTCAGATCAATCAAACATTAGGATTTTTATCTAGCGTGAAATCAAATCAAAACAAGGAAACTCTAAGCTAAGCCACCTCAGATTAAGCTAAAAATAGGTGCACCCAAGCACTATTTGATTTGCTCTTGCTTAAAGGGATGTAGGTGTGCTCTCTAAGCACTTGGAGCATACTCTAATGCATTCTAAGATGATTTAAGACTCATGAAAATTCCAAAATGGCACAAAAATAGATATAGAACACCTGATTTGCCCCTAAGGCTTCAAGAGGCTCAAGATTATGCAACTAAGAATGATTAAGTAGATTTTTAAGCTTAAAGTAGATGTGATATGCTATGCAAAACAAGGAAAATAAACTATGTTAATCCATTATTACTAAGCTATGATGAGCTAAAATGCTTGAAAGTAAGTTAAATTAGGATGATTATGCTAAGTCTAGAGCTAAATGGGCATGATAACAATGCTTTGAAATGAAAGATGAATAATGGATTTGCTCTTGGAAGGAGGAGCATTTATAGGATTTGGGAAGGAGGAATGAGTGGCCAAGATCAAAATACATAAGAGAGGCCAAGATTCCTTCAAAGGGGAGCACATGGATTGTGCTAGTTTAGGGCCACCTCCTTGTGACAAGTGTCACAAGGGCATTGGGTTGAAAGATGGGAGGAATGTACACAATTTGGGAAATGTGCCTAAGGTCAAAGGGTGTAAAAAAGGGGTGAGGGGCTTCTTAAATGCATCATAAATGCATGTAAGAGGGATAAGGAGGCTTTAAATGCATTTAATGCATGTAAGAGAAGTTTCTAGAACTTTGTTGACTTTGGGTTATGCTTAGGAGTTGGCTAACCTTGGTTAGGGAATGTGACAAGGTTTAAGGGTGTAAGAAGGGTGTAGGAAATGTGCCTAAGGTCAAAGGGTGTAAGAAAGGGGTGAGGGGCTTCTTAAATGCGTCATAAATGCATGTAAGAGGGATAAGGAGGCTTTAAATGCATTTAATGCATGTAAGAGAAGTTTCTAGAACTTTGTTGACTTTGGGTTATGCTTAGGAGTTGGCTAACCTTGGTTAGGGAATGTGACAAGGTTTAAGGGGGGCGATTAGGATTAGGACTTTCTAGAAGAGTCTAGAATTTTCTTAGGATAAAAAGAATTTAGGAAATAAATAAAAATTTATTTATTTCCATGGTTTAGTTTTGAGCATATTTATTAAAATAAATTTAATAAACATGAGGATTAAATATTTAATCTTAATTAAATATTTTGAGTTGGGATTAGGGTTAGGAAGTGATGGGATTAGCCTTTAATCGAAATTAAAGAAGGATTAGAAGATTCTGAAAGAGGTTAGTTGTCTTAGGGAAATTGGCCAAGTTTTGGTCAAAAAATAAATTAATTATTTATTTTGAGATTTTTTGGTTAATTTATTAATTAAATAATTAATAAATAGGGGAATAATGTTTAAATAAGATTTAAACATTTTTGGGAGGAATGTCTTAGTTAAATATTTTTAATTAAGATAAAGGGATTTAATGACATAAAAATAAATTAATTAATTAATTAATGATGATGTCATTAGGGATTTTTCAAAAAATAAAAATACTTTATTTTCTAAAGGATTTTTAGGTGTGTACACCAACATTCAATCACTTGACTTGATAAATGTAAAGTGCATGAAAACAAACAATAAATCAATCACATAAAATAAGTATTTTGGTTACATAGAAACCCTTGTTAGAAGGTAAAAACTATGGTGAGGATGACACCCACAAATTCTTCACTACTACAGATAATAAAGTATGTCAGTTAAGGCTACAACTTGTGATCACTTCTAGTGATCTTACCCTATTAGGACTAACAAAATATCGACTAGATCTACCCTGTTAAAGGATTTAAACAACACTACTCAAGTGTGTACTCGGTTAAGAGATTTACAACAGATTGTTAAGTCTACTCTATTAGGATATTTTACTAACTTTGTTACAATGATTAGAGAATAATAGAAAGATATCTATAAATTGACAACTATACTTTGTCTGAATCAGATCTATGATAAACTGAATGAATATCACCTCATGTGTAGTAATATGTCATATGTTTTTCTCGATAGCCTTTACTACTTTTGAATAAACTGAATTGTAACTCTATTCACTGCTCATACATGCAAACCTTGTCTGAATTCTGATATCTTGAAGGTGGCTCCTGCTTCAAGATCTTCTGCTCGCTTATCCTCTCTTCCTTTTCCTTATGTCAATATGACATGAATTACAAATATATAGCAAACTGTTATGATTTGCATGACCTAATTAGGTTTACATCATCTTAGGAAAACCTAAGATCTATGGTGTACAAAAATTACCTAGATCTAGCTTTACATAGGAATCATCATTACATTTAATGATTACATCTGTAATAAATAATCCTTGATCTTGGTAAAATATTTTGTGAATCCTTGTAATTGTTTACATAGGTAGATGTGCCATTCCTGATTACTACGATGTTTCCTATATTACTCGATAAACACAGTCTTTCCTTCTCGATGAATATACTGGCACTCAGTGCACAGTTTGCTCAGTGTTTACTCACGCTCAGTGCTCATTTTACTCTAATGCTCAGTCAACATATTCTAGTGCCCAATTAAACATGTTTACTATTAACTCTTGGTTCTGCCTTGTGAATGCTCGGTATGAAGGCTTTGTTGTATAACCGACTAGCTTGATGTATCATGATTTACTGACTGGTCATCTTAGATAATCGACTGATCTAGATTGATACTAATGACAAAATCTAATGCTCAAAATAGATATAACAATCTCCCCCTTTGGCATTAGTATCAAAACTTTGTAATGTATATGAACTGATATATTTCAAATTGTCCTTACACTTCATATACACATAACTCAAAATTTCAAAAAATACATTCAATACTCCCCTCGGTGCATGCTCTTGGTATGTACGATGTATGAAGTACAGTAAGCATATATATATATATATATATATATATATATATATATATATATTTCTCCCTTTTTGAGATTAATGCCAAAACTCAAAAAATATGTACTTACATCATGTCAAGAATATGCTTGTGGGTTTTCAATAGAGAATCCAAGAGGTTTTCCCATTCCTCTTTCAAGTTGGTGAGAGCAATATGCTCAAGACCAACTTGTGCATGCATGTCAAAAATGTTCTCCAACACTGAAATCTCAAGTGTTGCAACTAAGGCTTGTGCCTTGACAATATGATGCTCAATAATTTTCAGGTGAGGAAGCAATTCTACTTGCAATTCGGTGACTTGGTCACATATCTTGTCCTCCTACTTCCTCGAATCTGCTCTTAACTACTTGAGTTCTTGCACTTTCAGTATATGCTTATGAAAAGCATCTAGCTCAGTTAAGGAGGCATTTACACTGGCTTGGATTTTGGTATCCAGCTTCTTAATATTTTCACTGATCTCAGCAATGAAACTATCCATAGTGCAAAGCTTAACTAACATCTAAATTATATTCTTAGTAATGGATTGGAGATCAGTGACTACATCAAAAAGCTTGCCTTTATTTATTGCCACTTCTTGGCTAATCTTTTCTACCAATTTGTCATGTATTTTAGCTTCTTCCCTTTCTGCAAATCTCTTTTCTGCATCAATGTTTGGGGCATTTATTTCCTATGCAAGAGTGGCAAGTTAGTCCAATATAGATGTTTCTTCATTAATTTGGACCTCAGGTACAACTTGTTGTAAGATGTCCCTCACATCTTCCAAAATTTGTTTTATTTTTCTCTCTTTCCTCAGACTCTCTTGAGTTTCCTTCCTTGTACATAGTTCCCCATATTTTCTCAATTCCTCAGGGTCTAAGGTCCTCAGGTCACATTCAGGTATCTCAATTACTTCGTCAAGCATGACCGGCCCTTTTCCATGTTTTTTCTTCTTCTTTTTAGGCTCTTGTGGTGAAGTATTAAATGATAGCCTTTACTTCACCACTCGGTGTACCTTGCCTAGTAGACACAGTATCTTCCTATTTTTTCTCCTCGATAACCTATGTATCAGTTGAATGAGATGAATCTTATGATTTTGTGTCTGGTGGTGTTGACTCGATAGGCTTAGGGTCATCTTGTCCATGTGTATCTGCCTCTGTATCCTTAGGCTTATCTATCTCTGTAGTGGATTTTGTTCCTTTTTCCCCTGATGTATCCTTAGGTTTCTCAGGGATTGAGCCATTGGGTGCTTCATGTGTAATTATATCAACTACTTGAATTAGGATTAGAAGATCACCTGGTATAGAACTTACTATTGGCTCGCTAGTTCCTTATTCTTATGTTTATGCTCTAGCAATAGTGACATCCTCATCATCCTTGATGTCATCAAGATCACCATTTTTTATGTCCTCAATGAGTACATCATTTGAATCATTGTTGATTCCCTATATTTCCACTTTCTCTGGTGCATCCTGAGTTAAACTCATTTCCTTGGTGGTATCTATTGTATCAGGTACGTCAGTATCTAATATGTCAATTTTGTGCTTAGGTGCCAAGTTTGCATCATCAATATGAATTCCCTTCCCTTTTCTTTTAAGTTTCTTCTCAGGAATAATAGCTAAGGCCATCTTTTCAAAATCAGCTCAGGAAAGTAATATTGAAGTCCACAAAAGTTGACTATTATCATCTATATCTTCTAGGTTCTCATCTATAATTTTTAATGCCTAGTTCTTTATTCAAAATCTCTTTGAATAATTTTTCATAAGTTCCTCAACTTAAGGAATTGTCAAGGTTGGCATTATCAAAACTAGGGACTGTTCCCTCATTCTTTTCTCTGCATTCAAGGCATATGTCAATTTCTATTTGATTCTTTCTTATAATGCCTTGGGTAAGTGTTTGGAAAATTCAATTGGCACTCTCTTGAACTTAATCGTCATTTGAATAATTGCCTCTTCAATTTTTTTCTAATCCTTAGTTGACAAGTGCTCAACCCAACCAATTTCAGGATCACTCAATTCTCCATTTTCAATTATTTCTTCAATAACCTTATCAATAGACTGACTCTTATTTACAATAATCTTGAATTAATCATTTTCATCTTCATCATCATCAATATCATCTTTGCTCCTTATTAATTTTCTTTTTTTCTTTGGGGCCTCGGTAGAAGATTTAGTACCTCTCTTTTTGTATTTTATTGTCAATGGTGTTGCAATAGGCCTTATTATTTTTACAACTCCTTTCTTCAATGGAGATGAAGTTTTAGTCTCTGACCTTATTTTTTCCCTTACTTGCACTTCAAACTACTTCTTTGGAGTGGGGGATGGTGAAATCGGTGTAGAATCTACATCTTTGTCTGACTCAGTTTCTTCACTATCATTTAGTTTGTCAGAAAGAAGTAACTGACCTTCGGTTGCTACCTCAACTAGTATGCTCTTAGATGATTCAGCATCATCACCAAATTTCTTGACCAGATTTTTCATCATCTTCTTTGATTTCTTTGTTATTTTACCGATAACTAGGCCTATTTTTATTCTTGATTGGCCCCTTCATAAGTTCCAAATATTTGTGCATTGGGGTCCTTAGGCTCAACCAATAAAGCCTTTATTGATTTGGAAGAAAAATCAATGTTTATTTCATATCCCATGGGAGCTAACCATTTTTTTTCTAGGCTCCACAGCCTTAATTAGAGTATGATCGGTGTCAACTAGAAAACATATGTCATGTTCATACTCCTCAACTAGTTGCCTAGGAATTCTACTATGAGAATGCATTCTAGTCTTAAATTTCTCAAAATAATTATCTACAACACTGTTAAAATTGTCTCCCAAACTCTTAATCAAATCTGAAATTTGAACTATGATAGGCTTGTCAATTGACCATTCCATATTACCGACCGATGGGAAAAATCTTTGCACATAAAGGAATATGAAAAATAGCAGGGATCCAAACTTACATGTATTTGATTTATCTGACCATATTGTCTTCATTTTTTCTTCAATCTTCTTTAGAAGAAGCTCAGAAAGGTCTAACTAGAAACCTTTCTTTACCATTTTGTATACTATGTCAATGGCTCCACATGGAACACTATTCAGTCTACTTGACTGATAGATCTTATAACTGATGACATGAGATACAAAAAAAAATTTAGGGTCTTCGATAGTGTTTATCTTCATAGCTCGGTCATCCCATTTGGCTCCTGTGTTCTTTTCAATTTCAGCCCTCGGTGCACTATGAAGTGCCTTTATCTTATCAATTATTGGATACCTGGTGACAACATGAATATTGTTCTTTATGATTTTAATGAGCTCTTCCAACCATAGATTCCCATTATGGAATCAATAGAGAACAACCCTAATCCATTCATTTTTTAAGCTTTTCAAAAAAATAGGGCATTCACCAATCTTCTTACTTCTAGTTGTTTATGATCGGATTTTAGTTTTCCATCTTGTCCACACATTTTTTGATATGCAGTATACATTTCAAAATCACCTATTTCCCATATCTTGCAATGGATGTACAACTGTATGTCCTCAACCAGTAAAACCCTAGGTGGGATTCTTGAGAAAGCTCCTATTTGATCAATCTGGAATGCAACTTCAGGATGAATTTTGTATCACGGCTCATCATATGTTGTAGAAACTATAAGATTAATGTCTTCCTCCTCTACAAACTTAGATTTTTTTACCTTCGATGTAGATTCCATAGTTCTTTAAGTTAGAGTTTTGGTAAGCAATGATTGAACAGTTCGGTGATAACAGCACTTACTTGAAACAATGAGGAAATCACTTAGGAGATTTTGAAACTGTGCTCAAATGCTCTGGAAATCCTTTGCTCAAAAATTGCTCTAAAAATTCTGAGCTCTACGGAAACACTGGTGAAAAATGAACTAAGTTCATCACATATTTATAGATTTTTCAAATTCTCGCTCAAACCTTTTTGTAATAAATGCTCAACCTAATTACAGCTCAACAACAGCTGTCAAACTCAGTGTGTACCACAAAATACTGACAACTCAGTTAACATGTAAGTTTCCACTCAGTTAATATCGATACTCGGTTAACCTTGCATAGTAGTCACTGATGGGTAACTTCTTACTCGATCTAACATATACCGACTACAAACTCTTTAAATTTCAAAACTTGTAAAACCATAATTCATCTTAATTAATGTGGATTTGGTGTATGCACATCTAACATAAAGAGCTGTATGAAAAATGTGATCAACTTGAATTATCAGTTCCATAAATACCTTTTTCAACTTAGGTGGAGGTGTCAATGTCACCCAATCCAATGGATGAGGTTTCATCAATTGCATTGCTTGACTCAGTATTATCACTAGATGCCTTTCTCCACATAGTTTTTCTTATCCTTGTGATATCTTTGATTGTATTTCCATTCTCATAGATTTTTTTTTATGGTGCTTGATCTCTACAATATTTTCTTAGGTGACCAACCTTGTGATAGTGTAAACATGTTTTACCAGTGCTTGTCCAGCTTCAAGATTTGCCTGCCCATATCTTCCTCATAAAATTAGCTACAATATGTCTATTGTTAGGAATAGTCCCAAGAGATAATTGAGAGGGGGGGTGAATCATTTATCTAAAAGTTTTAATTCTTTATCCGATTAAGTATACTTAAACATTAACCATAAACATAATGAAAGAACACATGAACACAACACCAATATTTTGGTTACAGGGAAACCCAAATAGGTAAAAACCCCGGTGGGAATTAACACCCACTGATATTCTATACTAGTGTATTATAATCCTTGCTAGAAGATCCTTAACCCTGTTAGGAGTTTCTTTACAATATATTTAGTATAGTAGACTTGGTCAAGGGTTGGACCCTATTAGGATTATTTTACAATAGTCCCTATTAGGGGAGAGGATGCACTGTCTAAGAGCACACTACTCAAAGGGGTGAAGGCTACAACCTTATGTTTAACAGATACACACTATATTTGGATCTTGGTGAACTACGCTTTGACCTGCTATCTAGATTAGTTCCAATGTATAGCACACATACTTCACTTGGTCACATAGACCTTCTTTTGATGGTTCAGTACTTCACACACTTTGCTCTGCTCTTGCTAATCAACCATGAACCACACTCAAACAATCACAAATGACTGTCTATAAATATCTTTCCTCTAAATGATATAATCAAGTTAGCCTATTAGAACCACCTTGAGATCATATTAGGGAAGCCATAACAAACTCCAATAATAATTTAGTTGTCTCTACTAATCATGCAACACATTCTGGGACCTGTCCAATAAGATAATTGTAGACGCACTCTTCACATTGTCGGCTCTACCAAAATAACTGGATCTCTCTCCTCATGCTGATTTAATTCATGTGCTCTTAACTAAACATCACTAACTATTCTCTAAGATCCAATCCAAGGGCACATACCAAAATTATAGGTGCAACTCTAGAACCAATATCATCTATGTCGGCTCCTCTAAACAAACTCAGGAAACTACTACTAGCGAATAGCGACTACATAACTTTACTTGTGCTGATCATCAGACTCTGTGTCCATGAACTTAACATCACTAAAATGTCTTCATCTCATATCCAAGGGCACAAGGCTTCATGACAATTTTATAGACAACCATACATAGAACACTACTTGTTACTCTGTCAAGAACATTGCTAACACAAGCTGCTGTATAATTGTCTATATTAACAGTTAACCTCTACATCCATGATATCATGTTGATAACATGTCCATGCTTCATATACTTTCATCTTAATACATAATTCATCCATGCATGCTACTTTCCATATGTTGTCATCAATGACAAACATATAATCAGTACTGACATGCTGGAAAATCTCCAACAATCTCCCCCTTTGGCATTGATGGTAACATATGGAATGAAAAACTCCACCAATCCAAATGAACATTTATTTTATAACATTCTCCATTTCCTCTTCAAAACTCCCCCAAGAATGAGTCCTCCATCTACTACAATATTCTTCAATATTCTCCATTTCCTCAACTGAACTGCTTCCATAAACTGAATACTGCTCCCCCTTAGTATATTACTCCTTTTATTTTTGTTTTTCATGACTATATATTACTCCCCCTTTGACATCAATGGAAAAGGGTGCCAAACCATTTAAGCATAGGTACTACTCCTGAAGTAGAGTAGTCCACCATCCATCAGTCTTAGAGGACTAATGCTCTTTCTTCTTTCTCTAAGTAGAATCAAGGAAGGGAATTACTCCTAGCTTCTCCCTGAGATACTCAAAAGTATGCTTTGCAAAGGCTTTGTGAATATGTCTTCTAACTGATCTTTAGCACTCACATAGTCTGACTTGACTTCTTTCTCTTCCACTTTCTCTCTTAAGATGTGATACTTCATCTCAATGTCCTTTGTCTTTGCATGCATCATAGGGTTCTTTAACATGTTGATAGTGCTAGTGTTATCACTGTGAATAAAAATAGGATAATCAATCTGAATTCCAAAATCCTTTATCATCTTCTTGATCCAAACAATTGTAGAACAATTCAAGGCTTTTTTAATATACTCTACTTCTACTGTTGACTAAGAGATACAATTTTTCTTCTTACTTGTCCAAGTGACAAGTTTGTCACCAAGAAACACTGCTCCACCTAATGTACTCTTTCTATCATCAATGCATCATGCCCAATCTGCATCATTATACACATGAAGCTCAACATCTTCTAAATTAGGATACCATACACCATAATCTATAGTGCCCTATAGGTATCTAAATATTCTCTTTACTGCCATGAAGTGACTTTGTTTAGGCTCTACTGCAAATCTTTCAACTATGCCAATTGCATTGTAAATATCAGGTCTAGTTTGAGTAATATATATGAGTTTACTAATCATAGACTTGTACAGTGTTGTATCTACTACTGGAGAATCATCTTCTTTTGTAAGCTTGCATCTAGTGATCATAAGTGTTCCTATTGGCTTGCAATCATCCATCTTGAATTTATTTAATATCTCTCTCACATACTTGGACTGATTTATGAAAATACATTTCTTTGTCTGCTATACATTTAGTCCCAAAAAGTATTTGATAGGACCAATCATGCTCATCTCAAACTCACTTTTCATTTCCTTAGCAAATTCTGCAATCAATTTGTCATTACCCCCAAAGCTATTGTCATCAAAAAATATAGCCACAAGTAGTAGTCCTTCAGATGTCTCTCTTATGAATAAGTTGCAATCTACTGCCCCTTTCTTGAATCCAACCTTTGTTAGATATCCATCAAGTCTTTCATACCAAGCTCTAGGGGCTTGCTTAAGTCCATAGAGGGCTTTCTTCAATCTACATACCATATCAGGTATGTCTAATAAGGTGAATCCTTTTGGGTGCTCAATGTACACTTCTTCTTTTAGCTCTCCATTTAAGAATATTGACTTAACATCCATCTAATAAACTTTGAAGTTTTTTAATGTTGCAAAAGCTAGAAACAACTTAATAGCTTCTAACCTACTTACTGGTGCAAAAGTGTCTAAATAGTCAATACTTTCTCTTTGCACATATCCCTTACATACCAATCTTGCTTTGTTCCTAACTACTGTGCCATCTTCATTAATCTTGTTTTTGAATATCCACTTTGTTCCAATCACATTTTTATCTCTAGGTCTTGGAACTAGTTCCCAAGTATCATTCTTGATGATCTGATCTAGTTCTTCTTTCATAGCATCATGCCAATCTGAATCATTACATGCATCTTCAACACTTAAGGGTTCAATCTGAGATAGTAAACATACTTCCTCATTATTTGCAGAATTCATAGCATTTGATCTTGTCATGACTTTGCTACTCTGATCTCTAATGATGTCATCCTTAGAGTGATATCTAGAAGTATACTTTTGAGCTTTGGGTGATATTGTCTTATCTACCTTAGGAGTTTCTTCTTCACTTGTCTCAGGTTTCACTAGTGGAAGATCTGGGCTCTTCTTCAATCATGGGTGAGTAATCATGATATTTTTCTCGAACCATAAACTTTTCATCAATCTTAACAAGAGCACTTTCAATGATCTTTTTCAATCTTAAATTGAAACATCTATAAGCTTTACTTTTGGTAAAGTAACAAAGGAAAATACCTTCATCACTTCTTGCATCAAACTTTCCTATGGCTTCATCCCTCTTCGTGTAGCACTTGCTTCCAAATATTCTAAAGTATTTTACTGTAGGAACATTACCAAATCATAGCTCATAAGGTGTCTTCTCAGTGCTAGGCCTTAACTAAATTCTATTGATGGTATAGACTTTTGTGTTGACTACATCTCTCCAATAGGTGTGTGCAACTTTTCCTTCAATCATGATGGTGTGCATTGTATCAAGGATGATCATATTCCTTCTCTCTATAATTCCATTCTACTGAAGGGTTCTAGGTGCACTTAACTGCCTCTTGATGCCATGTTCTTTGTAGTACTCATAGAATCTATCAAAGGTGAATTCTCCTCCTCTATCTGATCTCATACATTTTATCTTTAGTCCAAATTCATTCTCAACCTTAGCTTTGAATATTTTAAACTTGCCAAATGCTTCTGATTTATCTTTTAAGAACAAAACCTACATCATTCCGGTATAGTCATCAACAAACAAAATGAAATACTTTTCACCATAGTATGATCTTCTTTGAGTTGGACCACATAGATCTGTATGAATCAGATCCAACCTGTTCTCTATTGAATTGTGCTTTCTCCTGAATGAGTTTCTCACATGCTTTCCCAATACACATTCCCTGCATATGGTATCAACTGGTTTTGCTATGCTAGGTAGATCTCTTACTACCTTTACATTTCTTATCTTTACTATGTTATCAAAATTGATATGACATAGTCTTTTATGCAACAAACTAACTATCATCAAATTTAGCAAAAAAACAACTTGCTTTTGAATTGAGTTGGAAAACATTACCTCTAGTCTTTGAGCCTTGTTGGGTATATTTTAGGTTTTCTGAGGTCTTTTCTTTTGCTCATGTCTCAGTGTCTTGGCTTATGAAAATGTCTAGTTTAGGGTTTAGAATCCCTTAAATTTTGTTGTAATTGTGTTAAAAGAAACCTTTGCCTTTGACATTTTTGCTTTGAAATGCTTATTTCCTTGGTTGGTTTTGAGTGTTCCCTAATCTTCATGCTTCCGCATTATGTTTTTGGCCACTTAAGTCATATGTGTCCATGTGATTATTTCCCTCTAGATGTTCACTAAATTGCTTAACTTTTCTTCATGTTTCTTTTTAATTTAGTGAACTAGTGAATGTTGTATGTCCTTGCCATTTTTCATGTTAGTTGCTAAGTCTCCAAGTCTAGCCTGTAGTTAAGTTCTCATCCAGCGATTCAGTGACTGTGTGGTCTCCTTTTCAGTTAATGTTTGGTAGTTTCCTTAAATCATTTGGTGACTTGGTGCAATTGTTATCTCTGGTTCTCTAAATTGAGTGGTTAACTTCATGACTTTCCAGTGATCCAGTGAATGTCATCGATTGTCTCTTCATCTAGTGGTCATGTTTTAATCTCGCAATGTTTGGGTCCTACATAAAATCATTTGGCAATCTAGCGACTGAGTCATGTTTTCATACTCTCTAAATTTGGTGGCTTTGACAATGAAATTTAGTAGAGCTTAAAGTTTTCTCTTGTCACTTAATCTTAGGAAAAGATGGCGATGCTCTAAATTTTTTAGTGATTAAGCGAATGGTGTGTTTGCAGGATCTCAGAGTTAGTTGGTAAGGCCTCAAATGATCCAATGACTTGGCAAACAAAGGAAAAGTTAAGTGTGTTTTTAGTGGTCACTAATTCTCATAATAAAAAGGTGATGGTCAAAGTTTTTGGGTGATTCAGCGACAGCCGCTGATTGTGTTGGAGATCAACGGTAAGCACGTGATCTCACGATGTAGCCTATGGTATGAAAAGTATTTAGCAAACTAGAGGTAGATGTCATTCCCTCATTCTCAAAGCTTGACTGTGGTTAAGTGTTTCTTTCTGAGAATGCGAGATAGCCTTGTTCGCTAATTCTCCAAATGAATGTTGAGTTAAAGAAATTGTTCTGAGAATTGGCGAAGTCCTTAGTCGCTAAATCTCTGAGTTGGGCAGGGCTTAGTGTGGGTTTAAAAGGTTTCCCTTGGACCATTGATCATCTCTAGGATCAACGATGGTCGTGAAATCTTGAAGTAAAGTCATGAGATATGAAATCCTTCTAAGATTAGGTGAATAGTCTTGTCATGTGATCTCCTGACTTAACCCAGGGTTATCTTTTCTTTCAGAGATCATGAGGTCCTTTGTTCGCTAGATCTTTGAACTATATATGGTTAAGTTTTCATGCTAGTCAGTGTTATGAGTCATTGTGATGTGGAACAACTACCGTGCCAAGCTAGAAAAAAGTAGAAAGCCATCCAATCAGGTTTTAATGAGGGTTTACATCAGTAATTAGGGGTTTTAATGCAAAAAGCCATGATTGTTGCTCTCGCGCCCTATTTTTTATTTTTTAAACCATCTTGTCAACATCCTTGCCATGGCTAGCTCTGATTTTAAGGTTGGCAATATGCAGAATTGAATGCAAAGGTGACTTAGGTTGGATTTGCTATGATTTGGCAATCACTTGCATGCAAATTTTGAAGTATATAGAAAGGAATGCATTGCTTTTTCTGCTCAAAGTTGTTCTAAAGATAGTTGAGATTGTTGGTGTTCTAGTAGAGAGTAAGTAGTGCAAAAGTTGCAGAGCTAAGAAATTCTTGTTCTATCAAGATAAGTCATCTTGAGGTGAGTGGAGTATCATCCAGTTGAGTTGTAAAAGAATAGAGTGGAGAGGATAAAGGAAAGCCAAATTACCCAGATGATTTCATCAAATGGCTTCCTGGTTTGAATCAAAACAAGAAGGCCATTGACACAACACTTGAAGATATCATGGACAAGTGTAGGGACCCTATTACTCCTACAGGTTTAGGTTTTACCTTGTTCTCATACTTTCACAATAATAGGAGTAAAGCTATACATGTTTGCAATGCTTGGGTATTGGGAATGGCAAAGCTAATTGTGCCAGATGTGTTTCTAGATGTTGATTTAATCATTGAGTTGGCTAGGCTGTATGACCCCATTTCTAGATGCATTAGGTGTGAAGACCATTCTGTGTATATTTCCTTGGATAGGGGGTCTTTCATGAGAACCTTCAACTTCTTTTCCTCCTCCTCCACTGAAATTGACTTAAAGAAGGAAAGGGATAAATATGCTAGTAATATAGGGTCAGTAAAGATCCAAATAGTCAGGCATATGCCCAAGCATGATAAATAAATAGCCCCTCTCCGGCTGGGTATGAATGCCCCTTATTCATTTGCATCCCTCAATCATTATATGAAACTTTTGTGTCATGGGTTGTGTAGGGTTCTTGGAATAGATGGGGATGATGAGAAATTGCCTACTGATCTTTTAATGCTAATTTTGGACATTCAAAATTCTCACACCAACACTGATTATGATTATATCCCGTATATAATCGACAGGATGCATGAAGGGTTTATGTCTGTCAAGGAGAAGAAAAGGCCTATTAAGTTCATGCATTACTCCCTTCTAATGCATTTGATTCTATACCACCATGTTAATAAGTTTGATGCAAGAGTGTTGAAGATTAAGACCCATTTTAAGGACATTCCCAACCCAGTGAAGTATTGGTTGAGGGTTTGGAATATCACATCCAATGAGTGTGACTTCTCCATTTTTTAGAATCACTTTGTCCATCCAATACTTGAAATGATAGGCATAAATCTTGTGAGGTTGCCAAATGGCTAGGAAACCACAATTGGGGAGATTTCTACCTGGGGGAAACTTCCACAGTTATTAGAGTATATGGGTGCCCTCATCCTCCAAACCTACTTCCAAGATATGTACCTCCTAGGGTAGCCATGATGGAGTTTATTTGGCAATTAATGTGGATTGACGAAGAGCACCTAGGGCCTCATAGGAAGGGTACTTTCACACCCAGGCAATTCAAGATTGATAGCTTTTTTATTGGAAAAAGGGCACTGGATCAAGTTAGTAGCTGGCTCAATCATTTCAAGATGACTATGGGTACCTTTTAGTATGTTGATTCTGAGGGTTTCATCAGAATAGATAGGATGACCTTGATTCCTAACATTGGAACAATTAGAGAGCATGAGGCCCTTGATGAGGAGGATGTAATAAGAAACATGATGGACTTTGATGAAGCAAAGAGAAGATGGAATAAGTATTTTGATTTACTAGAGATAGAGACTCAATTGAAGAAGGCCATAATTCCTTTTGGTGCCTATTTCCTTGAACTCTCATACTTGCAAAGAATGGAAAAAATGATAGAAATGCATGGCACCCTATCTAGCCAGTTGGAAGGGATGCTTGAGGAGAAGTTAGAAGTGCCGAGGAACTATTCCACCTCTAAAAATGAAGAATTCACCGATGAATCACAAGAGGGTAGCAGTCCACCTCTAGCAGGGGAAGGACCAATTATTGACCTAACCCAAGATCCAAAAGAGGTGGAGGCTATTTTAGAGCCACCATTGAAAAAATAGAAAATTGAGGTTGGTGAACCTTCTGAGAAGAAGAAACAAAAGAAGGTATTAGACAGTGCTTCAGTCCTTGTGCCTGGTAAGAGGGCCTATCACCATCAATTGAGAATGGCTATCAAGGAAGGAAAGAAAAGGGTGACACAAGAAATAGGGGACTTGACCTTATTGTTGGGACAAGATGAAAGAGAATTATACCAAGAAGAATTTCTCAGTGATGACCAGTTTATCCAAAGCAAAGAATTCAAAGATTTCCTTATCTGGAGGAAACATTAGGAAGTACAAAAGTCCTTGCCTGAAGGTATGGAACCAAGTGAAGAGACTCTTACAGCTCTTACATCATATGATCCCAGTCTTGAGGGGATCACTATGGAGGAAACAAGAGAAATGGTTAAAACAAGTGGCATGCTTCTGACTCCTAGATGGGATTTGACTTCTTCCTTTATCATTGACCAAATTAGAAAGTAGTCAGAGGGAAGCTTGTCTTATGAGGTGCATATTGATGACATGATCAGAGGGAGTGGTTATGACCCCAAGTCACAAGTTGTAGCACTTTGGTCTTTGGCCCCAAGAACTCAGAAGCCATCTCTAGTAAGCATTGAGGACAAAATGGAAGGTAACAAGATTGTTTGGACTATCCAAAATACCACTGATCTAGAGGTGTCAAAGGTAGTAACCCATTTGGCTCACCTCAATGAAGCTAAAACTATCCAATTGTTAGAGAGGTATGATAAGTTGTTTGAGAACTCAATGAGGGTTGCAAAGGATAGGGATTCAAAACTTATGTTGATTAAGAAAATGGAAGGTGAATTGGAGGAGTTAAGGACAAAACTTGAAGAAGTAGTTAAAATGGTGCCTCCCCTACCTTTTCAAATTGAAGCCCCTCCTCAATCTGAGGCTGAGGTCCCTAACCATCCAGTGGAAGATCTAGAGAAAATCATACTAGAAGCAGCCCTAAAAACTATGACTAGTGTTGTGCAACATAGGTAGAACAAGATAAAAGAAAAGATGCAATCATTCCATCAGTCAGTCATCATGTTACACAAGACAAATGATAAAGTAAATGAGTCACTTGCTACTTTGGAGCCACTTCACAACATTTGGTCCGGGAGGAGTTTGTTATTTGATAAACTTGATGGTTTGCAAGAACATAGGCCTGATATCCATGAGGTGGTAATTGAATTTTATGAAAAGATTGGGTTGATTATTTCTATTTCAAAGTTTTTCAAGGGGAAGTCCAATCAAGTGAGGGCCAAATTGGCTATTTTTTATAAGGATTATAGTAAGTTTTTACCTTCTATTTTTGCAATTGATGCAAGTGTAGTCAGTTTGGATGATTGGAAGGCATAAATGGATTAGTTGGTCATTAGGCAAGAGGCTTTCCTCAATGGTGATAATGTTTTAGACTTAGATGAGTGCAATGGAATAATTGACAGTTTGTTCAAGGTTGAAGGTGATTACACATGATTTGTTGCAGAGGTTAAAGCTACAACTGATTCAAAGTGGGACCTACATATCAAATCATTATAGGAGCTACAGAGTTATAATTTTCCATCTGATGATGATGTGGCAGCTTGGGGAAAAATGGCAAAAAAGAAGAAGAAGAAGCCAGTTGTCCAGGAGCTAGAGGCAGAGGAAGAAGAATAGAACACACATGGCACCTGATCCAGAATTCAAGGGAGAGCATGTTTTAAACATAGGATGATGTATGTTAACCTATAATGGTGGTCGTCATTCATGCTACAAATCAAATTAACTGATCTAAAATATCTCCAGACGAAGGTGCCACCTGTGAAGATGTTAGTAGTTGTTAACTACTTTCTATTGTTGTAGTTGTTGTCTTTTGTTTTGTACTTTTTATCTTTAGTGCAAGTCATTTTCCTAGCTATCTGAAGCTTGTTGCATCCTTTCAAGGATTCCAAGATGGCTAGAGGTATATATAGAAAGTTTTGCTCTTTTGCTAAGGGTGGTTGAAGTTTTTGTAAAGAAGACTAAATATAGATTCTGACTTCTTTTATGTTTTTGCTAAAATTGTAATGGATACAGCTGAAAATTAATACAAATATATTGAAGTTTCATTGCCATTTCTAGTTTTCTTTATGTATGGATGCTTTGAAATTCTTATGCATTAATTAGTAAGGATTTTTTAATGCATTGTTCACAAGGTGAATATAGGGACTGAACTCGAGTTTCTCTCAAGGAGAGAGTAAAACCTTTAGGGAGGTTTATGGGATTTGAAAGTCTATGCATGAATTTGATGGCAGGGTTGGGAATTGGGAGAATGAATTGTTAGGCAATTTATTTGAATTTTAGTATCTTTATGTTAATAGGATTCTATAGATATTCAATTTTGACTCTAACCCAAGGGATAGGGCACTAGTTTAGTTTGATTTGCATCTGTTCACCATCATTTGATCAAGAAACTATATCCATTTACTTTTATTTGTATGTTGTGAGCTGCATTGGCTATGTCAAATACATAGATCAATTTTATTATGCTTTGTAGAAGAAATTGAAAGGTAAACCTGCCTGAGTTTTACACTCAAAGTGAAGAAGGCTCAAAGCCTTAGTACCTTAGCATTTAAATTGTGCTAGATGCAACTATTGGGAATACATGAGTCATGAGTTCATTGAATTTTTGAATATTTCAACCATCTGCAGGTTTAAGTGCTAACAAAATTGGTGACTCTGTTGGGGACCTTGACAATGGTTATACAATAGACTTGTGCAATACCATCTATTGCATTTTTTTGTAGACTAGCATGTTATTTTGATTCCCACTTGTTTGTGGGTGGTGACTCTGAAAATTTGTGTTTACCAATTGCTGGTAGTTGTAAAATCTTGTTATATCTTGTTGTGACACACCATGAGTCGGCCAAGGTTTACTAGGTCTTATTTCAAGGATCGCCCAAAGGGTAATATGGGTGATGAGATCTATACACCTAGTATAAAATAGTGGTCTTGGAGAAATCACATTACTACTAACTCCCCAGAACCTTTGAGAGATAGAGTCCCTACACCACTTCCCCATGAAGCTTCTTCCTCTTCTAATGACCTAGAACATGTTAAGAAACTCATGCCTAATGCTCATTTTCCCTCTCATGAGGAAGAGATCATAGAAGTAGGTTTCTTCCCCGTGAGAGAAACCCTAGATCAACTGGGAGAAACTTTTGCTGCAGAAACTACCTTGTATGATTCTAAAAAGTTGAGAGAGGAAGTGATTGCTTTAAGAAAAAAGGAGCATGAGCAACTATTAGAGATTGCTAATAGAAGGAAGGCAAGGGAACAACAAATTTATGAATTGCTCATAGAAAGGCAAGATCTAATAAGAAAAAATAAGAAAAATGAGATCCAGGCTAAGGATCTAAGCCAAGATGTTCAAAGTTTAGATAAAGAATTGTTTGGTGACATGGAGGTTCTAAGAAATCAAGCTGAAGGTGTTAAGCTTAACCATGATGAGTTTGAGGGAATAGGACATGTTCTCTGGCAATTGCACCCATCTAAAATCTAGAGGAACAAGGATATTAGAAATGCCATAAAAGAAATCCCAGATAAAAGAAAGCAAAAAATGGTTGGTGTGAATATTAGTGAGCCCAAGAAAATTGTTGTTACTCCTAGTGCACCCTCCCAAGAAAGCATAGATTTGGAAAAGGCTAGAAAAGCTAAAGAGGATTTGGCTCTCCAGCTTGATAAATTAGAATTGGAGGCTACTATAGAAGAGATGAAGAGAAAGATTGCTTTCTTGCATTCCAATATAAACACATCTGCTAGTAGCTCTGTCCCTGTCATCTCAGGAATGATCCCACCCAATCAGCCTTGCAATTCACTTCCAAATCCTCAAGCCTCTCATCCTGGACAAAATGTACCTTGACCAAATTTGAATACTAATCAAGTTCCCCTTATAGTTGGTGGTACGATGGGAAACATACCTTGTCAAAATGTTGGAGCAACCCCTTTGGTCCAAACAAATTTCCAAAGGAGACTAGTTCATTTGGATAGGTATAGGCCTTTATTCTTTGATGGCATCCCTGGTCAGCCTAATGCTATCCCTAATGAGATTAGAAAGAAAATCCCATTATTCACTGGAAATAATGTGATTACCTCTGAAGAACATCTGAAGTTTTTCACAAATAAAATTAATGATTATGAGATTGAGCATGAAGATGTTATAATGAAGCTCTTTGTTCAATCATTGGTTGAAGATGTTAAAGATTGGTATAGGGGTCTTCCTAAGAATAGTATCGCATCTCAGGATGAGTTTTTTAGATGTTTCAAGTAGCAGTATGCAGAACATGTAAATTCAAGTTACATGCTCAATGAGTTTAACAATATCAAAAAACATTACAATGAGAGCATGTCAGAATTTAATAGCAAATTCCAAAAGGCTATTTACAAATTGTTTCAATTATTGAGGTTGGATGATGTTGTTTTCTTGACCACTTATTTTAATTATATGGATGGTAAAATGTCTTATCTCTTGAGAGATAGAAATTCTCATACCCTAAGGGATGCCTTCAAGTTAGCCATAAACATTGAAAGAAAACCGAAAGGCATCTAGTCAAATGTATAAAAGAGATGAGGGTAGATTGTGAAAGGAAACTAGGCCACAACCTGCAAGACCCTCCAAAGATAATGATAAAATGGACAAAGGAGCTGGTATTACCAAAGACTTCCCAACAAAGTTTGAAAAGGGTGGTAGAAATTTTCAAGATGTAAGACCACCTTATCAAAGGTAGGATAGACTCCCCAATTTATGAGATATGCCCTATAAGACAAATTGGAAGGATGGAAGGCCTGTCCCTAATAATAATGAACCTCAAAAGGGAAGAGATACACCAGATCCTTTAAAGAAAAGCACAACACATAATGTGGAAAATACCCCTTGGTGTGTGGCTTGTAACATGCCTCATTCACCATTCCAATGTGTTGTGGCTTAGGCCTTGGGAGAAGAGGCCCATGACCCATATGCAGGAGATTATGAAGAATCTGAAAAGCTTGCTATTAACATGTTTACTACTGAAGTAATGGGGGATCTTTTGCCTTCAGAGGATGAAGAGATTTGTCCTGATGTTGTTCATAAAAGGAGGTTTCTCTTAGACTATGAACAACAAGTATTTACTCACTCTGATCATGATGAGTCTGATAATGACAATTGTAAAGCTCATATGGTTGAATTAGGGTCAAATGAAAAACAATGGAGAAAACCTAGTGATGAGGAAATTAGAACACTAACTGTGGCTGCTATAACTCAAGCCAAATCCTCATACAATTTGAGAAATAGAAAGGTGGATACTGATCAAGGAGTCCCTAGGTTAGTATTTGTTAAGAATAACCTTCAAAATAAGGACTCCCCAAAGCCTAATGTTGTAAATAATAAGGAAGGGCTTGCAACTCAAAAGAAAAAGAATGAGGAAATTATTGTTGACAAGGGTAAAAAGAAAATTGGTAGGCCAAAGGATTATCCTGATATTACTTTTGATCCCCCTACTTTTGATATGAGACATGCCTTGTCCCAAATGAAGGTTTCCATCCCTTTACTTGAAATGCTAAAAATTGAGGAGCACAAGACAGTAGCCATGGCTCTCATAAGTGAGAAAGGGGTATCTCTGTTAGGCAAGAGAAGGGATTTTCAATAGAAAAGCCTATTTCAATTGATAACATCTATGATGTATGTGTTGGAAGCATTGTGACACAAGAGCCTTCTTCTATTGACCCTTTCTATGTTACACTAATTGTGAATAATTTTTTTCTAAAAAATTGTATGATTGACTCCGGTGCTGCTACAGCTATAATGCGCTATCATGTAATGAAAGAATTGGGATTACAAGTTGACACATATAATGGAAGATGCTATGCTATGGATAACAGGGCAGTATCTATTGTAGGAACTCTAATTAGAATTGAAGTAAATATTGTTTCATTCCCAGAGGCCACATAAAAAATGGATGTGGTTGTTGTTGATACAAAACCTCATTATGGCATGCTATTGTCAAGACAATGGGCCGCAGTAGTGGGTGGAAAGTTGCAATTGTATTTGTCATATTTCTAGTCAATGGGACTGAGGTAAAGTTTTATAGGGAGCCATGTTCTTTAGTCATGGTTGAAAAAGTTGCACAAGAGGACTTGAACTACTTTGTAGATATTGATATGAATAATTTCATGATTAAGGTAGTACCTCAGATGAAAAATACAAATCCAATAGTAGATGAGTTAATATTACAGTAAAATGGAATTTGGAAAATGTTCTTTGATGGTGGATGCTCCAAGGAAGGATCAGGAGTTGGTGTTATTCTCATTTCACCATCAGGTATTACATTTAAATACTCTTTCTTATTGATCTTTGAATGCACTAATAATACTACTTAATATGAGGCTTTGATATTGGGATTGGATGTTGCTATAAAGCATGGTATCAAATGTTTAATGGTCCATGATGATTCCCAATTAGTTATAGCTCAAGTAAGATCTAAGTATGTTGCTAGGGATGAGAGATTGAAATTGTACAAACATGTTGTTTGGGATAGACTAGAATTCTTTGAGGCTTTCAATCTCATTTGGGTAGAAAGGTCCAATAATATCATGGCAGATTTTCTTGCCAATGTTGCCCTCAAAAATGATGATATTACCCTCACTGGTGTGTCCATGTTAGAAATCAAAACTAGACCTGCAGTGCATGACAATGTGTATAATTGGCAAGTTTTTGAGGATGATTTTGATATCCTTAGGTTTCTTCAAGGTCTAGATCAGTATGATGGGCAACAAATAGATTTTAAAGAAGCATAGTAGTATGTTGAAGGAAAAGAGTGTATTATGGGAAATGAGATAGTACAATTGCCTTCAAATCACATACCAAAGGGGTTAGTGGAGTTAGAAGCAATGTTCAAGATAAATGATGGTTACTTGTCTCAAAAGTCTAACACAAAAATGGAAGACTTAGAGGAAAAAAACTTAGGATCTGAAACTTCCCCTCAGAGGGTGTACATTGGAAAAAAATTGACTAGAGAAGTTAGAGGAAATTTGATAAGACTTTTGAAGAGATACAAGCATGTTTTTCCTTGGTCCTATGATGATCTTAAGGCATATAGAGCTGACTTGTTTCAACATGAGATCCCTCTAAAGGAAGAAACCAAGCCATTCAGATAGAAGCAGAGACCTATCAACCTTTTATTAGCAACAAAGATGTAGGCTAAATTGACAAAATTGAAAGATGCTGGCATCATTGAGCCTATTAGGCATTCTTCTTGGGTCTCTAACCTTGTACCAGTAAGAAAAAAGAATGGTGACATTAGACTCTGTGTTGACTTTAGGAATTTAAATGTTGCATCTCTCAAAGACAATTATGGATTGCCTAACATGGACGCTATGTTGCACAAAGTTACTAGTTGTGAGTTATTGTCTATGATGGATGGGTTTTCAGGATACAACTAGGTTCTAGTTAAAGAGTCTAAGAAATTCAAAATAGCATTCACTACCCCTTAGGGAACTTATGTATATGTCTACATGCCTTTTGGCCTGAAGAATGTTGGAGCAACTTTTCAAAGAGCAATGGATGATGCATTTAAAGAACTGATCAATGTCTTGATGGTTGTGTATCAAGATGACTTGACTGCTTATTCTAAGAAAGTTAAGGACCATTGCAAACATTTGGAGAAGGTCATTGTCAAGGCTTTGGAGTTTGGCATCTCATTAAATCCCAAGAAATGCCAATTTGTTGTAACTAAGGGAAAATTGCTTGGTCATATAGTGTCCAAAGAAGAGGTTAGGATTGATCCAGAAAGAGTGGAAGCCATTAGAAAGGTCCTTCCCCCAAAAAATGTCAAAGGTGTGCAGTCTTTTCTTGGACAGATTAATTTTGTCATAAGATTTATTGCCAATTTTGCAGAATTGGTCAAACCCATTGTGAAGCTTTTGAAGAAAGATGTTAAGTTTGATTGGAACAATGAAACTCAGCAAACCTTTGATAAAATTAAACAAGCAATCCAAGAGGCTCCTGTCTTAATATCCCCTGACTATTCAAAACCATTTTCTTTGTTTTCCTTTGCATCTTTTCATACTATCGTAGCTATTTTGTTACAAAAGGATGAAGAAGGATTTGAGCATCCTATTACTTTTTTCAATAAATCATTGCAATCTGGTGAACTTAATTATGAATTAATAGAAAAATAGGCATATGCACTAGTAAAGGCAGTTAAGGCTTTTAGACCTTGTCTTGTATGTGCAAAAGTAAATGCATATGTTCCACATGTAGTAGTAAAAGATATCTTAAGTCAAAGTGAGGTTACTAGGAAGAGGTGTAAATGGATCAATAGGATTCAAGAGTTTGACATTGAATTCCACATAACTAAGCTTGTGAGAGGTTTGGGATTAGCTAAGCTCATGATAGAGGAAAACATGGACCTAGTGCAAGTAAATAATGTAGCCATTGGTGAGGAAAATATGACAAGCATAGAAATGCAACCATGGTATGCCAATATTGTTCATTTTCTCAAAAATGCTACTTGTCGACAAGATTTGAATAACAATCAGAAGAGGATTTTGAGCTTGCAGGCTCAAAGGTATGTTTTAATATAGGGTGATTTATTTTGGAAAGATAATGATGGATTATTTCTCTTTTGCTTAGATAAGTATCAATCTAAAAAGGTTTTAAAAGAGATGCACTTTGGGATGTGTGGAGGGCATCATTCAACTAGGTCTAAAGCTCATAAAATTTTGAAAGCTGGATATTACTGGCTAGTTTTGTTTAAGGATACCCACTCATATGTTAGAAAATGTGAATCATGCTAGAGGTTTTCAAAGAAATTAAAATTTTTAGGTGCTTTGTTGTTAAACCATGTGGTTGCAGAAGCCCCTTTTTCTATGTGGGGCATGGATTTCATTGGGGAGTTCTCAGAGAAATCCAGTGGAGGACATAGTCACATTTTGGTGGCTACCAATTATTTTACTAAGTGGATAAAGGCAATCCCAACTAAAAAGTCAATTAGTATAGTAGTTATTGAATTCTTGATTAATAATATTATTACCAGGTTTGGTGTTCCCATGAAACTAGTAATGGATAACACTATGAGCTTTAGGTCACAAGAATTCACTTGTTTTTTAACTGAAATGGGAATAGTTATGTCATATTCATCCCCATACCATGCATAGGAAAATGGGCAAGTAGAATCTAGTTACAAGAGTATTCTACAAATTCTAAAAAAGACCCTGGAAAAGAATAAAAGGATGTGGCATGTGAAATTGAAGTTGGCACTATGGGCTGACAGAATTAGTGAAAAGAAAGCAACAAGAAAATCTCCTTTTGAAATGGTATATGGTGTAAAGTCTAGGATCCCTATAAAAAACTGGTTACCTATCTACTAGTTCATGAGAGAAGAAGAGATAGAATTCAGTGATCCATTGCAAGATAGGATGATTCAACTAGTGGAGATGGATGAAATTAGAAGAGAGGGTCAAAAGGAGAATGTAAAACTACAGCAAAAAATGAAATATCTCTTTGACAAAAGAGCTACTACTAGAAATTTTCAGCCAAATGATATAGTTTTACAATGGAAAGCCAGGGCTGAGGACAAAGGAAAACATAAAAATTTTCAATCCTTGTGGTTAGGACCTTTCATTATTCATCAAATTCATGGAAAAGATTCATACTTCCTTAGAAATTTGGATGGTGAGGAATAGGAGTTGCCAGTGCATGGACAATTCCTAAAATATTTCTTCAATTGATTCTATCTTTCCATGCATAGTAGTTTTGTATATATGTATAGGTGTGTTTGTTTTCCTATTTTAGATTAGCATTTTGTGGTCTACCTCCCAGAGATTCATGGTTTCTTGCTATGAACTTGAATTCAAGCATCCTTAGATAGAGCCACTGTTGGGTATATTTTAGGTTTTCTGAGGTCTTTACTTTTCGTCATGTCTCAGTGTCCTAGCTTATGAAAATGTCTGGTTTAGGATTTAGAATCCCTTAAATTTTATTGTAATTGTGTTAAAAGAAACCTTTTCCTTTGACATTTTTTCTTTGAAATGGTTATTTCCTTGGTTGGTTTTGAGTGTGCTCTAATCTTTATGTTTTCGCATTACCTTTTTGGCCACTTAAGTCATATGTGTGCACGTGATTATTTCCGTCTAGATGTTCATTGAATCACTTAACTTTGTTTCATGTTTCTTTTTCATTCAGTGAACTAGCAAATGTTGTCTTCCCTTGCCATTTTTCATGTTAGTCACTAAGTCTCCAAGTTTGGCCTGCACTTAAGTTCTCATCCAGTGAATCAGTGACTATGTGGTCTCCTTTTTGCTTAATGTCTGGTAGTTTCTTTAAATCATTCAGTGACTTGGCATAGCTGTTGTCTCTAGTTCCCTAAATCAGGCAGTTAAGTTCATGACTTTCCAGTGATCCAGCAAATGTCATTGATTGTCTCTTAATCTAGCAGTCATGTTTTAATCTCACAATGTTTGGGTCCTACATAAAATCATTTTGCGATCTATCAATTGAGTCATGTTTTCATACTCTCTAAATTTGTTGGCTCTAATAATGAAATTCAGCAAAGGTTAAAGTTTTCTGTTGTAGCTTAATCTTAGGAAAAGATGGCGGTGCTCTAAGTTTTTTAGCAATTAAGTGAATGGTGTGTTCACGGGATCTCAGAGTTAGTTGGTAAGGCCCCAAATGATCCAATGACTTGGCAAACAAAGGAAAAGTTAAGTGTGTTTTTAGTGGTCGCTGATTCTCATAAAAAAAAAGGTGATGGTCAAAGTCTTTGGGTGATTCAGCAACAACTGTTGATTGTGTTGGAGATCAATGGTCAGTGCGTGATCTCATGATGTAACCTATGGTATGAAAAGTGTTTAGTGAACTGGAGGTAGATGTCATTCACTCATTCTTGAAGCTTGACTATGGTTAAGTGTTTCTTTCTAAGAATGCAAGATAGCCTTGTTCGCTAATTCTCCAAATGAATGTTGAGTTAAAGAAATTGTTCTGAGAATTGGCAAAGTCCTTGGGCACTGAATCTCTGAGTTGGGTGGGGCTTAGTGTGGGTTTAAAAGGTTGCCCTTGTACTGTTGATCATCTCTAGGATCAACGACAGTTGCAAAATCTTGAAGTAAAGTCATGAGTTATGAAATCCTTCTAAGATTAAGTGAATAGTCTTGTCGCGTGATCTCCTGACTTAACCCAAGGTTATCTTTTCTTTCAGAGATCACGAGGTCCTTTGTTCATTGGATCTTCAAACTATGTATGGTTAAGTTTTCATGCTAGTAAGTGTTATGAGCCATTGCAATGTGGAACAAGTACCATGCCAAGTTGGAAAAAAGTAGAAAGCCATCCAATTAGGTTTTAACGAGGGTTTACATCAGTAATTAGGGGTTTTAATGCAAAAATCCATGATTTTTGCTCTCACACCTTATTTTTTATTTTTTAAATCATCTTGCCAGCATCCAAGCCATGGCTAGCTCTAATTTGAAGGTTGGCAATATGCAGAATTGAATGCAGAAGTGACTTAGGCTAGATTTGCTATGATTTGGCAATCTCATGCACCTAAATTTTGGAGTATATAGATAGGACTGCATTGCTTTTTATGCTCAAAGTTGTTCTAAAGATAGTTGAGATTGTTGGTGTTGTAACAAATAGTGAGTAGTGCAAAAGTTGCAAAGCTAAGAAATTCATGTTCTATCAAGATGAGACATCTTGCAGTGAGTGGAGCATCATCATATATCCAATGGGGCTATAAAAGAATAGAGTGGAAAGGATAAAGGAAAGTTGAATTACTCAGATGAGTTTGTCAAGCTTCTTCCTAGTTCAAATCAAAATAAGAAGGCCATCAACACAGCATTTGAAGATATCATGGACAAGTGTAGGGACCCTATTACTCCTGCAGGTTCAGGTTTTACCTTGTTCTCATACTTTTACAATAATAGGATTAAAGCTATACCTGTTTGCAATGCTTGGGTGTTGGGAATGGCAAAGCTAGTTGTGCCAAATGTGTTTTTAGATTTTGATTTAATCAATGAGCTGGCTAGGCTGTATGACCCCATTTCTAGATGCATTAGGTGTGAAGACTAGTATGTGTTTATTTCCTTGGATAAGGGGTCTTTCATGAGAACCTTCAACTTCTTTTCCTCCTCCTCCACTGAAATTGACTTAAAGAAGGAAAGGGATAAATATGCTAGTAATATAGGGTCAATAAAGAGCCAAATAGTCAGGCATATGCCCAAGCATGATAAATAAATAGCCCCTCTCCCATCGAGTATGAATGCCCCTTATTCATTTGCATCCCTCAATCATTATATGAAACTTTTGTGTCATGGGTTGTGTAGGGTTCTTGGAATAGATGGGGATGATGAGAAATTGCATGTTGATCTTTTAATGATAGTTTTGGGCATTTAGAATTCTCACACCAACACTAATTATGATTATATCCAGTATATAATTGACAGGATGCATGAAGGGTTTAAGTCTGTCAAGGAGAAGAAAAGGCCTATTAAGTTCATGCATTACTCCCTTCTTATGCATTTGATTATGTACCACCATGTTAATAAGTTTGATGCAAGAGTGTTGAAGATTAAGACCCATTTTAAGGACATTCCCAACCCAGTGAAGTATTGGTTGAGCATTTGGAATATCACATCCAATGAGTGTGACTTCTCCATTTTTCAAAATCACTTTATCCATCCAATACTTGAAATGATAGGCACAAATGTTGTGAGGTTACCAACTAGGGTATTAAGGGTTTTAAGACCATTGTAATATGAGGACAAATGGCCAGGAAACCACAATTGGGGAGATTTCTACCTGGGGGACAATTCCATAGTTATTAGAGTATATGGGTGCCCTCAGCCTCCACACCTGCTTCCAAGATATGTACCTCCTAGGGTAGCCATGATGGTGTTTATTTGGAAATTAATGTGGACTGACAAAGAGTACCTAGGGCCTCATAGGAAGGGTACTTTCACACCCAGGCAATTCAAGATTGATAGCTTTTTTATTGGAAAAAGGGTACTGGATCAAGTCAGTAATTGGCTCAATCATTTCAAGATGACTACAAGTACCTATTGGTATGTTGATTCTGAGGGTTTCATTAGAATGGCTAGGATGACCTTGATTCCTAACATTGGAACAATTAGAGAGCATGAGGCCCTTGATGAGGAGGATGTAATAAGAAACATGATAGACTTTGATGAAGCAAAGAGAAGATGGAATAAGTATTTTGATTTACTAGACATAGAGACTCAATTGAAGAAGGCCAGAATTCCTTTTGGTGCCTATTTCCTTGAACTCTCATACTTGCAAAGAATGGAAAAAATGATAGAAATGCATGGCACACTATCTAGCCAGTTGGTAGGGATGCTTGAGGAGAAATTAGAGGTGCCGAGGAACTATTCCACCTCTAAAAATGAAGAATTCATTGATGAATCACAAGAGCATATTAGTCGATCTCTTGTAGGGGAAGGACCAATTATTGACCTAACCCAAGATCCAACAGAGGTGGAGGCTATTTCAGAGCCACCATTGAAAAAATAGAAAATTGAGGTTGGTGAACCTTCTGAGAAGAAGAAACAAAAGAAGGTATTGGACAGTGCTTCAGTCCTTATACCTGGTAAGAGGACCTATCACCATCAATTGATAAAGGCTATCAGGGAAGTAAAGAAAAGGATGACACAAGAAATAGGGGACTTGACCTTATTGTTGCAAGAGGATGAAAGAGAATTATACCAAGAAGAATTTCTTAGTGATGACCAGTTTATCCAAAGCAAAGAATTCAAAGATTTCCTTATCTAGAGGAAACATGAGGAAGTAAAGAAGTCCTTGCCTGAAGGTATGGAACCAAGTGAAGAGACTCTTAGAGCTCTTACATCATATGATCCCAGTCTTGAGAGGATCACTGTGGAGGAAGCAAGAGAAATGGTTAAAACAAGTGGCATGCTTCTAACTCCTAGATGAGATTTGACTTCTACCTTTATCATTGACCAAATTAGAAAGGAGCCAGAGGGAAGCTTGTCTTATGAGGTGCATATTGATGACATGATCAAAGGGAGTGGTTATGACCCCAAGTCACAAGCTGTAGCACTTTGGTCTTTGGTCCCAAGAACTCAAAAGCCATCTCTAGTAAGCATTGAGGACAAAATGGAAGGTAACAAGATTGTCTGGACCGTCCAAACTACCACTAATCTAGAGGTGTCGAAGGTAGTAACCCATTTCACTCACCTCAATGAAGCTAAAACTATCCAATTATCGGAGAGGTATGATAAGTTGTTTGAGAACTCAATGAGGGTTGCAAAGGATAGGGATTCAAAACTTATGTTGTTTAAGAAAATGGAAGGTGAATTGGAGGACTTAAGGATAAAACTTGAAGAAGTAGTTAAAATGGTGCCTCCCCTACCTTTTCAAATTGAAGCCCCTCCTCAACCTAAGGCTGAGGTCCCTAACCATCCAGTGGAAGATCTAGAGAAAATCAGACTAGAAGTAGCCTTGAAAACTATGACTGGTGTTGTGCAACATAGGTAGAACAAGATAGAAGAAAAGGTGGAATCAATCCATCAGTCAGTCATCATGTTACACAAGATAAATGATAAACTAAATGAGTCACTTGCTACTTTGGAGCCACTTCACAGCATTTGGTCTGGGAGGAGTTTGTTATTTGATAAACTTGATGGTTTGCAAGAACATAGGCCTAATATTCTTGAGGTGGTAACTGAAGTTTATGAAAAGATTGGGTTGGTTATTTATGATTCAAATTTTTTCAAGGGGAAGTCCAATCAAGTGAGGGCCAAATTGGCTATTTTTTATAAGGATTACAGTAAGTTTTTACCTTCTATTTTTTCAAGTGATGGAAGTGTAGTCAGTTTGGATGATTGGAAGGAATCAATGGATTAGTTGGTGATTAGTTATTTCCTCAATGGTGATAATGTTTTAGACTTGGATGGGTGCAATGGAATAATTGACAGTTTTTTCAAGGTTGAAGGTGATTGCACACAATTTGTTGCAGAGGTTAAAGCTACAATTGATTCAAAGTGGGACCTACATATCAAATCATTACAAGAGCTACAGAGATATAATTGCCCATCTGATGATGATGTGGTAGCTTGGGGCAAAATGGAAAAGAAAAAGAAGAAGAAGCTATCTGTCTAGGAGCTAGAGGCAGAGGAAGAAGAATAGAACACACATGGCACCTGATCCAGAATTCAAGGGAGAGCATGTTTTAAACATAGGATGATGTATGTTAGCCTATAATGGTGGTCATCATTCATGCTACAAATCAAAGTAACTACTCTAAAATATCTCTAGATGAAGGTGCCACCTGTGAAGATGTTAGTAGTTGTTAACTACTTTCTATTGGTGTAGTCGTTGTCTTTTGTTTTGTACTTTTTGTCTTTAGTGCAGGTCATTTTCCTAGCCATCCAAAGTTTGTTGCATCCTTTCAAGGATTCCAAGATGGCTAGAGGTATATATAGAAAGTTTTGCTCTTTTGCTAAGGGTGGTCGAAGTTTTTGTAAAGAAGACTAAATATAGATTCTGACTTCTTTTATGTTTTTGCTAAAATTGTAATGGATACAGCTGAAAATTAATACAAATATACTGAAGTTTTGTTACCATTTCTAGTTTTCTTTATGTATGGATGCTTTGAATTTCTTATGCATTAATTAGTAAGGCTTGTTTAATGCATTGTTCACAAGGTGAATATAGGGACTGAAGTCAAGTTTCTCTCAAGGAGAGAGTAAAGCCTTCAGGGAGGTTTTTGGGATTTGAAAGTCTATGCATGAATTTGATGGCAGGGTTGGGAATTGGGAGAATGAATTGTTAGGCAATTTATTTGAATTTTAGTATCTTTATGTTAGTAGGATTCTATAGATATTCAATTTTGACTCTAACCCAAGGGATAGGGCACTAGTTTAGTTTCATTTTCATCTGTTCCCCATCATTTGATCAAGAAACTATATCCATTTACTTTTATTTGTATGTTGTGAGTTGCATTGGCTATGTCAAATACATAGATCAATTTTATTATGCTTTGTAGAAGTAATTGAAAGGTAAACCCGCCTGAGTTTTACACTCAAAGTGAAGAAGGCTCAAAGCTTTAGTACCTTAGCATTTAAATTGTGCTAGATACAGCTATTGGGAATGCATGAGTCATGAGTTTAGTGAATTTCTAAATATTTCAACCATCTACAAGTTTAAGTGCTAGCAAGCCTGATGCAATCATAACACCATCCTTGTTTTTACTGATGCACTTGTTTCCATTGAATTCCAATCTATATCCTTTTTCAAACAACTACCCAATACTTAGTAGGTTATGTTTCAAATCATCAACATAAAGAACATCATCAGTACTGTTCTTTCCATCCAATGTGATGGCTCCTCTACCAACTATGGATTTAGGAGTGTTATCTCCAAATCTAACCATGCCACCATTTTATTTGTCCAAATGAACAAATCTATTTTTATCACCTATCATGTGATGTGAACAACCACTATCTATAATCCAATCGATCCTTATATCAGCTTTTGAAATTAATGCTAGTTCTTGTTCCTCTTTCTTATCTTCATGATCTGTCTTATTACTCATTTTCTCTATGATAGTAATGAATCCAAATTCTTCTCCAGTTGATTCATCATTTGAAACTCCATCTTTAGCATAGTAACATTCCTTAGTGTACTTAGGTTTGTAGTCATTTTTTAATCTTCTAGCTCTTGTAGGACACTTGGATGCAAAGTGACCAATCTTATTACATGAAAAGCACTTAAATGGAAATTGACCTTCATATTTTCCTTTTCCTTTGTTTTCTCTTTTGTAAATCATAGAAATGAAGTCATCTAATGTCTTCTCTTCATTAACGTCATCAAAATTACTAGAAGTGTTTGCAAAATTCTTACCATGAACTATTGCTTTGAAGGTTGTCTCACTTTTAGGTTCTGTCTTCAATCTTGAAATATCAAAAGCTGAGATTTTAATGATCAAGGTCTCTCTTTTGAAATTTGATGTAAGTTACATGGTCTCATCAAGGATTTTGATCTTGTTTTCATATTCTGGAGTGAGAGTAGTCATCAATTTATCCATAATGTCTTCCTCTAAGATTTCTCTGCCATTGTTCCTGATTCCAGTAACTGCTTCATTGAGGTTTGTGTCCAAATTTTGGTTTAAGTCTCCCTGTGAATGTTTTACCTGGACTAGGGTTTGTAAAATTTGTGAAAGTTGTTGTTGACATGTTCAGAAAACCCTTACCCTAGGTCTTGTCCCATAAAATGTTTCAAATTCATATCAAAACCTAATGTTAGCCCTCTTGTTTCTAATTCATTGTTACCTTTTAGTCACTTAAGTTGTTAATTGTGCATGTGCTTATTTTCTGTAGGTAGCATCTCTAATGTATTGTATCTTTTCTTCCATGTTTTTTTGCATGCATCCTGTTGGGTATATTCTTAAAGTTTTGAGGTTTGTGTCCAAATTTTGGTTTAAGTCTCCTTGTGAATGTTTTACCTAGACTAGGGTTTGTAAAATTCATGAAAGTTGTTGTTGACACGTTCAAAAAACCCTTACCCTAGGTCTTGTCCCATAAAATGTTTCAAATTCATATCAAAACCTAATGTTAGCCCTCTTGTTTCTAATTCATTGTTACCTTTTAGTCACTTAAGTTGTTAATTGTGCATGTGCTTATTTGTCCCAAGTGTTTGCTGAATCAGAAAGTGTCCTAGCAAGTCTCATGTAGTTTTCGGTGATTCAGCGAATGAGTCAAATTCATGTTAAGTGTTGATGTCAGTCACTAGTTCTCTAGATCTTCCAGCGGCTATCTAAACCATCCAGCAAATTGGTGAATGCCTTGAAGCCATGTTTTATGCTCACCTTGTTGCTGAGTCTCCAAGTGTTTCGGCAGTTTTATTTTCCTTTCCGAGAACTAGCGAATAAAGGTTATCTCCAGTTCTTGTAGTCTTTGGTAGTCTTGTGATAATATTTGGCAACCTAGTGAATATGGTGTTCGCTCATTCTCAGAATCTGGCGGTCAAGGGTTGTATCAATTGGAGAATTAGCAAATACCATGGATTGTTTTCATGATCAATGGCCCTATTTTAATCTCAAAGTATCTTTGGGTCCTACATGTTTAACTTGGCAAATGAGTGACTGAGTACCTGTAATGTTATCCTCTAAATCTGGTGGTTCTGATAGTTTGATCAAATAATTTTAGTGGAGGTAAATTTTTCTCGTGTTCACTTATTCTCAGAATGAATTGGTGATATGCTAAGTGATTTAGCAATTTAGCGAATCATGTGGTCGCTAGTTCTCTTAATAGAAAGGTAAAGGCTAAAATGATCTGGCAAATGAGCGAGTCAAAAGGATAATATAGTTTTAAGGTTTCGGTCACCTATTCTCAAAATAAATTTTTCAATGATATGGAGTATTGAGAGAATCAGCAAATGCTTTGTTCACTGAGTCTTGGAATAAAATGATTAAGGTTCATGTTGTTCAAAGAATTAGCAATAGCCATGGATTGGTGTGAAGATGAACGGTCAATCTAGAATCCTAGCATAAAAGTGATGGTTAAGGAAAGATTCAGCGAATCAGAGAGTAAAGGGTTTCACCAGTTCTCCAGATAATCAAGTGGTAAAGTATAACGCTAAGTGAATGTGCGAACCCTTTGTTCGCTAGATCTCCAAGAAAGTTGACAATTAGTCATGATATTAAGAGAATGGGAGATGGCCTAGTCACGAGTTCTCCAAATGATAACTGCAGTCAAGTGCTTAAGTGGGAACTCTTGATTCGCTGATTCGTGAAATGCATGGGTAGTTAAAGATAGAATTATGAGAACCCGCGAAGCTCCTAGTCGCCAGTTCTTCAAATTTGAGCTAGGGTTAAACAAGAATTGCAAGAACTCGCAAAGACTTTGGTCACCAATTCTTCAGTTAGTAACTAGGGTTAGCATTATATTTAGCGACCAAGAGAAGCCAGTAGTCACTGATTTTCTAAATGGGCTCAGATAGAAAAGGTAATAAAGAAAAAGAAAAGGAACCGTTGCCACATAGATAAAGTACATTTTCAAGCTAGACATTGAACTATTAAGCCATCAAATCAGCTTCAGAAGAAAGATTGCATGACGCAAATAGGTTTAAAGTATAGAATCATGATCATTTGCCTCTTTGCCTCATTTTCAAGTTGTTTAATCTATCTGTCAACATCCGGACATGGCTAGCTCAAGATTTGAAATCTGAGGGTATATGAAATTGAATATGGGATCAATTAAGGAGATTTGCAATAATTATGGTAGTTGTACACCTTGGATTCATATCGATAAATAAGCTAAGCTCATTGTTTATCTGTTCAATTTTAGTTGATGAAATTTTTTGTTTGTCTAAAGGAGTTTCTGAGCACCTAGAATTTGAGATACAAAGGATTGAAGGTATTTCTATAGCAAAGATGAGTCAACTTGAGAAGAGTGCAGCATCTTCTAGCAGTGAGGCCAAGTCCAAAAGTGGTGAGGACAAGAGCAAACCAAATTTCTCAGATGAATTCTTGAAATTATTGTCGGGTTCTAGTCAAAACAAGAGGGCTGTTGATGACGTGTTTGAAGATTTTCTAGGATGGTGTAGAGATCCTGTCACTCCGGATTTCTCAGGTTATACTATCTTCAACTTTTTTTATGGTAATATAAATAAGCATGTTCCCGTTTGTAATGGTTGGGTATTAGGATTGGGAAAGATGGTTGTCCCTGATGTTTTCTTGGATATTGATTTAATTGTTGCCCTAGCTAGGAGTTATGACCCTATTTCAAAGACAATTAGGAAAGAAGACCAATCACCCTTAGTCACTCTTGATAGGGGTTCTTTTATGAAAGCTTTTGGTTTATACATGTCCTCTTCAACTGAAATTGACTTGAACCAGGAGAAGGCGAGATACAAAAATAATATAGGGTCAGTAAAAGACCAGATGGTCAAGCATATGCCAAAATAGGAAAAATACATAGCTCCCCTTCCTACTAGTATGAATGCCCCTTACCAATTCAAATCCCTCCATCATTATATGAGATATACATTTTATGCATTGTGTAGAGTTTTGGGGATTGATGGGGATGCAGAATTTCTACCAGCTGACCTTCTGATGATCATCTTGGATATTCAAAATTCCTTAATAAATACTGATTATGATTACATCCAGTATGTAATTGATAGGATACATGAAGGGTTGATGTCTATTAAGGAAAGTAAAAGTCCTATTGAGTTCATGCATTATTCTTTATTAATACATTTGATTCTGTCTTTCAATATCAACAGTTTTGATTTAAACATGTTGAAACCGAGGTTCACTTTCCAAGATCAACACAATCCAGTATAGTTATGGATTAGGTTGTGGAATTCTACTTCCAATGAAGGGAATTTTTGTGTTTTTCATAATTTCATTGTCTTCCCAATTATTAGGATGTTAGGCATCAATGTCACCAGGCTATCACCTAGAGTCCTTAGGCTCTTGAGACCATTGTAGTATGTGCATAAGTGGGATGGAAGTCACAATTGGGGTGACTTCTACTTAGGAGAAAATTCTACAATTATCAGGGTTTATGGTTGTCCCCAACCCCCACATTTGTTACCAAAATATGTGCCTCCAAGAGTGGCTTGCCTGGAATTTGTTTGGCAGTTGATGTGTACAGATAGAGAGCTTCTAGCCCCTCACAGGAAGGGTACATTCACACCTAGGCAATTCAAGATAGGTGACTTCTTGATAGGAAAGAGGGCTTTTCCTCAAATCACTACATGGCTACAATAATTCAAAATGGTTGCTGGTGTTTGTAGGCATATAGATCCTGAGGGCTTCATCAGAATTGCCAGGATGACCTACATCCCAAACATTGGTGTGATCAAGGAGCATGAAGGTTTAGATGAAGAAGATATAATTAGAAATATTTTAGATGAGGATGAGGTTAAAAGGAGATGGAATAGATTCTTTGATTTGATATATTTTTCCAAACAATTGAAGGCATCGCAAATTCCTTTTGAGGGTTTTTTCCCTGACCTTCCTTATTTGAAGAAAATTGATAGGATGACAGAAATGTATGATACCCTGGCAAATCAACTAGAGAGCCTGATTGATCAAAATAAGCCAGAGAAGAAGAAAAGGAGAGATTATTCATCTTCTAATCAAGAAGAGTTCACTAATGAGTCACAAGAAGGAGATAGTCCTCCATAGGTTGGGGGGTCACCAGTTGTTGATCTCACTCAAGATCAACCAGAAACAAAGGATGTCTCAGAGCCACCATTGAAGAAGCAGAGGCTTGAGGAAGGTGAACCTTCAAGGTAGGAAAAACAAAGAAAGGGAGTTGACAGAGCATCTACTCTTTTACCAGGTGATAGGGCATATCATCATCAATTGAGGAAAGCAATAAGAGCAGGTAAGAAAGTGGCCACTGAGTAAGAAAATAAAGAAAAGTCCCTATGGTTAGAAAAGGATATTAGAGAGGTCTATCAAGAGGAATTCTTGAGTGATGACCAATTTGTTAAGACTGATGAGTTCAAGAGTTTTCTCATTTGGAACAAGCAGTAAGAGGTGAGGAGAGCTCTGCCTGAAGGTATGGAGCCAAGTGAAGAAATGTTGAGAGCTCTTGCTTCATATGATCCTAGCCTTGATCCTATAACAGTGGATGAAGCCAGAGAATTGGTTAGATCAAGTGGAATGTTGTTAACCCCAGGGTGGGATCTGACTTCTGCATTCATCATAGATCAATTAAGAAAGCAACCATAGGGTAGCCTGTCATATGAGGTTCACATTGGTGACATGATAAGAGGAAGTGGCTATGACCCTAAGTCTCAAGCTGTTGCAATGTGGTCTATGGCCCCCAGAACCCAAAATCCATCTCTATTAAGTATAGAGGATAAGATGGAGGGGAATAAGATTATTTGGACTGTAAAAAATACAACTGACCTTGAAGTTTCCAAGGCAGTAACTCATTGGGCTAATTTGAATGAAGCCAAGACAGCTCAGTTGTCAAATAGATATGCTAAATTGTTTGAAAGTTCAAGCATGGTGGCTAAGGATAGAGATTTGAAAATGATGAAGATCAAACAATTGGAAGATGAGTTGGCAGAAGTAAAGGTCAAGCTTGAAGAAGCCTCAAAGATAATTCCTCCTCCTCCTATGCAAGTTGAGGTACCTATTCAGATAGATGTGGAAGCACCTGAGGGACCTACTGAAGACTTGGAAAAGGTGAAATTGGATGCATCCCTGGACACTATAGTTAAAATAGTGCAGTACAGGCAAGACAAAATAAAGGATAAGATGGATGTAGTTCATAAGTCAGTCAGCTTATTACATCAGACCAATGAAAAGGTGAATGAATATTTAGCCACCTTGGAGCCACTCTATAGTATTTGGTCTGGGAGGAGTTTATTGTTTGATAAACTTGACAATCTACAAGAACACAGGCCTGATATCCCAAAGATAGTGACTGATGTGTTTGAAAGGATTGGCCTAATAAGTGTTGCTTCAAAGTTTTTCAAAGGAAAATCAAACCAAGTAAAGGCTAGGTTGGCCATATTTGATAAAGACTATAGCAAGTATTTTCCCCCGGTATATGATATCAATGGAAATGTGGTTAAGTTGGAAGATTGGAAGCTGTCAATGGATCAGTTAGTGATTAAGAAAGATGCCTTCCTAAAAGATGACAAGGCTTTGGATATGGACAGAACTAACAACATAATTGATAATCTGTTCAAGGTTGAAAATGACTGCATTAAGTTTATAGTAGAAGCTAAAAATGTGACTGATTCTACAAGGGAATGGCAAGTCAAATTACTACAGGAGTTGCAGAGTTACAACTGGCCATCTGATGATGATGTGGTAGCTTGGGAGAAGCTAATAACAAAGAAGAAGAAAAGACCAGTTATCCAGCTAACAGAGGAGGAAGAAGAATAGATTGCACTTGGCACCTGATCTAGAATTTGAGGGAGAGCATGTTCAAATAAAGGATGATGTAAATTATCTTGTAATGGTAGTCATCATTCATGTAACAAACTTGGTAACTGCTCTGAAATATCTACAGACAAAGGTGCCACCTGCAAAAGTTGTTTAGGATTGGAGAAATATGTCTTGTTGTCTTTATCAAGTATCTTTTTGTTTGTACTTTCTTTTGTTTTCTAGTGCAAGATTTTTATCAGCCATTCGAAGCTTGTTGCATCCTTTTGAGGATTCCAAGATGGCTGATTAGTATATATAGCAAGTTTTTATTCAAGTAAAGGGTTGGGAAATATTTTGTAAGAGGGAGGTTCTGAAATACAAAACCTATTTTCCTTTAAGTAAAAGGACACTATATCACTGCATTTTGACTATTAATATAAAATATTGGAGCTCTGTTACCACTATTTTGTTGTCTTTGTGTATGGAATGTTTTAGTTTTCTTATGTATTTACATTGCAAAGCATTTTAGATACATTATTCATAAGGTGAATATAGGGATTACACTTAAGTTTCTTTCAAGGAAAGAGTAAAATCTTAGGGGAGATTTCTAGGAATTGATAAGCTATATATGAATTTGATGAAAGTTGTGGGAATTTAAAGGATGGTATGTTAGGCATGTCATTTGAATTCTTGTATGTTTGCTTTGATAGTTATATGTAGGGGTGGGATTGACTCTATTACCCAAGGGGATTAGGCACTGGTTTTGGTTCCAGTCACATTTATTTGCCATCCAAGATATAAACAACTTATTTCATTTTACTTTATCTATATAATCCTAATCTGAATCATTATATGACAAGTTCATAGATATGTATTGTAATGCTTTATAGAAGTATTGAATGAGGTTAGCCTTCCTTGAGTTAAACTCTAAAAAGAAGAAGGATGAATGTCCTTAAACCATTGTTTCATGTTGCTGCTTTCATGATGTCCATAATAGTGTTGTGCATCAAGATAATTTGGGCCATAATCAAAGTTCTATCATCTTATTAAATTAAGTTTGAAAGTGATGATGAAGTAGTGAAGGAGCTAGTTCACAATTCAAGGCTCGATCAAACAGTGAATTGAAGTAGGTACACCCGCCTGAGTATTCTTACTCAAAGTGAAGAGGGTTTTTGACCTTAACACCTTAGTGTTTGCATTTTGCTAGATTATATCCATTGGGATTATAGGAGTATTTGATAATTTGTAGATTTGAGCACTAACACATCCTTTACTTGTTTGTCTCCTTCAAATATGTCTTCAAGGTACTTCCATATTTTGTGGGTTGTATCTTCTTTCTTTATTTTAGAAAACTCACTATCAGATAGGGTACTGATAAGGGCTTCTTTGGCTATTTCATTCTGATGAAACAATTATTTTTGATCTTCATTAGCATCATCCCTTACAAGGTCATCTAATATAGGGATCTTGACTGCTTTGATAGTCACATCAAAAAATTCAAAACCAATGCATTGCAAATGAGTCACCATCTTGTTCTTCCAATCAAGATAATTCTCTCCATCAAACTTAGGAATTTCTTTTTTGAAAAATTCCATCTAATCAACCTCAAGTTGTTAGGCTTTCTCTCTGAGGCACTTGGCTATGATACCAATTTTCAGGAATAGTCCCAAGACATAACTGAGAGGGGGGGTGAATCAGTTATCTACAAATTTTAATTCTTTATCCAATTAAGTATACTTAAACATTAACCATAAACATAATGAAAGAACACATGAACACAACACCAATATTTTGGTTACGGGGAAACCCAAATAGGTAAAAACCTTGGTGGGAATTGACACCCACTGATATTTTGTACTAGTATATTATGATCCTTGCTAGAAGATCTTTAACCCTGTTAGGAGTTGCTTTACAATATATTTAGTACAATAGACCTGGTCAAGGGTCAGACCTTGTTAGGAGTCTTTTACAATAGTCCTTGTTAGCAGAGAGGATGCACTATCCAAGAGCACACTACTCAAATGGGTGAAGGCTACAACCTTTTGTTTAATAGATACACACTATATCTAGATCTTGGTGAATTATGCTTTGACCTACTGTCTAGATCAGTTCCAATGTATAGCACACATACTTCACTTGGTCACATAGACCTTCTTCTGATGGTTTAGCACTTCACACACTCTGCTCTGCTCTTGCTAATCAACCATGAACCACACTCAAACAATCACAAATGATTGTCTATAAATATCTTTTCTCTAAATGATATAATCAAGTTGGCCTATTAGAACCACCTTGAAATCATATTAGGGAAGAAATAACAAACTCCAATAATAATTCAATCGGCTCTACTAAGCACGCAACACATTATGGGACCTATCTAATAGGATAATTGTAGATGCACTCTTCACACTATTGGCTCTACCAAAATAACTGGATCTTTCTCCTCAAGTTGAATTACTTCATGTGCTCTTAACTAAACATCACTAACTCTTCTCTAAGCTCTAATCCAAGGGCACATACCAAAATGATAGGTGCAACTCTAGAATCAATATCATCTCTGTCGGCTCCTCTAAATAAACTCAGGAAACTACTACTGGCGAATAGCGACTGCATAACTTTACTTGAATTAATCATCAAACTCTATGTCCATGAAGTTAAGATCACTAAAATGTCTTCATCTCATATCCAAGGGCTCAAGGCTTCATGACAATTATACAGATAACCATACACAGAATACTACCTGTTACTCTATCAGGAACACTACTAACGCAAGCTATTGTATAACTGTCTGTATTAATAGTTAACCACTGTGTCCATGATATCATGTTGATAACATGACCATGCTTCATATACTTGAAGCTTACTACATAAGTCATCCATGCATGCTACTTTCCATATGTTGTCATCAATGACAAACATACAGTTAGTACTGGCCTGTTAGCGAATCTCCAACATTTATACCTTCTAAATGTTGTGCAGTTAACCCATGTATTATAATTTGAAGTATAAGCATTACCTTGTCTTCTCATTTTTTAGGTCTTATTTTGTCCTTTCGGTGTCCAGACTTGCTTCATCTTTGTTCTACATTCTTGTGAAGTGTGACCATGCATGTTGCAAGTGCAATAGTGTTTCTCATGTAGGGTTTGTTAGGAGTCCTATTCAACTTAGATCTACATTCATATGCTTGATGTCCATAGTTGTTACAACTATAATAATGACCACTGAGCTTAGGAGTGATTTTAGGTTTATCTTGTGCTTTACTCCTATAAATATTTAAAGTGTGGCCCAGTTTACCACAGTGATAGCATGACGGTGTCTTGGATCTTTGACTCTTGTAGTTGTTCATCTATTCATCTTTCTTAGAAGATTCTCCTTGCACAGTATAGCCTAATCTAGTAGTACTTCCAAGTTCTCTTTGACTAATCATAAAATCTATTGGATACAATTGTCTGAAGGAAATTGTTGGATTAGCTATGTGTTGTCTTTGATGTCACACAAATTTCATATCAAATATCATTCTCAGTGTTTACTAAGCTCAATCGGTCAGCTAGGTGGTTCTCAGTGTCTACCGAGCTCAGTCAGTCAACTAGGCAGTTCTCAGTGTCTACCGAGCTCAGTCAGTCAGCTAGGCGGTTCTCAATGTCTACCGAGCTTAGTTGGTCAGCTAGGTGGTTTTCAGTGTCTATCAAGACCTCTCAGGTGTCTAAAGAAAACATGATAGAAAATAGTGTTAACCGAGCCTCCTCAGTTATCGAAGGAAAGTTAGTGGTTACCAAGCTCACTCGATCACCGAAGGAAGTTGCAAAATTTTCTATGGTTACTGAGTTCACTTGGTCACCAAAGGAAATCTTTTCAAGATTAATGTTTACCGAGCAAGTTCAGCCCTTCAAAGGTTTTTGTTATTAAAGTTTGTTTATCCCAGCTAACTATTGTAATGAATGTTAGTGCCGACTTGATAATCTGATTGATTAATCCAAATGGTATATATATATATAGAAGGTCAAGTGGTGAATAAAGGACATATCATGTAGAAATCATTTTGAAGAAAGGTGTATGTGAATTTGGAAGGATGGTTAGATATCCTTGAGGAGCAGCAAAGATTTATTTGATCAGGAAGGATCTAGTGAACCAAAATAGAGATATGTAATCAGCAATTCAGTTGCAGGTCATTTCATTGTTACTCTCTTACAATTGTAGCAGTGATATCAAAATCTCTGAACTGAGTTGGTTTAACAACCATTTTGTAAATCCTCTAACAAGGTGATAGTTCTATTGAATTGTTTCAAAAGACCTCTTACAAGGCCACTCCTAATAGGGTGATTAAATCCTCTAACAAGGTCGCACTTAACAGTGTATTTTGTAACCTTTTACCAGGTTGGCTCCTAACCGGGCATCACTTCAGAAGAGTGAAAAATAGTAACTAGTTACATTGGTGGTTTTTCCCATATTGGGTTTCCACGGTAAATTTGGTGTCTCTTGTGTTCATGTTATTTTCTTTATTCATACATGTTAATCAATGATGAATGCTTTAGAACAGTTATAATTAATATTCACTGCAAAGACCGAGTTTCCATTTCTCTGTATGTTTACCGAGTGACAGCAGTAAATTATTTAATAAGATATCTAAGGGATCAGTGGTAATATTTTTTTGGTTAACTGATTCACCCCCCCCCCCCCCCCCCTCTTAGTTACTGCATCTATATTTCCAACAATTGGTATCAGAGCTTTTGGTGCTTGCAGGAAGGGTTTCAAGGACCTAAGCTAAAGATCAAGATGTCTTACAAGAGAGAAATTCCAAGGCTTAACAGAAATAAATTTTCAGCATGGCAAGGTCTCATGAGACTTCATCTAGCTTCCATTGGTGATTCAGGATGCAAATACATTGATCAAGAATATACAGCTCCTACTGGCACATTAACTATTGAAGACATTGCAGAGAAGAAGAACCATAATACTATGATGATAGACATTGCATCAGCTCTTAGCTATGAAGAATTTGATGAAATCAAAGACTGCACAACTGCTCATGAAATATGGAACAAGCTGAAGAAAATCTATGGCGGTGATGACAATGTGAAGAGAGCCAAAGCAGAAAGCCTAAGAGGACAGTTTGACAAGATGACAATGAGAGAAGATGAAAACATTGCAAAATATATTGAAAGAATCAAGGCAAGTGTTAGTGCAATCAAAGCTTCTGGAGGAACAATTGATGATGAAACCGTTGTAAGTAAGGTTCTTAGAACATTACTTCCTATCTATGTAATAAGAGTATCTGCTATTCAAGAAATAAGATGTGATGAAAATCACAATATAACTTTAGATGCCTTAGTTGGGAGATTGACAGCATTTGAACTGGATAACTATGACAACTATGTTCCAACTTCTAAAAATATTGAATCAGCTTTTGAGGCCAAACTTTCACTTAAGAAGGGAAAGAAAATTCAATCAGAAAGTGAAGAAGAATCAGAGGAAAGTTCTGATAGTGATCTTGAAGTTATTGAAGCATTACTTGCAAAGAAATATTCAAGAGGCAAAGGAAAATACAAAGGTAAAACTCCCTTAATCTATTTTTCATGTGAAGAAATTGGTCATAATGTAGCTAGGTTCCCAAACAAGCAAAGAAAAGATGAGAAGAAATATTACAAGTACAATGGCAAGAAGAATTTCAAATCATTCAAGGATAAAGGTAAGAAAACATGCTTTTTAGCTAAAGATTCAGATGATAGTGAAGAAGAAATTGTTTTCATTGCTGTAAAAGATGAATCTGATAATGATGAAGATGAGATGGCACTTATCTCTCATATAAGAAAGAATGATACATGGATCATAGACAGTGGATGTTCACATCATATGACTAGTGACAGGACTAAGTTTGAACACTTTGAAAACTTTGATGGTGGTAATGTAAGATTTGGAAACAATGAACCTTGTTGTATAAAAGGAAAGGGACGAATTTCATTAACCAAAGAACTTATATGTGATAATGCATATTGGGTTGAAGGACTAAACCATAATCTTCTAAGTGTAGCATAGCTAATTAACATTGGATTCAAATTTGAATTCATGAATGGAAAAGCAAGACTGCTGGATGACAAAGGAAAACTGATAGGATCAGGCAAACAAACCAAAGGTAACCTATTTTATCTTGATCTTGGTGAATACTCATGTTTTATTGCTCAAATTGAAGAAAGTTGGTTATGGCACAAAAGGTTATGTCATGTAAATTTTGATAACATGATGAAAATAAGAAAATTCAAGAAAGTAAGAGGTATTCCTACTTTTAAGAAACCTGATGTTGGTCTATGCAAGAATTGTCAGATTGGTAAAATGGGAAAGTCTAGTTTTAAAAGTAAAAACTATCAGTCTGAAGATATTTTGGAAATTGTGCATATTGATTTATGTGGACCTATTGGAATTGAGAGCTATAGTGGAGAAAAATTCTTTATTCTCTTTGTTGATGATTACTCTAGAATGATGACTATTATGTATTTAAGAGAAAAGTCAGAAGCATTTGAGAAGTTCAAATGGTATTTGGAAAGAGTAGAAAAGGAAACAGGAAAATGAATAACATGCTTGAGATCATACAGAGGTGGTGAATTCATCTCCCATGAATTCAATAATTTCTGCATTGAAAGAGGAATCAAAAGATAGGTATCAGCTCTGAGAACTCCTGAGCAGAATGGAATAGCTAAAAGAAGGAACAGATCTATCATGGATTGTGCAAGGACTTTAATGATTGAAAAGAACATTGCTATGAAATACTAGAAGGAAGCTATCAGCACTGCAGTTCATACCTTGAACCGAGTACAGTTGAGGAAAGACACATTCAAGACTCCTTATGAACTATGGTATGGCTACAAACCCAATGTAAGTTACCTAAAAGTATTTGGTAGTAAATGTTACATCTTGAAAGAATCTAGAAAAGGCAAATTTGATGTAAAAAGTGATGAAGAAATGTTTTTGGGATATTCTTGCAAAAGTAAGGCATATAGATGTCTAAATTTGTCTACTCACAAAATCATAGAAAGTGCACATGTGAGAATTGATGAGTTTGTAGAAAAGACTGAAGAAGAAAGAAAAAAGGAACCAGAGGATTACAGAAGATTTGTTTACATTGAACTTGATACATTGCTAGACACATCTATCAATAAGGAAACTACATCTACCGAGCCCAATACAGTAACCGAGTCACAAGAAGAAGTTCAGACTAAATCACAAAGTACTTAGTCTTAGTCTGAAGCTACCGAGCAAGTATCTACCGAGCTCGAGCAACTTGAACCTAAAGATGAAATTCAAGAAGATGACAATGTAACTCATTCAAGAAGAAAGGAACTTGTATTGGCCAAGTATGTCAGGAAGCATCACACACCAGATCAGATTATCGAAAACAAATCAGATGGTACTATGACAAGAAGTAAACTAAAAGGTACATGTTTATTTGCTAATTTTGTACCTGAAAATGTCAAAGATGCATTAGAAAATGAAAGTTGGATTGAGGCTATGAATGAAGAAATAGAGAAAATAGAGAAAAACAAGAGATGGACTCTTGTACCTAGGCCTAAAGATAAAAAATGTAATTGGGACAAAATGGGTTTTCAGAAATAAGTTGAATGAAAATGGTCAAGTATTTAGAAACAAAGCAAGATTGGTATGTAAAGGATATTCTCAAGAAGAGGGAATAGATTATGGAGAGACTTTTTCTCCTATTGCAAGATTAGAAGGTGTGAGGACTTTACTTGCATATGCAGCACATAAAGGATTTAAGGTATATCAGATGGATATAAAATCTGCATTTCTCAATGGTATTCTTGAGGAAGAAGTCTACATTGAGCAACCTGAAGGTTTTATTGATCCAGACAAAAGAGATATGGTCTACAAATTACACAAAGTATTGTATGGACTGAAACAAGCTCCTAGAGCATGGTATGAAAGACTACATAACTATCTTACTCAGATTGATTTCAAAAGAGCTAATGACAATAGTAACATATACATCAAAGAAGGATCAGATAACAAAATTGTTTTGGCAGAAATATTTGTGGATGATACTGTGTTTACAGGAAATGATGATCAGTGCAAAGAATTTTCAGAGCATATGAACAAAGAATTTGAAATGTCTATGTTTGGTCAAATAAAAAAATTTGTTGGACTTTAGATTCAGCAGAACAAAAATGGTATCTACATTACTCAGTCTAAATATATCAGGGAAATACTTAAGAAATTTGGTATGGAAGATTCAAAACCACTCGGTACACCCATGTGTACTGGACTGAAGCTTACCAAAGATGATGATTCAAAAGAAGTAGATCATACCTTATACAGATCAATGATTGGAAAATTACAGTATGTAGTGCACACAAGGCCTGATATTGCCTTAGCAATTGGTATAGTAGCAAGATTCTCAGCTAAACCCAGAGAAAATCACATGATGGCAATCAAAAGAATCTTGAGGTATTTAAGGGGAACTGAAGATTATGGCTTGTTATAAATTTGGAGGCAATCTGGACTTAAAAGTGTTTACTGATGCTGATTGGGCAGGAAACATTGATGACAGAAAGAGTACAAGTGGTGGAGCATTCTTTCTTGGCAAGAGGTTAGTATCTTGGACTAGTAAAAAGAAAAATTGCACATCCCAATCCACAGCAGAAGCAGAATATGTTGCTGTAGCAGTAAACTGCTCTAATATTGTATGGTTTAAATAGTTATTGGAAGGCATGAAGGTTGAGATCAAAGAACCAGTTGTTATGTTTTGTGAGAATACAAGTGCAATAAATATTTCAAAGAATCCATTAATGCATTCCAAAACCAAGAACATTGCTATAAAATATCACTTTGTCAGAGAATTGGTGCAGGACAAGGAAATCAGATTGGAATATGTTCATACAAAAGAACAAATTGCAAATATCTTCACCAAGCCACTACCTAAGGATGCATTCTTGTATCTAAGAGGTAAGTTAGGGGTCACTCCCCTATCTGAGGTTCACTAAATAAAGTTTTAGTGATGCATCAACTAGAACATGTTGAAGATCAATCAGTTGATGCAGCATAATCGGGGAATCATTGCATATGAATTAGTACATAAGGTACATTGATATTCACTAAAATTGTGTAAGTTGTCTTTGGCATGTGTTGTCAAAGAGGGAGAGTTTGTTGTCATTTCAAGAAATTTCTAGGGAAAAAAATTTGAGAAGTTAAGAGGGAGAGTTCTCAGTCAGAGAAAGAAGCTTGAAGATGATGAGAATCAGAATGAAGCTAAGGATATGTTCCTTACTCTATGTTTCTATATGAAATTTCATTGTGCTATGACATGTTGTGTTGCCATCAATGCCAAAGAGGAAGATTGTTGGATACAATTGTCTGAAGGACATTGTTGGATTAGCTATGTGTTATCTTTGATGTCACAAAAATGTCATATCAAATATCAGTCTCAGTGTCTACCGAGCTCAATCAGTCAGCTAGGTAGTTCTCAGTGTCTACCAAGCTCAGTTAGTCAGCTAGGTAGTTCTCAGTGTCTACCGAGCTCAATCAGTCAGCTAGGTGGTTCTCAGTGTCTACCAAGCTCAGTCGATTAGCTAGGCAGTTTTCAGTGTCTATCGAGACCTCTTGGGTGTCTAAAGAAAACATGACAGAAAACAATGTTAACCGAGCCTCCTCAGTTATCAAAGGAAAGTTAGTGGTTACCAAGCTCACTCGGTCACCGAAGGAAGTTGTAGAATTCATTGTGGTTACCAAGTTCACTCGGTCACCGAAGGAAATCTTTTCAGGATTAATGTTTACCGAGCAAGGTCGGCCCTTCAAAGGTTTTTGTTATTAAAGTTTGTTTATCCCAGCCGACTGTTGTAATGAATGTTAGTGCCAACTTGACAATCTGATTGATTAATCCAAATGGTATATATATATAGAAGGTCAAGTGGTGAATAAAGGACACAACATGTAGAAATCATTTTGAAGAAAGGTGTATGCAAATTTGGAAGGATGGTTAGATATCCTTTAGGAGTAGCAAAGATTTATTTAATCAGGAAGGATCTAGTAAAGCAGAACAGAGATATGTAATCAGCAATTTAATTGCAGGTCATTTCATTGTTACTCTCTTACAATTGTAGCAGTGATATCAAAATCTCTTAACCGAGCTAGTTTAACAACCATTTTGTAAATCCTCTAACAAGGTGATAGTTCTATTGAATTGTTTCAAAAGACTTCTTACAAGGCCACTCCTAATAGGGTGATTAAATCCTCTAACAAGGTCACACTTAACAGTGTGTTTTGTAACCTTTTACTGGGTTGGCTCCTAACCGGGCATCACTTCAGAAGAGTGAAAAATAGTAACTAGTTACATTGGTGGTTTTTCCCATATTGGGTTTCCACAGTAAATCTGGTGTCTCTTGTGTTCATTTTATTTTCTTTATTCATGCATGCTAATCAGTGATGAATGCTTTAGAATAGTTATAATTAATATTCACTACAAAGACTGAGTTTTAGCATTTCTCTGTATGTTTACCGAGTGACAGCAGTAAATTATTTAATAAGATATCTAAGGGATCAGTGGTAATATTTTTGTGATTAATTGATTCACCCCCACCCCTTCTCAGTTACTGCATCTATATTTCTAACAAAAATCATCAATCTTCCTGGAACTGTCTTCAGTCTTTTTCATCATTTCATTGTGTTGTATCTTAACTTCATGTTTCAATCTTTCATTTTCTTCCCTGAGTTCGCCAATGTCTTCGAGTTTCTTTGTCAACTCATTTTTCACTCAGTTGACTTCCTAAATCATATCAACCATCTAATTGGATATTTTAAAGTGATATTCGGTGAGTCTTTATATTTTAGATTCTTTCTCTTAAAGCTTCTCAGTCATTTATCTTTTGTCTTTAATAGCCAAATTTCTCTCAACTTCTACTTGTCTAGCATTGTTCATCACATCAACCATTCTTACCATTTGTGTTTCTTGACTGATCTATAGGGCTTTAAATTTTTTATTCATATGAAGATTTTTTATAGATAAATTAGAGATAGCACTTTCAGATATGTCAGATATGTTGCATGAACTGGATCTATAATTCTCAAATGGGTCATCAATATCTTCTTCATGATAATCAGTTTCACTTTGCCTTATAGCCATATATTTTCTTTGAACTAGTAACCTTTTCAACTCATCCTTGACTTGCTTGTATTTCTCAATGAAGATTTGCATCTGAATCTTTTGATTCTCAATTGTCTTATCCATCTTGTATCTCTCCATGATTAGATATTTCCTCTTCGATGGTTAAACCTTCCAATTAGAGATCTAGCTTTGATACCAATTGTTGGAATGGAAAGATAAGGGACTAAGAGGGGAGGGGTGAATCAATGCACTCAAAAACTTTTAACTGAATATTCAATCTGCAAATGGTAGTAACTAATAGTCTATCCAACTAAATCCATTGTTTTCAACATTCAATCACTTGACTTGATAAATGTAAATTGCATGAAAACAAACAATAAATCAATCACATAACACAAGTATTTTGGTTACACAGAAACCCTTGTTAGAAGGTAAAAACTACAATGGGGATGACACCCACAAATTCTTCACTAGTGCAGATAATAAAGTATGATGGTTAAGGCTACAAGTTGTGATCACTTCTGGTGCTCTTACCCTATTAGGAGTAACAAAAGATCAACTAGATCTACCCTGTTAAAGGATTTAAACAACACTACTTGAGTGTGTACTCAGTTAATAGATTTACAATAGACAGTTAAGTCTACTCTTTTAGGAGAATTTACTAACTCTGTTACAATGATTGGAGAATAACAAAAAGATATCTATAAATTGACAACTATACTTTGTTTGAATCAAATCTATGATAAATTGAATGAATATAACTTCAATGTGTAGTAATTTGTCCTTTTTTCTCCTTGGTAACCTTTATTGCTTCTAAATAAACTAAATTGTAACTCTGTTCACTGCTCATACATGTAAAACTTGTCTAAATTCTGATATCTTGAAGGTGGCTCTTGCTTCAAGATCTTTTGCCCGTTTATCCTCTCTTCCTTCTCCTTATGTCAAAATGAAATGAATTACAAATATATAGAAAACTACTATGATTTACATGACCTAATTAGGTTTACATCATCTTAGGAAAACCTAAGATCTACGGTGTACAAAAATGACCTAGATCTAGCTTTACATAGGAATCATCATTACATTTAATGATTACATCTACAATAAATAATCCTCGATCTTGGTAAAACATTTTGTGAATCCTTGTAACCATTTACATAGGTAGATGTGTCATTCTTGATTACTATGTCATTTCCTATTATACTTGGTAAACATAGCCTTTCCTTCTTGATGAATATACTGGTGCTCGGTGCATAGTTTCCTTGGTGTTTACAGACACTTGATGCTCAGTTTACTCTGATGCTCGGTGAACATATTATGGTGCCTAGTTAAACCTATTTACTATTAACTCTTGGTTCTACCTTGTGAATGTTGGAATTAGGAGAGATAGATACTAAGAGGGGAGGGGTGAATCAGTGTCTTCAAAACTTTCACTTGTAATACCTTTCAAATCTATATTAGCAATCTGTATTGACCGACCAAATTGACTTGTATCCAATTGCATAAATCAATCATCTAGTTAACTTAAGAAAGTAAAAAACATGAAATCAATATCACAATCACATAACACAAGTATTTTGGTAACACAGAAACCCTTGTTAGAAGGTAAAAACTGCGGTGGAGATGACACCCACAAATTCTTCACTACTGCAGATAGAAAAGGTTTGCCTGTTAGGGCTACAAGTTTTGATCACTTTTGGTGATCTCACCCCATTAGGAGTGACATGTCAAATCAGCTAGATCTACCTAGTTATAGGATTTTAGCAACACTACTAAAGTGTGCACTCAGTTAAGAGATTTACAAAAGACTGTTAAGTCTACTCTGTTAAGAGATTTAACAAAAGCTCTATTACAATTGTCAGAAAGTAATATGCATAATTATCTACTAATTGACACTTAATTGTCTAAAATAGATCTTATAATTCTATAATAAAATATCACCTTAACTATGATGAATCTTTACTCTATTCTGCTTGGTAGCCTTTTCTGAATCTGCTCGGTGTACTGTTTTGTTCTCCCAACTGATTGTCTTGAAGTTAGGCAATGACTTCCAGTGCTTCATGAATCATATATCCCAATTTAACAACCTCATAAAGTGGTGTGAACATACTAAATATATAGTGTTCTATCTTGCCGCTTAAGCAAAAATTAGGTTACAAAAATTATCATAACCCTAAGATCTACGGTGAAAAATAAACCTAGATCAACTATTACAAATAAGATAAACATTACATTTAATGAATATCTATTACAATATATACTCCTCGATCTTGGTAAACCATTTTACGATCTGTTGTAACCATCTGCATAGAAGAATGTGCCATTTATGATTACTATGTCATTTTTTGTGATCATCTGTAAACACAGTAGAGACTGCTCAGTGTATATTGACTATCGGTGTTGGAGTCTGCTGGTTCTCGGTAAACTATGTAATGCTCGGTGTAAATCTTTACCGACTGTTCTATCTTGCTTGTACTTACCGACTGATCTGTTTGACATCGTTTGATACTAATGACAACCTTGAATGCTCAATAGAGATTAACAGTGAATGCTCGGTATGAAGGCTTTTTTGTATAATCGACTAGCTTGATGTATCATGCTTTACTGACTGGTCAGCTTAGATAATCAACTGATCTAGATTGATACTAATGACAACATCTAATGCTCAAAATAGAGATAACAATATCTTGCTCAATTTTGATCCTTTTTTGAGTGTTTTTTTAATTTAGAGTATAATTTCTTAAAGTTTTCAGTGGTGGCCTTATTTTTTCTTTTTGGTGGCCAAATTAACCAAAAATTGCATATTTTCATAATTTTTCCTATCTATCTTGATTTCTAAAACTTCCAAGGCTTTGTTTGGGCACATATAGTAACATTTTGTGATGAAATTTTGTTTGAAAGTGCATGATTTTTTGTCTACTTTCCAAATATATAATCATATTTTAGTGATTTGTGGTGAAAATATCACTTTCAGACATAGGTCATTTTGGGGCTATATTTGCACTTGGTTAATCCTTGGATTTCCATTTTCTAGTTTGCATCAATAATTTGAAAGAGTCCTCAATTGTTATCAGTCATTATTTGCATGCATTTTAGATATTTCAAAGGTCAAAATCCTCACTCCATATAACTACCATGAATGGAAAGAATCTTTATCTGGTCACTTATTAAGTATCAAATTACTTAGAATGACTCTTGGGTAGGATCAAGAACTAGTTACAAGTGTTGCAAAAAGGAGAAAATGGTTTTCTCGAAGGGATAAAGCACGTGTCTCTCTTAAGTCATTGATCTCTCATAATTTTCTATTTCATATTACATCTTGCACACACCCTCATGATGCTTGGGTAATCTTGGAAGGACTCTTTAGTAAACCTAATAGGATGAGAAAATTCAAATTAGAGAATGAGCTCATAGGTCTAAATCCTAGTGATTTTTATTCAAGACTTTTTCTCTAAGTTCAATTATATTAGATTGGAGCTTTCTACTTGTGGCATTACTAAAGGGGATGAACAATTGACATTTTATATTCTTTCCAAGCTAGGTCCTGAATATTCAATCTTTGTTTCTTCTTTCTATGCTATTATGGATGCTCTTGGTATTGCATAAAAATTGCCTTCTCTTGATGAATTTGCAGCTAAGTTAGCACACATGGGTCAATTGAAGTCTTCCACACATCATGCATTTCTTATAAATGAATCCACTTCAAAGCCTTCTAATGGAAAAGGAAAGAAGTAACATAAGGATCCTTAGCCTCATGAAAAAGGTAATGAATCTCCTTCACAAACTACTTATGAATCTAAGTCCTCTTCAAGAGAGGAATCGTCTAGAAGAAAGAGGTAAAAATGTGTATATTGTAAAAATCTAGGACATGATGAGCATAGAAGTTTTCAGAAGAAGATTGATGAGCTCACTCAAATTCTTCAAAATAACAATTTTAAGTTTCCCTCATCAGTGTCTACTCCTTCTTCTACACATTTGGCAGCTTCTACATCTCCATCATCATCCAAGGATAAAGGTAAAGGACAAGCACTTTTGGCTTCCACACATCCTAAGCAAGGTAAATGGCTTCTTGATTCAGGTGCATCATGTCATATTGTAATCACCTAAAAATAGTCACCAAAACCATAAGCCCCTAATCTCAATTATTCATCAAGAAAGTTCTAATTTTGATCAAAATCCCCTAAGTCCTAAACTAAGGAAATTCAATTAATTAATCTAATTTGACCTGTATCCTAAGTCCCATTCAAATATTGCACTTGATCCTATTTAATCAATGAATTCCTAAATTATAATGTTATTGGCAAAAAAATCAAACCTTATACCATTTATTTAATTAATATTTTAGGATATTCATTAGATAAATAAATAATTGTCAATTAATCATAAAAAAAGGAATTTAATTAATTATCTCATCACATTTTTAGAGAAAAATGCATAAAATCCTTTAAATATTCCAAAGAGGCATTTATGAAGTCATCATCCAATCAACTAAAATCAATTTTGGAAATAATCTGGTTAACTAGAAAAACAAACCTATTAAAAAATCAATCAATTTAGCACCTTCAATTCTACCTTGGAAGTTTCCCAAATAATTGATTCCCTCAACCAATCAAAATAATGGCATGTGGATTGTGATAGTTCTGAATGAATCTCAATCATTCATCTTGAATCCATCTTGTCTGTTCATTCTGATAATATTTCTACATAATCAAGCCTCCATTCTCAAACAAAGGATCCCAATCTTTTTCTTAGAGTAATGTTTTCAATTTTTTTATCATTCATTTATGCATTGAATTTACTATTAGTCATCTTAATTGCAATAGTTATTTTATTTCATTTACATCTGTTAGAAATAAAGACCACCAAGATAACTGAGAGGGGGGGGGGGGTGAATCAGTTATTTGATAATTATAACTTTTATCAACTTCAATAGCATTTAACCATGTAAGCAATATAATTACCAACCATAGAAAGATATTCATACACAATGACACAATAACACAAGATGTGTTGACTAGGGAACCTCTTGATCAAAGAGTAAACCCCGATGGGAATGATGCCCACAAAAGATGCACTAATATGAATATTCCTTATGAAAGGATGGACTCTGTTAGGAGTCTTATGAAATACATTCAGTACATATGAATCTTTTTTAGGAGATTTTGAATCCCTGTTAAAATATTCTAACCCTGTTAGGAGTTATGGAAGACAAAAGGACCCACTACCCAAATAGCTTCAGGGTAAGATCACTGAACACAATGTCCAAATAATCTTAAGATTATTCAACAAAATAATATCAAATATGTTACCTCCTCACTATGCCAAACCACACTCACTGCTACACCAAATCTCAATCTCAAATCTCTATACTTTGTATGTCTTCCTTCACAATTTCGCTTTCACGACTTCATTGGCTCTTTTCTTCACTTTATGCATACAATCGCATTCAACCATACCATGATTATATTCTTTTTCTATATCAACAAGGAAAAACATTCCTTCCTTTATACCACACTCAAATAATTACAAATGAGTTGGCACACAATTACAAAATAAAAGTTTCCACGCGCTACATCAAAAATACACAAAAACTGTTAGCTTCCAAATACAATAACTCTTCACTAGTGTAACCTAAAAAAAATTTCTATGAACCACATCACTATCAATGTGTCTCTAACTTCCCTTTAACTACGCAAAACTAGATTCCATCCCGATTAGGAGATATCATCCAATTTCCACAAACCGCTACTCAGGAACACTGCCAGAATACTGCTTCCACCAAAATGCTCATAACTTTCATAAATGAATGAATTAATGTATGCACTCTTAACCATAGACATATAACATATCAAAGAATATAACCTCAACATCGCATATCACCATCTTCAATATAACACGTGTGCTAATCAAAACACTGTCTACTTCTCTTCGAGTTTCCAGAAGATCACTGTGTTGACATCAATGACAATCATAGTCATGAATGCAACAACAACTGCTATAGAATGACTGCTAAACATTCAAAATTCATTCCTAACAATCTCTCCCATTGGCATTGATGGCAACATAGATGAAAAACATCCAATGTTCCAAAAATCCAATACTACAATACTGTTGCACTGAAGATGCTTCAAGTCTTCTTCATCAATCAAATATTGCTTCATTTTCCTATTCAGTTCTCTCCAATAGATGGTACAGATGGTACAAATGGTTTTTCATGTACACTTCTCCCCCATTGACATCAATGATAGAAATTTCATCACTGTGTCAATAACAACTCAATGTCAAAAGACACTGTTCAGAAAATACAATCACAAGAGTCCTCATGACTCAGCTCAAATACACATACTCCCCCATAGAGGAAGTACCAACATCCAGTCCAAAAGAAGAATAAGGCTCATATACCATTGGATGAATGCAACCAACTACATCATTACTCAAGAGTAGGTTGGGGCATAACCCCAAGCATACCTCATAAATACTCAAATGTATCCTTAGGCAAAGGCTTAGTAAATATGTTTGCTATCTGTTCCTTTTTGCTTATGTACTCCAGTCTGACTTCTTTCTCAGCAACTTTCTCTCTTACATTATGATACTTGATTTCTATATGCTTTGTCTTAGAATGTAATATAGGGTTCTTAGACATACTAACTATGCTAGTGTTGTCACAGTGTATGACAATAGGCTCAAAAAACTTAATTCCAATATCCTTCAACATTTGCTTCATCCAAATTATCTAGTTACAATTGTTTGCTGCTGCTACATATTCTTCTTCTATTGTGCTCTATGAAATATGATTTTGCTTCTTGCTTAGCCAAGAAACTAATCTTCCTCCAAGAAAAAATGCTCCACCACTGGTGCTTTTCTTGTCATCAACACTACCTCCCCAATCAACATCTATATCTGCACATAGGGTAAAACCATCAGATTTTTCATACCACAATCCATATTCCATTGTGCCTCTTAAATATCTCAGTATCCTCTTTACTGCTACATAATGTGATTCTCTAGGTTCATCTTGAAATCATGCTACAATTCCAATTGAATGTGCTATATCAGGTCTTGTATGTGTCAAATACTGCAATCCTCTAATCATAGATCTGTATTTATTCTGTTCAACCGCTGGTGTTTCATCTATGCTAGATAGTTTATGTCATGTAACCATAGGTGTTCCAACTGGTTTATAGTTCTCCATTCTAAATATTTTCAATAAATCATTTAGGTACTTTGTCTAACTTATAAAGATGCCATCATTGTTTTGTGTTATCTGTAATCCCAAAAAGTATTTCATCTCACCAATCATACTCATTTCAAATTCAACTTTCATTTTATCAGCAAATTTGTCACTAGCTTCATCAACAAAAATTACTACAACTAACAATCCATTTTTAATTTCTTTAGTATACAGATTCCTATCATCTGTTCCTTTTGTAAATCCCAACTTTAACAAATACTTATCTAGTCTTGCATACCAAGTTCTAGGTGCTTGCTTTAGTCCATATAATGCTTTCTTCAGTTTACATACCATGTCTCCTTCTTGAGTCAAAGGAAAACCTTCAGGCTACTCAATGTAGACTTCTTCTTCCAATTCACCATTCAGAAATGCAGACTTCACATCCATCTGATACACTTTGAATTTCTTAAAAGCTACATAAGCCAAAAACATTCTTACTGCTTCAATTCTTGCCACAGGTGCAAAAGTTTCTTCATAGTCAATTCCTTCTTGCTGTGAGTATCCCTTACATACCAATCTTGCTTTGTTTCTTACAACTTCTCCTTGTTCATTCATCTTGTTTCTAAATACCCATTTAGTTCCAATCACATTCTTGTCCTTAGGTCTAGGGACCAATTTCCATGTCTTGTTCTTTTCAATCTAATCTAGTTCTTCTCTCATAGTTTTAATCCAATGTTCATCTTCACAAGCTTCATTAGTAGATTTAGGTTCAATTTGAGAAATCAAACATAAATTTACCTTATTTTGAGTCAAAACTCCTCTATCCAAACTTCCAATAACTTGCTCAACAAGATGATGTCTTGATATATACCTGTTCGGTGTCATGGTCACAGATCTTGTTTCAACTATAGATTCTTCTCTAGATTCATCTCTAGTTTCTTTAGCATGACTCTCATTCAACAATTCACTGTCAGTCTCATAGAATAATTTAGTAGCTTCAGTGTTAGGCTGAGGATGAGCTTCTTCATCAGATTCATAATCAAGCATTCTTTCCTGAATTTTGAACTTTTCATCAACTTTAACATTTGTGCTCTCAACAATAGTTTTAGTTCTCTTATTGTAACATCTATATGCTTTGCTCTTCAAAGAATATCTAATAAAAATTCCTTCATCACTTCTAGGATCAAACTTTCCAATGTCATCATCTCTCTTTATATAACATTTGCCTCCAAAAATTCTAAAATACTTAACTGAGGGTTCATATCCAAACAATAATTCATAAGGTGTCTTGTCTGTGTCTACTCTGATTTATACTCTATTCATTGTATATACTATTGTATTCACTGCTTCTCTCCAAAATGTCTTTGCCAAATCATTCTCAAATAACATAGCTCTTGCTAATTCAGTCACTAATCTATTTCTTCTTTTTGCAATACCATTTTGTTTAGGTGTTCTAGGCACTGAAAAATATCTCTTAATACCATTCACTTCACAAAAAGTGTTAAACTCTCTAGAAGTAAATTCTCCACCTCTATCAGACCTTAAACATTTAATATCATTCTAGATTCATTCTCAACTTTATTCTTAATGATCTTAAACTTATCAAATGCTTCAGACTTTTCTTTCAAAAATGCAATCCACATCAATCTTGTAAAATCATCAACAAGAATCATAAAATACCTTTCTCCATAGAATCCTTTAGTCCTAGTAGGACCACTCAAGTCTGTATGAACAATCTCCAATTTCTCTTCAGATGTGAACTTCTTACTAGGAAATGAACTTCTCTTCTGTTTAGCCATCACACATTCCTTGCAAATCATGTTAGTAGGCTTCATAATCTTAGGCAAATCCCTTACCACAAGTATAGTACTTACTTTCACAATATTATCAAAGTTTATATGACAAAACCTTCTATGCCATAACCAACTATCATCAATCTTAGTAATCAAACATGTCATCTCAATAGGATTCAACTGAAATACATTACCTCTGGTTCTAGATCTAGTTCCAATCATATTTTCATCTTTATCCTTTATCAGACAAGTTTTCTCAGTAAACCAAACTTGATATCCCTTATCAACTAACTGTCCAACACTCAAAATATTATGTTTCAATCCATCAATGAAGTAAACATCATCAGTATTAGTCTTTCCATCAAGATTAATAGATCCTATACCTTTAATCAAACAAGGTGCATTGTTACCAACTCTAACAATTCCTCCATCATAATTGTTAAACTTTATGAACTTCTTCATGTCTCCAATCATATGATGTGAACAACCACTATCTATAATCCAATCAGCTTTCTTTTCAACTTGGGAAACTAAGGCTTTTTCTTCCTTAACATCAGATTTGGGATTCTCTTCTTTAATTGCTACAAATCCTATTTCATCATTGTTTTCAGTATCACTTTCAGTTAGAGTTCTTTCAATACTAGCTTCAATATCTTCATCATTAGCATAATAACATTCCTTAGATCTTCTAGGCTTGAAATTTTTCTATGCTTCTTAACTCTCTTGGGACATTTAGATGCAAAATGACCATATTCTTGACAAGTTCAACATGTAAAAAATTTCTTACCGTCTGGTTCTCTCTTCACAAGAAAGGCAATACCTTCTTCAATCTTTCGGTCTTCTTCATTTCTAGATTTGCTACTGCTGGCATAATTTCCACTCACACTGATGCTTCTTGACAAAGTAGGGCAAACACTAAGAGCACTGAATGTTGTCTCCATTCTAGGTAAGTCTCTTGATAACCTCAGGTTCATCTATGTTGCTTCCAATCTTCCAAGAAGAGTTTCTCTTGTAAAGTTTGTTGTACAAGGTATAACTTGTTCAATCATCTGTGTTGTCTGCTTAAATACAGGACTCAATGTCCTCAGAATTTTCCATATCACTTCATTCTCTATCTTTTCTCCTCCACAAGATTTTATCCTTGCAACAATTTCTGACATTCTGCCAATATAGCTTCTAACAGATTCATCTTCCATCATTCTTATGTCTTCAAATGCACATATCCAATTATGTAACCTAGCTTTCTTTGCATGTTCATCACCTTCAAAAGTAGAATGTAAAGCTTTCCAAATTTCATGAGATTTTTTCAAATATTTTACCTGACTGTACTCATTTTTCAGAAGTGTTGTCAAAGGTGCTTCTCTTGCAAGTATGTTACACATGAATAGATCTACCTCATCTTTAGAACTTGTTTCAAGATTACCTTCTTCAATGATAGTCTTATTATTCTTTGTAATCAACCAATAACCTGGTCCTAAAAATAGTAGATGTGTCTTCATCTTCTCTTTTCTAGATGTCAAAATTTACTCTATCAAACTTAGGGCTTTCTTTCCTAAAATTCACCATGGATCTCCTTAAGCTGTTAAACTTTCCTTTCAAGGACTTGCTACTCTGATACCAATTGTTAGAAAGTAAAGACCACCAAGATAACTAAGAGGGAGGGTGAATCATTTATCTAATAATTATAAATTTTATCAACTTCAATAGCATTTAACCATGTAAGAAATATAATTACCAACCATAGAAAGATATTCATACACAATGACACAATAACACAAGATATGTTGACTAGGGAACCTCTTGATCAAAGAGTAAACCCCAGTGGGAATGATGCCCACAAAAGATGCACTAATATGAATATTCCTTGTGAAAGGATGGACTCTGTTAGGAGTCTTATGAAATAAATTTAGTACATATGAATCTCTGTTAGGAGATTTTGAATCCCTATTAAAAGATTCTAACCCTGTTAGGAGTTATGGAAGACAGAAGGACCCACTGCCCAAATAGCTTCAGGGTAAGATCACCGAACACACTGTCCAAATAATCTTAAGATTATTCAATAGAATAATATCAAATATGTTACCTCCTCACTATTCCAAACTATACTCACTACTACACTAGATCTCAATCTCAGATCTTTGTACTTCGCATGTCTTCCTTCACAATTTTGCTTTCACAACTTCATTGGCTCTTTTCTTCACTTTATGCATACAATCACATTCAACCATACCATTCTTATATTCCTTTTCTATATCAACAAGGAAAAAAATTCCTTCCTTTATACCACACTCAAATAATTATAAATGAGTCGGCACACAATTACAAAATAAAAGTTTCCACACACTACATCAAAAATACACAAAAACTGTCAACTTCCAAATACAATAACTCTTCACTCATGTAACCTCAAAGTTTATGCTGTGAACCACATCTGTATCAATGTGTCTCTAACTTCCTTTTAATTGTGCAAAACTAGATTCCATCCTGATTAGGAGATATCATCTGATTTCCACAAACCGCTACTCAGGAACGCTGCCAGAATACTGCTTCCACCAAAATGCTCATAACTTTCATAAATGAATGAATTAATGTATGTGCTCTTAACCATAGACATATAACACATCAAAGAATATAACCTCAACATTGCATATCACCATCTTCAATATAACATGTGCGCTAATCAAACCACTGTCTGCTTCTCTGTGAGTCTCCAGAAGATCACTGTGTTGACATCAATGAAAATCATAGTCATGAATGCAACAACAACTGCTACAGAATGACAACCAAACATTCAGCATTCATTCCTAACAACATCATTTTTGCATAACCAAAATCTAGGAACACTTCCATTTTTTCTTAATATTAGATTAATATTAAATCAATCATTGGATGAACTTGCATTGCATAATAGATTCTCTTAAATTATTCATTTAGATAGAGTTTAAAGTCATTGGATTTTTGCAATGATCTAAGAGCAAAATCCATACTTATGTCTACTAGAAGGCAATGAGTCACCTTAACTAATTTTATTTTTCTACTATTTTCATTGTTAAGATCAGTTAAATAATGATTCATTGAAGTGTAGTGTTAGCCACTTTTCACACACACATTTTTGGCACCCAACTTGGGATAGAAAATTAATTTTTATCTTCACAAAATTGCATTTTGAAAAAAAAAATCGATATTTTGCCTGTACTCCATACTTTGGTCCTATTTTCTCGTACGAGCATTCTCATAAGCCAATACGAGTTAGGATGCAGGTAACTCGTATGGTAACTAATGCATTCTCATACCAGACCCAATAGATTCTCGTACTAGAATCTGGTCCAGTTTTATTAAAAATAAGTTTATTCCCTAATTTTCTAATTTATGGAGTTTAATTTTTGTTGATTATGGTAGGTTCTTGATTCTCTAATTTTTTGATTTACAGAGTTTGGTTTTTCTAATTTTGACAAGTTCTTGATATTTTTTCCAAACTTTGCATTTTGGTCCTATTGCTCGTACGAGCATCCTAGCAAAATAGTAGGAGCCTAGATAGATACTCGTATGGAATGTTATATATTCTTGTACTATATCTTGTAGATTCTTGTATTAGAATTTTGGCCAGTCTTTTATAAACACAACAAAGACTCCTCTCTATTTTTCTAATTTGTGCAACTTGGATTTTTTGTTAATTCTGATGAATTTATTGTTCTATTTCTATGGTTTTTCCAGGCATCTTAACAAGTTTGTGCAAGATTTATTTTATGAAGTATTTTATGCTATATCTAGACTTTTGTAGGATGCATGTCAAAGAATAAGTGCAAAAATAGACTAGTGATGTGTTTGGTGTAGGTTGCCTATGATGAAAATAACTAGACATTCTATTTGTATTAATTTTTCTTAGGAACCTCACATGAAATACTTTTAAAAAGAATTTAGTTTGGTGTGTTTTGGGATAGTGAAAAGGATAGGAGACTATGCTCTTTCCCCCTTTAGGCAAAATCAAAAATCCAGACCCTTGTAGCTATTATTCTCCTTATTGCACTCATTTAGGTGGGCATGTCCAAGTGGGAAAATGTACTCACCCTTGGAGAATGACCCACATGAGCATGAGGTGGAAGACACACCACACCAAATCACATTAAACAAATTGCTTCCTTGACACCAAAGCCTCAGAAGCCATATTTCATTTGAGCATATAGACAGCTCTCACCTCACCACATAATAAGGGTCTTAGGGTTTAAATCATGTTTACATGACTATTGGTGCAAAGGTGTTTTATGGGGCTATATGCCTAAATCACACTTGCATAGACATAGAAAGTGAGTTTGAATAGAAGACCCTTACTAAAATACATAGAGGAGAAGCCACCCAAATCACCCCTGAAAGTGGGATAATCCAAGTGCAAGGTATGAGATAGTAACTCCCCCAATATACTCGTCATATTGCACCCCCATTAGCATTTGGATTCAGATAATATGACATCAATATACATAGTGTGTGGTTGGTGGTGGTTGTATTCCGATCAATTATTGGGTGTGTACCTAAGTCTATGAGCAAGGATTTTCCCACTCATCCAATTTGACTATAGGGTTCATGAATTACTATTTTGCACATGTGCTTGGAGTGTTTTTATACCTTGAAACATTTGACATCAAAAACCTTTGAAATAAATTGAAAACAACATCACCAAAATAAGACAAATATTCTATCAAACATTTGACAAAACAAATCTAAAATCTTGTCATTTTTCCTTAAGATACCCAGTCATGAGTCATTACACAATTATACCTTTTGAATTTTTCATCTTGTCCTAATCAATCATAATCCTTGGTCACTCAGGTTTCCACTATTGTGAGATTAATCTTTTTAATTTAGTCCTTTAATTAATCCCATCACCATCAATCTCTTCTATCAGCTATCCTTCTTTGAGTTGTGAGTACATTCATCATCTAGGCTCCTTAACCTTGACTTAGAGTTGAGTCATTTGCATCTCCTTCTCAAGAAGAATCTATCTTGTTTCCATCACCATCTACCTTGGACTAGTTCAAACATGATTTTTCAACACATTCCTGATGACCAGTTGAGCTATGCCTATCTACACCAGAAGCTCTTTTAGATGATATCCAGGAGAAAAAGAGAGACCATATTCATTTGAAGAAAACCCTATTTTCGGAGAACAACCAAAGATTTCTAGAAAAATAACCCATCATCAAGATAGATCCTTTGACCCAAACATGTCTGGAAGAGGAGAAGGACACGAAGACTTTAGATGCAAAAATCATAGTGTCAGTTCTCATAACATAGATAATGATGGTTCTTCAAGAAAATCTAAGACTGGTGAGGCTAGCATTACTAGGTGTAAGGTTGACAAATAATTCCTCAAAATGATGAAAGTTATCATGGCTCAAGAGAAAGAACAATTACTTCTTGAGAAATCCAAACAAGGAGCACAACTTCCTCCTCAATACAAAGTTGAGGATGTCATTACCAAAGAGGAAGAAAATCCTTTAACACTTGTAACCAAATAATTGCAAGTCATACAAGAATAATTGTAAGAGATGAAGAATAGTCAAGAGAATCCAACCATGAAGTATTTTATAGACTCCATATGTTTGTTCCCTTTCAATAAGGACTTGTACTTACCTCCATTCCCACGTGGAGTAGAGATCCCAAAATTTGACATGTACCTTGGGAATTCTAACCCTCAAAGATCACGTTCAAGAATTCTATGCCCAGTGTATGGAATTTATGCATGACAAGAAATATATTATGTGTCTCTTCGCACAAAGTCTAGGTGATCAATCCATTGAGTGATTTTCAAAGTTATCCATTGGAATCAAAACTTTTGATGAACTCATCGAGCGATTTCTGCAATACTATTCCTATAACATCTAGCATCCCATCACAATGACTGATCTGTGTAATGCAAAATAATAAATGGGAGAATCCTTTCTAACATTTCTCCAATTATGGAGGAAATTCTTTTCTCAATATCCATGTCTCATACTTGAATCCAAGAAGACAAATATATTCATTAGTGCACTGGTCCCTGAGTTGAGTTTTCATATTTAGTTGCAAGACTTGAACACCTTTGATAGGTTAGTGAAGAATGCATTTAAAATAGAAGATGTTCTTATTAGCAAGGGATAAATCACCCTTTACAAAGAGAACAAGTATAATTCTAGTTCCAAGGACAAGAATAAATACTGGAATAATAATAAGAATGTGGTAAATGATGGGGTAGTTGATCAAGTTGCTCCCCAACCAAAACTAGTAGTTTTCAATCTGATAAGTGGCACCAAGGCCCTAAAAGCTATTAAGAATACCATGAAATCCCCTTCAAAAGGGACAATAAATATTCTAAAAGATAAATCCTGGGCTAATCCTAAATGTACCTTCACTCCCCTAGGTGAGTCTTACAGAAATCCTGGGCTAATCCTAAATGTACCTTCACTCCCCTAGGTGAGTCTTACAGATCAACACTCAAGACTCTCCTAGAAAATCAACTGATCACATTTCCATATAACTCTAGGCCATATGAGCTAGAAGTGAAACTAAAATGGTGGAATGACAATGACTACAATGAATTTCATAGAAATAGGGGACATAAAACTAAGAACTACATGAGACTCGAGCATTAGATCTAAGATCTAATTTATAACCAAGTGATCATGGTTGACAATCACACCACAAAAATGAATCACAAGGCATTCAAGGACCCCTTACCTAAGTATGAGAAAGGAGAAAGTTCCAAAACAAAGGAAGGTGCCTAAATTAACCAAACATATGGCACTAGTGATAACAATGTCATTGACATGCTTGATCTAATCCCTTATGAACATTGTAATATCACTATCATCAAGAAAGAAGAGAGAGGGTCTAGAGCTACTAATGTCATAACCCAAGCATAAAAAAATGTCACCCTAGGAGGAGAAGGACCTTCCACCTCTGGAAATCAATCAGGATCATCCAAACTTTCCACATTGACCAAAAAACTAGCTACAACCATTTCTAAGTCATCAAATTCTAAATAGTTGGTTTCATCACATGTTGTTGACTATAGCATTATCGAGAACTTACAAAAGATGACTACTCAGATATTGATCTTCATGTTTCTCAAAATATCTCCATCTCATAGAGAGATTCTAGATAAAGCCTTGTCAGTTTCCAATGTCCCTAAGGACTTGGATTTAGATCAATTCCAATCCATGGTAGGTCATTTGACCTCATCGTATTACCTATCATTTTCAAAAGAAGATGATAATTTATTAAGTCACCTACATAATCACCCCCTACAAATTGAAGTAATGATCCACACGCATCAGGTCAAATGAGTGTTGATAGATGGAGGCGTAGGGTTGAATTTTTGAACTTATAAACTAATTGAACAATTGGACTTCTCAAAATCCTTTATTGATCCAAAGAAGAAGATCACCATACAAGCTTATGATGAACAAGAGAGATCCTCCAAAGGTCTTGTATGCTTACCTATCAAAGTGGTACCTAACGAAAGAGGGGTCATATTCTAAGTTCTAGATCTCTCACTTGCATCCAACATTTTGTTGGGGCAACCATGGATCCATGAGATACAAGTTTTTCCATCCATGTACCACTAGTGTATCAAGTTCATATTCAACGGTGTGGAAGTCACTATACTTGCAGACACTAGATATGTTTGCAATGTGCTAAAATAATTAACTAATACCTTTATACCACACAATAGGGAAGCTTCTACCTTTGAATCAGGAAGCAATATGATGAAATAAATGGAGAGGAATCTAAAAATCAAAGATACAGGGATGGGTGGGGACATGATCAAACCTATCTTTTCATTGATATCATTGCCTTTTGTATGCACCCAAAAATGGTCGCCTAGACTTTGGGCCCCATTTATTTGATTTATCAATCCTGAATCAATTTTATCAATAATCAACATTTTCAACATTATCAATTTCTTGATTAAATCTTAAATTCGATCATATATTGGATTTTTATCCTTGGGCTAACCATTTATCCTAATTCTTTATTTAATTAAAAGGAATATTTCCTCCCCTTTTGATTAAATAAAAAGCCCACCTTTTTCTCTTATCCTAAGTTGCACAAATAAAGCATTATTCATATTTTATAAAAAGGAGAAAAGCACTTTTTGTCTCATATGGACATAAAGTCAACTCTTATTTTCCTATTGGAGGATACTTGTGCACATGGATTGCTCCTCTTTCAAGCTCCACCCCTGATTAAGACTTTTTGCCTCTTAATCTCAATGGTCCATTTCTTTGCATTTCTTATAAAAGGAGAGCTCTCTCCTCCATTTGCATACCTTGTTTTTATGCTAATGTTATGCTGCAGGTTTTAGGTGCATTTGGAGTTTTTGAAGATATTGAAGACTTACTTCATTTCATTACATCATTTAGTTACATATTTCCTTTGCTTAGTTTGCATGATCATGGCATATTAGCTTAGTTTCCTTTTATGCAATAGAATAAGCTCACATAGTCTAAATAGGAGGCATTGTAACACTTGTTATTTCTTTTCATAGATTAGTTGCATTGTACTTTCCTTTCATAGCTTAGATTGCATTCTCATTTAGATTTGCATTGCATTTCATATTTGATTCTTGGAGATATTGGCATTGTTGCCCTTGTCTTCACTTGAATCTCTCATTGTATAGTTGACTAGCAAGGTCACAAGCTTGTAGCTCTAGCTGAGAGCAAACACATCATAGTCCCTTGCAATTTCATGCATAGAGAGCTATGAGCCACTTTGTGAGGCCTCATTCTTGAGAAACCTTACATGTAATGGTTCATAGAAGTGCACTATTTTAGTGTGTACATTTCTGGCACCCACCGTATATCTCTTTGTTCATCTTGAATCATATTATTTACCGATTTGGAGTGCCTTATGAGATTATCACTGATAACGGCGGTCAATTCAAGAATAAGGACCTAAAGCATTTATGCAAAAAGTTTAAAATCAAGCAACATTGGTCCTCCATCTATTTTCCACAGGGAAACGAATAGGCAGAAGCCTCTAACAAAACCATTCTTAAAATTCTTCATAGGACAGTGCACAAGAATGGTAGGGATTGGCACTTACAAATCAATCCAGCACTATGGGCTTATAGAACAAGCATTTGCACACCTACAGGAACCACTCCTTTTTCTCTCACCTATGGTGTTGAAGTGGTATTTCCTTTAGAATTCAAGATACCATCACTTAGAGTCTCACTCAAAGGTTTGATTACAGATGAGGATTACCGTGCCATGAGGTTACAGGAACTAGAACTTCTAGATGAGAAGTGTAAGGCTTCCTTTGATCATATGAGGGTGTACCAGAAGCATATGTCCAAGGCATTCAACAAGAAGGTTTTCCCTAGAGAATTTCAAATAGGTGATCTTGTTTTGCGAGAGAACCCTAAGAACCAATAGAATAGAGAGCAAAAGGGCAAGTTTGAACCTAACTGGCTTGGACCATATGTCATCATAGTTGCTTTTGGTACTGGTGCATATTTACTGTCAGATCTCGATGGAGAATAGCTCCCTGATCCCATCAACATTGTGCACCTCAAGAAGTTCTATCCTTGATGCTCATTTCTGTCTAGGGGCATCCTTTGTATATATCTTATTGGTCCTGAAAAAATACCAAAAAAATTGATATATGATGCTGAAAAAATCTTTAAAAAGCATAAAAAAGTCTTGAAAAAAATACAAAAAAATCAAATATTCAAAAAAAAAAATTTAAAAAAATAGAAAAAGTGCCTTGGTGAAAACCTGGAAACAGGTGCCTTGGTAGCAAAAATACAAAAAAATGAAAAAAAGAATCTAAGTGGTGAAAACCTAGAAATAGGTGCTACTTGAGGCCTTTGCACCCCTATTTGTTAGCATGCGTCCTCGACACTGAGCCTTTCCCTCATGCCTTGACCTTATTTGGCTTAGTCTGGAATTGGTCTTTATCTTTGTCTAGGGGGCATAACTATTAGCATTGGTCTTTTAGGTGCGTTTGCCTCTTGGGGCATTTCACAACAGGTGTTTTTCAACACCACCCCAAACAGTGTTTTTCAACACTACCCTTGCGTCGAGTGTTTCTTAACACTTATCAGGTGTCTTACCCAATAGTCTCATATGATGTGATATTTCTCACTAAGTAGATATGATACTCAGAGTTTGACTCTATGACCAACACACACGCACTTAAACAATCAACTCGCTGGCGATATGATGACTTTATTTTTCTTTGTGTGCTGTCTATGAGGATTTCTTTGATTAGTGGTCTCTCCCTGAGAAGTTTTCGATGATGCATAGCTAGAAGACTGAGGGTCTGAGAACATATTTTATTTCTTTATTTGCTTGTGGGTATATTTTGTTGATCCTAACTATCATGAGCCTTTATGCTGGTCTTACTTGACACTATGGATTGACAAGGTATTATCCTTGACTGTTTTGCGAGTGCATGCTTCTAGCTATCCTGATTTTCATGTGTCTTGATACAAGCATAATCTCACCATATCAAACTTAGGTAATCTCACTGCATTAGTCATCTTGACCTACATGTCTTTGATGCCTAGGTGGGATTCCCACATTTCTATTTGATAAAGATCATATTCATATCCACATAGTTATGCTAGTGTGCATTGTATGATCTTACGATGCTACCAATAATGCTCGATGATGATAATTAAATATCTATAAGCGTTGTGACCTTGCAAGTCAACCACTTTCATAGTAGCTTGCATTTTTAGGGTCATGATAGTCTAGTTTTGCATTTCTTGCATATGGAGAGAGCTCTCCTTTTCATCTTACGTGGACCTGTCAATCGACTGCGCTCACCTTTCCTTCTTCTTGATCATGTCTTTCACTTCTTGTCCTTTTCATCTCGAACCTGTTCCTGTTCATCACAAGGGGTTAATCATATCATCATATCTATATCAAAACTATCATTTTCAAGAAACATGAATCTATATCATACACATGAGAATTAAACATACATCTATGAGAGAGAACATACATAAGCATATACATAAGCATTTTTTAGCAAAATGACAAGACAATATACATAAACTGATACATCCATCACAAGAGAGACATAAACACATGATACAATCAAACATCTAGTAATCTCATATATACATCAATGTCATGATACAATATACAAATGGGATCCCATAATTTGGATCAATGTCTCAAGATATGTCTAAACATCTATCAACCTAAGACCTAACCCTAGGACTTGCTACCACCCTCGTGAGGAGCTCGTGGTGGTGGAGGAGGCATGGATCTCCTATTGAGTACCACATCTGATACCCCTACCCTCTGAGAGTATGATGGTGCTCTCTCACCCTTTGAAATGGCCTGCAGGTAGAGTCCGTGATAATAGGCTGCTCTCGCTGACTCCCGTCGAATCTCCAGTGCATTTGCCTATGCCATCACCTCATGGCATGCTATCTCTGCCCAGAGATCAGCTATCTACTAATCTCGCTCTTCTCTCAGATCTAGTAGCTGCTAGTCTCTCACTTCTATGGTGATCCGGAGCTGTTGCATCTCAGCCTCGAGAGCCTGTATCCTCACTCTCAGCTCAGCTCCACCCGCAGGCTGGTCCTGTTGTGCCTCTGCCTGCCGGTGAGCTGGTCTCTCCTCATCCTCGGGTGTCGATGATCTCTATCCCTGTGACCATTTTTGGCCACCTAATCTTGATCCCTCTCCTCTCTCCATCCTCCTCCCTCTCCCTCTCCCTCCATCTCCTCCATCCCCTCCCTCTCCTCTGTCCCCTCCCTCTCCTCCATCCCCTCCATCCCCTTCGTCTCCTCCTTGTGCTAGTACCTATGCATCCAGTATCATAAATTGAGGGAATGGCACCCTCCACCACTCTGCCCTGTATGCTGCATCAGCCCCCACATTTGCCACATCTAGGAAATACTCCCAAGGCTCGCTCCTGATACTCACTATCTCTGTAACAACCTGCTGATAATTCAACATGGGTAGCCACCCATGACCCTCCTCATCCCTAGCCCTGGCATATGTCATAGTCTCTGTCGAGACTCGTTGCTACCTCCCAAACTATCGCCACATCTGAGCGATACAAAATCTCTCCACTATCTCAGCATATCGACCTACCAGTGGCTGAGTGCACATCATGTAGCTCAGCTCATCGGCTGCATCTCCCCAGACCTCCACCTCCCTGTATGGCCTCCATGTGAAAGAGGCTATCTCATCTAGAATCCTCTTGTAATATGTCACATCCCTAGTATGGGCATGTGATATGAATCATAGGTACCTATAGATAAAGGGGTACCTCCTCTCCCTCGGCTGAACTTTGGGGTGCACCACAGCGATGTGCTCCCAAGCCCACACCTGTGCCAGGATGGCACCGCACGCCCATGTCTGACTATCTCTGTACACAATCTCATGTAACTCATGATACATCTCTACCAATATGGTAGGACCCCATGCCATCTGACGAGGCCTACCTACCAAATCCACCAGTAATCTCACCTATCTAAGCGGGAAACCCTTCTGACTGTGGTCAGTCATCAGGATCTACGAAATGATAGATGCCACTATGCATGGCACTAGATAATCTCTGCCGAAGTCATCTATTAGCCTCTCCCAGTTGACATTCCTGTCTAGAATAGTAACATCATGGAACATCTCCTAGATCAGTCGATGCCCCTTAGTGGCATCATGATCATAGTACACCTATGCCAACAAACAAATCATGTCAGTTTTCATCATGTGGAAACATTACATTTATGATTATATCTCAAAACATAATTATACTCACAGGCTCGCCATGGCATGGCACTCGTAGGATCCTGTAGACATCCTCCAGAGTAATGGATGCCTCTCTGGTTGGCAGGTGGAAGGTGTTGTGCTCACTATGCCATATCTTGGCAAGAGCAGTCAACAACCCATGGTCAACTCTGATATATGGGAACCTCAACAAATACCAAAATCCCATGGCCCTGATATCAGCATTGCCCGGATCATCCAGATCTCGAACACACCGCAACCTAGTCACCTTCGGTGCTCTGATAATCAGGGCTGGAAAGACCTCCTGCAAGCTAAAAACCAAGCTAGTTGTTAGCACATATCATGATGGATGTCTAAAAATCAGTATAAAACATCTCTAAAATGTAACATTGTCTAGACCCATGTCATTTTTGCTCAAAAATGTGTCAAAAATCAAATTTTTAACTTGGGTGATATTCTTCTTTGGAGAAGTATCACGCGATACTTCTCCCTATAGCGGGGTGATATACCTTGTGTTGCGTGATACTTCACCTGGTATCGTGCGATCTTTCACCCAGTATCATGTGATACTGGTGTCTTAGGTCACGTGATACTTTGGGGACCCGCGAAGTATCGCGTGACACTTCTCCCCAAAGGGTGTGATACTTCTAAAGTGTCATGTGATAGTTCACTCAACTTCAAAAATTTGAAATTTAAAAATTTAAAAAACATGTTAAACAGGTATTGAATGAGCAAAATGACTCAAAAAGCTTGAGTTTTTTGAAAACATACCGGAGCAGGATAGTGTGGTGGTCGGTTGTGCAACCGAGCATTCTCTAATCGATGCCTATGGACAGGAACTCCTACTTGTTGGGCCATTTTCTCTCTCTAAAGCTCTGAAAATTCTCAAATCACTAAAAGACATGATTTTTGAAAATGACATTTTGACCCCTTTTATAGCCTTTTGACTTTTTGACCTCATTTTCAAAACACCTTGGAATTGCGTGAAAATTACACCCCTAGCTAATTTCAACGTCCTGGATCTATTTTTGGACTCAAAATTGAAATCCAAGGTCATCTTAATAGTCAAAATTGCGTTTCAAAATCTTCCCTTCTTCTGCGCAGTTGGCTACATCTTTTTGAGGCATGATCCTTCGATCTTTGTTGGGGCATCGTCATTTTTTCATTTCCATGTCTTCCAAACTTCTAGTCTTTCATTCATCTTCATTCTATTCCCTCCTTTCTCATGTTTGACTACCTCTTTTTCAGTCAGGTTGGGGCATGTTTCATTGCCTAATGGTTAACCTATTGACCCTTACCTTCGATTATGATTTGATCAACCTTATCGATTTGTTGTCTCTCCTCTATCTGATTTTGATTTTGACTCTGAGGGGGTAGTATTTATAGGATTCTCATCCCCAATTGCTTGATTCTCTTGATTCAGACATCTTTTGTGAGCTTTTGCTTAAATTTGAGATTCTTATCTCTTACTTTGAATGTGATCCTGAATTGACCTCATGTTCAAAGACCTTTGTTTATGCTTTGTCTAGATACGATCCCAAATCGACCTCATATTTGAGTTGTTTTGTGATCCCAGATCGATCTCACATTTCAATTCTTCTTTGACTGCATGTGTTCCCAAATCAATCACACATTAGTCAAAGAGGGGCAAATGTATGCGCCCAAAAATGGTCGCCTAGACTTTGGGCCCCATTTATTTGATTTATCAATCCTGAATCAATTTTATCAATAATCAACATTTTCAACATTATCAATTTCTTGGTTAAATCTTAAATTTGATCATATATTGGATTTTTATCCTTGGGCTAACCATTTATCCTAAGTCTTTATTTAATTAAAAGGAATATTTCCTCCCCTTTTGATTAAATAAAAAGCCCACCTTTTCCTCTTATCCTAAGTTGCACAAATAAAGCATTATTCATATTTTATAAAAAGGAGAAAAGCACTTTTTATCTCATATGGACATAAAGTTAACTCTTATTTTCCTATTGGAGGATACTTGTGCACATGGACTCCTCTTTCAAGCTCCACCGCTGATTAAGACTTTTTGCCTCTTAATCTCAATGGTCCATTTCTTTGCATTTCTTATAAAAGGAGAGCTCTCTCTTCCATTTGCATACCATGTTTTTATGCTAATGTTATGCTACAGGTTTTAGGTGCATTTGGATTTTTTGAAGATATTGAAGACTTGCTTCATTTCATTACATCATTTAGTTACATATTTCCTTTGCTTAGTTTGCATGATCGTGGCATATTAGCTTAGTTTCCTTTTATGCAATAGAATAAGCTCACATGGTCTAAATAGGAGGCATTGTAACACTTGTTATTTCCTTTCATAGATTAGTTGCATTGTACTTTCCTTTCATAGCTTAGATTGCATTCTCATTTAGATTTGCATTGCATTGCATATTTGATTCTTAGAGATATTGGCATTGTTTCCCTTGTCTTCACTTGAATCTCTCATTGTATGGTTGACTAGCAAGGTCACAAGCTTGTAGCTCTAGCTGAGAGCAAACACATCATAGTCCCTTGCAACTCCATGCATAGAGAGCTATGAGTCACTTTGTGAGGCCTCATTCTTGAGCAACCTTGCATGTAATGGTTCATAGAAGTGCACCATTTTAGTGTGTACACCTATATCCCCTAAATCTTATGAAAAACCTTCAAAGGAAATGAAACCATCAACTACACTAGCGCAAGTCATCTATGATGGTAGCTTTGTCCAAGCAATTGTACCTCTAGAAGATGAAAATGAAGAGAAAGTCATTCTGGCATGGTTCTATAAAGAATCTGAGGATACTGAGGTCAAACTATTAGATAACTTAGAGGGGGTGAATCAGTTAAGTCCAGTTATCCTACAGTCCCAAACACTCCCAGATGTATAAAACAAATTTTTCAATTAATCTAAACAACTCAATAAAAAAATTTATGTGCCTTTTTGTTCATTAACCGAATACCAGTAAATTCACTAGTGTATATACCAATCAAACCAGTAATTGTAATGTGTAAAGTAAAATAAACAATCATCACATCTATACACATATAACACTTGATTTTTAACATGAAAACCCTATTAGGGGAAAAACCATGTGGGAACAGTACTCGAAATAATTTCACTCTTTCGAAGTGAGCTCAATTAAGAGCCAACCCTATTAAAGGTTACAAAACACACTATAAGGTGTGACCTTGTTAGAGGATTTATCACTAAGTGTTCTCCATGACCAAACATTCACTATGGGGTCAACATGAAAATAATTAAAATTCATTTAATGTCATAGTAATAACTAAATATTGTTAAGTCTCACTTGGTTAAGAGATTTATACGTAGAAATGGTTAGAATGCAACAGTAAATGATCTGATTCAAATACAAATTCCTTACCTTTGGTCCACTACTTGCTTCATAAGCTTCTTCCTCTCCTTGAAGAACATCACCACCTCCTCATTATCCATACTTGAAGTAGAGCAACCCATCTTTATAAACTAACTACTATCATTCATAGCCTTGATTGCATCAAAGAAAGAAATGTCAAAAACCAACCCAATACATTAGAGAATTCTGACAAAAACCATACTTTTCATCATCTGGTTGGAAGTAGTTTCACAACAACAAGGGTAGTTATCTTAGCCAGTATTATGTCCATAGTTGTAATACCCAAAAGACATTATGTGAGCTTGGTAAGATACTTAAACTTAACTTACAAATAATGATGGTGGTGTCCATGCAAACAGGGACTAATTGCAGTGTCCCTAATATTGATAGGAACTGAGAGTGACACATTCCACATACTCTATAAATGCACTTGATTTCTCTATCACTCATTAGATAGTATTATGATTACAAAAAGAGAGCATGAATGGATGCATTTCCCCCCTCATCCTTGGAAATAAATTCTACAAGAAATGGGCCATGGCTTAAGAGACAAGAGATTATTTCTTCTTGTTAATTGTAGTCAATAAAATGAGTGAGACTGACTACAATTGTTAACTAATAGATATATAGTAACCCATTAGAATTGAATAAATATTTGGATGCCTATTGTTGAATATACAACATGATTGGGTGCAATAATATTACTAGGGGGAATCTCAATATAGATAGAATAGCTACCAACTCTCTACTTGATGATATGGACTACCATGTATGTCTAGAAAGAGAGAATGTTATAATTCATTTTGAGAAAATAAGTTCTTAAAGAGTGCATTTTTTCAAAATATATATTTAAAAAATGAGAGCATGTGTAAATAATCTAAAAAACTATAAGTGGATACAAAACACATTTTTTTCATAAAATTGTTTCAAAAATGATAACTGGCGGAAGTAGCCTTAGAAATCTAAGTATATAAAGAGCACAATTGTTAACTAATATATTCTTTTAAAGTAATAGTTTGTGACAATAATCAGAAAAATGCATTTACATATAGACCATGGTTATTTCTAATATACATGTTAAAAATGAGAACCTATGAAGATAATTTTAAAAATCATGTGCAGGTATGCTCATAGTGAGCAAGAGCTAAGCCCTTGACTAGATAATTCATGGGACCCCACCTTTGTATGGGCAAAAAAGCTAAAGAAAGAAAAGAGCTTGATCTTAATCCTTTTGAAGACCCTGAAGGTTTATCTGAGGTCACAAAGAGCATAACAACATCCTTTAGTAAGTGCTACATTAATCTCTCAAAATGATGGTTTGTGTGCAAAATTTCCTTAACCAATTATGTCTCTTCTAAATTTCCTTTTTTGTAAGCAAAATGTAGGATTTGAGCAATACAAATCCACAAAACCCAAAGATCACTTGCATATGAAAACCTATTACAAGGAAGTAGAGATAAGAAGAGGGCAAGGGTTTGACTCAAAAAATGAAGAAGAAAATATCCTCAATTAATGAATGAATAAAATATACAATGGATCATCCTTATAAAGGAGATCGAAAGCCTTGAAAGGAAAACCCTAAAAAGTAGAAGTGCATGTAGTAATTAGTTTAATTATTACATGACTAATGCATGCAAGGTTATATTTAAAACAACTAGTACATGAGTGTTTTAAATATAAACAACTAAAGCAAAAAAGGTGACATCTTAAGAAGGGAGTAAAGTTAATTTAGTCAACATGATTAAATTAATACTTTACTCTAACACCCCCCCTTAAGATTAGAAATGATGCAGCTACAAATAATGCAAGAAGAAAGCAAAGGAAACTACAGTGTTGAAGCATAAAATGAGTCCCAGCAACATGGCCTGATGAGGTGCCCAACACAACCAAATCTCTATAAAATGGAGAAATAGAGAAAACCACATGGGAAAAAACCCTACTCCAAAAAGAGATAGAAATAGAAGGAAGGAAGGCCTCATCATTGAGACCCCCCAAGGACAACTTCCTTCACCCCAAGCATAGAACATAGCTGAAGATATCGCAAGGATGCAAAAGGTTTAGTGAAGATGTTAGCAACCTGCTCAGCAGTGGGAATATACTCCAAAATCAAAGAGCCATCCTGAATCAAATGCTAGATGAAATGTATATGAAGCTCAATGTGCTTGGTCCTTTGATGCTCAACTGGGTTGTGGGAAATATGTATAGAACTTTGATTGTCACACCAAAGAATAGTGGGACTATTAGAAGGAAAACCAAAATCTATCATCAACTGTTGAAGCCATAAAACCTCCTAACTAGCTAGTACAGTTGTTCGGTACTCTGCCTCTGTAGATGATAATGCATGAGTTGTCTACTTCTTGCAAGACCATGTGATAGGACCAGAACCAAGATAGAAGACAAAGCTAGAAGTAGACCTCTGATCAATAGTATCACCAGCCCAATCTAAGTTTGTGAAACCAACAATGTGAGGATCTCCTAATGTATAGTGAATGCCATCAAAATTAGTACCCCCGAATGTACCTCAAGATACATTTTTCCGCTTTCCAATGACTCTCATGAGGATCATGGAGAAACAAGAGACAAGGCCAACCGCAAAGGAAATATCAAGATGAGTGTGTGTCAAGTACAACAAACTACCCACTAGTGCTCTTTATAGTGTGGAATCCATGGTAGAAGTAGAGCAAGTGGTAGATAGAACAACACCTGACTAAAAAGGTGTGGATGTAGGCTTGTGATCAAGCATGTTGAACCACTGAAGCATATCAAGAGAATACTTTTTATGAAGTGTGGAAATCCCATCCAAAGATTGAATAACCTGTAGGCCCAAAAAATAGTGCAGAAGTCCAAGATCAGTCATCTCAAACTGCTCTCTCAATGCGCACTGAAAATTTTGTATCATAGAGGATGAGCTACCTGTAATGATGAGATCATCAACATATAACACAACTATCAATAGATCAGCCCCATGATGCTAAATGTACACGGTAGGATCAGAATGATACCATGTGAAGTGTGAGGCAAGAAAAAAAGAATCCATCTTCTCATACCAAGCCCTAGGGGCTTGTTTGAGACTATATAGAGATCTCTGAAGTCTAACACCATAGAAGAGTCCTACACAAAACCTTGAGGCTTATCTATATAGATTTCCTCTTGTAGGTCTCCATGCAAAAAGGCACTCTTTACATCCATCTAATATACTATCCATCCCTGAGAAGCTGCAAGTGATAGTACAAGGTGAATAGAATTCATCTTAGCGATAGGATCAAAGGTCTTAGAGTAATCAATACTCTCCACCTATGAAAAACCCTTCACCACAAGATGTGCCTTATACCTATCAATAGAACCATCAGTAGCATACTTGGTACGGTACACCCACTTGTACCGAACCAACTTCCTTTCAAAAGAGTACAAAGATCCCAAGTGTGATTCTTCATTAAAGAAGAATAGTCCTCATCCATAGCCCTATCCCACTTAGGCTGACCTATCACCTTTGAAAATCCTTGAGGATCATCAGAAATAGCATGACTTAATAAACTAGTACCAGATGTCTAAGCATGAGTGCGACGAGTATCTGAAGGATCACCTGCCAAAGGTCTAGTTGCATCAATAGTATCATGAGCCCATTTGGGCACATGTGGAACATCTAGTGGAGGTGGGGAAGGTGGATCATCATCTAACTCTTCCTTAGAGGAGATAGAATCTTGTAGAGGAGAAGATGAAGAACTAGGTAGTGAAGAAGAAGCTGATGATGGAGGATCCATTTGAGGATAGCGCTCATCAAACTGAACATCTCACCAAAATAAGACTTCTCTGGAATTAGGATCAAACAACCTGTACACCTTCAAATCCTCATAGTAGCTAATAAATATGAGTGGTCATCTTTTCCTCTCCATGGCTTTCCTCTAAGCATCTGGAATAAATGCCCAAGTCTCACTACCAAAAACTCATAATGTAGAAAAATTAGGCTTGACATGAGTCCAAGCCTCCTCAGGAGTCAAATGTCATAATGCTTTATGAGACATCTAATTCTGAATATAGTTGGCACAATTGATATCCTCATCCCAAAAGGAAGCACTCATAGCTTGAGACTATAGCATACAATTAGCCATCTCTCGTAATGTTCTATTCTTTCTCTCTATAATGCCATTCTACTGAGGGGTATGAGGAACTATGAACTAATGTTGTAAACTATGCTCAATGAAAAAATCATTGAAAGACTGATTCACATATTCCCTCCCATTTTCAGTGCATATACACTTGACAGAAAGACCAAATTGTTTCTCTACAAATGTCTTAAAGATTCAAAATGAATCAAAGACATCAGACTTGTACTTCAAGAAGTACACCCATGTGCATCTAGAGAAATCATCAATGAAGGTGAGTACATATCTAGCACCAGAAAAAGGAGTGGGATTAAATGACATAAGATCACTATGTATCAACTCCAAAGGTGCTAGAGCACATGAGGATCTACTTGACAGAAAAGGATCTATGTGATGTTTACCAAGCACATAACCTTGACAAACACCATCAATAGAAGAGATCTAAGGTAGCCCAATCAATAGCTCCTGTGTACTCATCTGTTGTAAATATTTATAGTTGACATGGCCAAAATGCTCATGCCAAAGCTTGCTCACTGTGTCTGCATGAGAAAAAAGAGAAACACATGTAGAATCGGAGCTCTTGAAGCCATCAAACTGGTATAAGTGAGTCTATGAATCAACTCTCCCAATAGAAATAACCAAGTTAGGATCATGGAGGTCTCGAATAACCAAATCATGTGGTGAGAACTCAACTATTTTACCAGAGCCAGAATGATAAATTTGATAAACATATAGGAGGTTTGTAGAAATGGCTAGAACCAAAAGAACATCCTATAGAGAACCACCATCTAATGAAATAGTTCTATAACTTGTAACTGTAAGTAGTGTTGAGTCACCAACTACAATCTGTGTAGTAACACTTTGAGCAAGTGAGGTAACTAATCTAGGTGAGTGTGACATATGGTTCAAAGCAGCTAAATCAATGACCCATGAAGAAGTGGAAGACAAAGCTCGAGCAGAAAGAGAATGACCTTTGCCTATGGGAGGAGGTGGAGGCTTCAGAGGAGAAAGACTATGCTTCTACATGGCTTCTTCTAGTGCCTCAAGTCATTTCCAACACCTGGAAACTGGATGCCCTTTCTTGCCACAAAAACTACAAGGATCACCTATGTACTTTGTAGTCTTGGAGGAAGACTCATAAGACTTGGAAGTTTTTCCTTTCAAAGTAGATTTCTTTGGATCTAATTTTGGAGGTGGCTTGGAGGGATTCTCACTGCTAGCTAAATTTGTTTTGGGCTTGGGTTTCTGCATCTTCTTTCCTTTGGACAGTTGGGCAACCAATGCTTGGTTCTTTGATCCTATTAGAGAGTCCAACTAAGTAAGTTTAGCCCACTCTCTAGTCAAATGATCACAGAACACCTCAAAAGTGGGCATGTTGAATCTAGGTCCCAAAGCATCCATGGTAGAATGAAAGGTAAAAGAGAAAATTTGAAAGTTTCCCTGAAGCTTAGACAAAATCAGATAAATGCACTCTTTATCAGTCTTTTTCTTTCCACATCCGTGTAACAAAGATCTCTATTATTTGAACTTCATTAGAAAGTCCTCAATTTGAAGTAAGCTCTACCTCAATCTGGAGTGCTCTGAACTCATTGATGGTACTGAATAATGTCTCAAATTTAGCCCACATCTCTAGAGGGGTATTACACCCATCAAGATGAAACTGCAAGTTGTCTAATACCTATAAAGAAATCAACCCCATAGCCTCATCCATCTTATTTCTGTGTTGCATGACCTTAAAGGGCCTTTGTAATACTAGTTGCACTACATCTAGACAAGACCTTAGCCCTTTTGAATGGAGAAGTTGTAATACCTCTCCTATGGTGATACTTAGACTTTGCTGATTTGGACATTTTTATTATGATGGTCAGGACTATACATTTACATTTATGTTTTGTGAATGATGATATGATGGATATGCTCATTTATGGTTATCATTTATATGTTTATGAGATTAGAAAGCCATCTATTTTTATATGTTTTATGGATCTAACCCAAGGATTGAATCTAACCATTATCATGATGTTTTATGTTTCATGGATATGTGTCTGATGTGGTTTCATGACTCAGGATGAAGTCGTAGTTACTCACTTAGTTGAGGTCCACACGATGTATCAATCATGGTCATCTATTTACATATGTCTAATTTGTATGTATATCCATATGTATATATAGATATCTCTTCTTGGTGATGCAGGATTGCAGGTACCGGGTATTGTCTCCACCTGGCTTCACAGGTCTGAGCAATCCCTCAAAATCCTTGATCGTTGTTGTTGTTACGGAGATATCACCAGGTTCCACAGGAAGAAACTTCACCTTTGATCCTTTTATCCTTAGGTGGGAAGTACCGAGTCAATCCCTTGTGTGGATGTATTATGTGATCCCTCAATTTGTTGGTTTTATGGATCTTGTAGCTAGTTCTTGTCTTTCGCATTCATTGAGAATGAGGTTTTGAGTATGGTAGTTTTACTTCTTGGTATGCTCAATTTTGTTAGTAGATTATTGATGCGATTTATTTGAAGGTAGGATTTGTTAATTTATCTTAATTAGTAGCTACTATTATACTAGCATATCTCGTTAGGGACGAGTTGGTAAGTGATTAAATCATGTGATTTTAATATTTATAATAATGAATAATTTTATGGTATTATTTTATAATACTCATAATAACAGAGTGTCTATGGCAATATTAATAATAAAATGTTTTAAATAAATAGTGATAAAATCTAACTTATGTTAGTAGCTACCTAATATATATTTTAGAATGAGGATTAGTGTATGAATAAATAATATATTTAATAATAATGTTATTCGTAAATATTTAATATTTGTAATAGTGTGTCTTACTTATGATATATGTACCATAAGCATGTGGGTGCACACACATGCCTATGAATACATATATATATTAATATTATATAATTAAATTAATAGTGTGAGGGAAAATTATTTTGGATAAATATAAATCTAAGTTATTCTTATAAATGGTAAATAGGATTAGTAGATTCTATTACCATAGTTAAATAAATTAGTAAATTATTTTAAGATTATATTATTTATGTTGACTCCCTTAAATTTAGGGAACATGGATTATAGTTTTATTTTAAGATTATTCTCCCTTTACGGGAATGGTTTCTGCAAACCATCTCATTAACTTTTAACGGGTAGATAGTTGAGATGGTTGCATCGGTTGGATTACCTGTGCAACCACCTCCTCCATTCTATATACAGGAAATATTTCCCGTATGGAAGGGTGTTGAATAGAGTTCATTTTTTAGAGGAAATTTGGAGGAGAGGCTTTATCTTTGATAGGATATTCTATAGTTTAGAGAAGAGAAAGAATTGATTTTTCTCTGAGAAGGAGTTGGAGCTTGCCTGTAGGAGGAATTCGAAGGAGTGTTGGAAGGGGTTCAGAAGCTTGATTTCTCCTTCACCAATCAACCTTTGCAGGACTCCAGGTTGGAATCCATCCTGGAAAATAAATCCCTTTTTTTTATAGTATGAGTGTTTTTTGTATAATTGTTTGAACGTTGTTGTATTTCATATTATTATTGCAGAATGTTGTGCACTAATGTCTGGTATTATTGGTGATCATGTATATATATTATTGTATTATGTTGCTAGTTGTCTATGCATTATTCAAAGGTTGTATTATTGTATTGTGTATGCTATATTAAGGTATTATTCTGTCAAAATAATATAGGTTTCAATAAAATTATTGAGTTCTTTTCTTTTTATGAAAAATAAAATAAAATTTTTATATAGTATAAAGTTATGCTTAAATAATTATATAAGTATAAATAAAGTTATTCTTAAAAAATATATATATAGAAAGAAAAGAAAATTTAATAGTTAAAAAAAAAAAAAAAGTGTAAAGTTTTGGGAAGTGGGGGCCACCACCTTCCCCACTCCCCATACAACACCTAACCGTAGCAGTGGCAGGCACTGCTACGGCAGTACCTGACTACTACGGCAGCAGGTACTGTAGTAGCAATACCCTGCTATGGGCTGCGAGATAGGAAAGTGCGCAGGGCGCTAAGTCAATGGGGTGCGGGGCCCGCAAGGTCCCCCCCCATTAAAGCCACTTTTAATTTCTTTTTATGTGGTTCTTGTTATTTTTTTTTGTTTTAGATTTTAATTAATATTTAATTTTAAATTGATATTGAATTTAGTTATTGAATAATAGGAATCCATAGTGTAGTTTATAAAAATTTGATGTATAAATGGAAACTATATTTGTTTATTTAAATTTTTAATAAAGTTTAAGTGTGGGGTTTAATAATATTCGCTTTATACAAGTATAACATTTAAGTATAAGTTTACATACTTTATTTCTTATACTTTAAGTTATTTCTTATACTTTATTTTATACTTGTATAAAGGGATTAGGTAGCTTTCGGATTGATTGGGATAGGTTTCAACTTCCTAGGAGTTAAGTTGTAACTTCTAAATCTTAGATTTTCATAAAAAAAAACCAGTCTTAGTCAAATTTCAGACTTAGGTTGAAATTGATGGAACATTATCTTTAGCATATGGAATTTTTATGTAAACCTTAAACATGTTTAGCAGAGGTTATATCCAGTGCATTTAGATGCCTTAATAGGTTTAGGATGTGTGTAGGGAATATTGTAGGGTTTAGAGTTGTCAAAAGGATCAGGACATTCTAAACATCCTTAAACGTTCCTATTTGCCCCTAAAACATCCATAAACTATCTTATTATTTTCTACTCTTTGATGCAGTCTTACAAATGTGTTTATGATATGTTTTTACTATGTGTATGAAGTGATTGTGATATGTAGGTTAAGGGTAGAAAACCTAATGACACCTAGTGAGTGGCTCTCAGTGTGGGGTCGGGGCCCTAAGTGGCTAGAACCAGGATAATCGACTAAAGAGTTATTTAACAAGTGAAAACTTAATTAAAACTTATGGGAATGGGTTCAAACATTAAAAAGATTAAATATGCCTCACCCATGCCATTAGCACTCATAAAGGCTATGGATGGGAGTGGGAGAAGGTACCTATGTGTAGGTACGATCAAATGACACTTGTCAGGACGAAAGGCATTCGATCCCACATGTGCCTACTTGGGGGTCGGGGCCCGGAGTGGCTAGTACCAGGACAACCCAAGGAGTGAGGGCTATGTGATGACACTCACTTAGGTTGTTGCTTAGAGTTTCTACCAAGCCTTAGAACCTGTTTGGGGAAAGATTTATACTTGGGCTTTCTTTTCATTTGTTATTTGGGAAAGGTAACCCGACCCTAGGTTTGGCCTAGCTATTCCTTCTTTGTGGACCCTGGTGTTTATCTCCTAGCACGGGGGAGTGGGCCTTTGGGTATCCACATGGTTGGGTGGTAAATATTTTTATCGAAGTATCTTTTGCGAATGTAGTGTTTGAAGATTCATGCTTGCTTATGTACCAGTTTTTGAAGAATGAAGGCTTTGTAATTATCTTTCATGATGTAAAGTTATTGTTACCTCCCAAGTGGAGATGAATGTAATGTAATCATTGATGTAATTAAAAATGAAGTATTTGAAATGGGTAGACTTAGGAAAAAGGGAAGAAGGGGATGTGAACTTTATGTATAAGATGTATGTTGGAAAAGAAAATGATTTTAGTTAAGTAGTATGATTTTAATCAGTGATGATTCAAGGAAAGGCTATTGAAAAAAAAATGTATTACTTGCAATGTATCAAATGATTTAGATGATTCTATTTGATTTAAAAGTTATATTGTTCATAAAGGATACTTAGGAATATAGATGATTTTAAATGGAAAATTGAAATGAAGGTACTTGTAGTTCTTAATAAAGAATCTTATAGTGATATGATGTAATTTGCTTTGAGAAGTATATCTTGTTGTTAGTTTACTTAATGGACTTAAATGAAACATGCATTAAATAGAAGGGAACCTTGGGAGGAAACTAAGTTTAAGTTTTGTTCATATAATTGTTTTTAAAATTCAAAAAATTTCATAAATCATTACATAGGTTTTTTTTTCTTTTACTAAGAGAATCTTTGTTCTCTTCCCCGGTTCCCTTGTAGGGCATGACAGAAGTCGTGTCATCAAGGTTTTCCATGTGTGATAATTATGTGAGGTCAAAAGTTCTAGACAAGAAGAGGTCTCGGCCATATTTTTTAGAAGGGGTTTTGTTTTGATAAATATTTGGTTTAACTAATTGAAACAAGAAAAAAATAGCCCCCCCCCCACAATCCAAATATCAAACCCCTAAGACTAGAATGATATGCTTTATCAAGAAAAGGGAAAAAATGCTTCAGATCTAAATCTTGTGTACCTTGAAAAAATTCTAAGGAAAATAGACAAAAATTTGGATGGTGCTCGAGAAGATCTTTCTGGCGCTTCTTCCAGATCAAAAAATGAAGCTAATTTGAGCAAACTAGCCCACCCCCCCCCCCCCCCCCCCCGGAATGAATAAATGATAATTTGGATTTGATAGAAGAAACAAGAAGCTAGCTAAAATAAAAGACCAGATTAACATGCATGAGAGTGTCGAGCTCGGAACCAGATTTTTGGCAATATCTTGTTTGTCAAAAAATGATGCCTGGAGCTCCTAGTACACTGATTTTAATGAAAGGCCCTTCAAAAGAGGAAAAAAAATCCCCAAAAAACATTTCTATAAAAAATCAGTGCTAGCCCCTCGTCACATGCAGGGCCCCAGTCACTGGCAGTTAGTCACTGCTCTGGCAGTTTAACCGCAGCTGCTAACGGTTACCGCTGGCACTGGCAATAACCACTGGTGTTGGCAATAACCACAGCCACTAGCAATTTAGCGTCGTCAACTCTCAGTGGCCCACCGGTGGTGGTTGTGCGCAAGCAGGTAGCACGCTATCTGCGCGTGATTTTTTTGAGTTTTTTTGTTTTTCTACCAAAAAATTGTATGGAATGGTTGCCTCAGGGTGCATGCACAATCGTACGGCCCTAAGGCAAAAAAAGTTTCCTCTCCCTGCAATGTTGTCCAAATTGGATGTGTTTTATATTAAAATAGGGGTTTTTGGGTGCTGCAAGCTCAACGATGAGGTCCGTTTGAGCTCAAAGTGCACCAAAATTTAGGGAGCCCCTAATTTCAATTTTAAAATACCCTAATCTAAACTAGATGATTTTCTAATCTCTAAATCCTTCAAACGTGAAGAAGTTGTAGTAGATTAGGCTCTAATACCATGTAGGATTTGAGCAATACAAATCCACAAAACCTGAAGATCACTTACATACGAAAACCTATTACAAGGAAGTAGAGACAAGAAGAGGGAAAGGGTTTGACTCAAAAAATGAAGAAGAAAATATCCTCAATTAATGAATGAATAAAATATACAATGGATCATTGTTATAAAGGTGACTGAAAGCCTTGAAAGGCAAACCCTAAAAAGTAGAAGTGCGTGTAATAATTAGTTTAATTATTACATGACTAATGCATGCAACTTTATATTTAAAACAACTAGTGCATGAGTGTTTTAAATATAAACAACTAAAGAAAAAAAGGTGACATCTTAAGAAGGAAGTAAAGTTAATTTAGTCAACATGATTAAAGTAATACTTTACTCTAACACAAAATTTAGTCTAGATAGCTAGACCTGGAAACTAGTGGCCCATGGGTGTAGCAAATATGAGAATCACATCCCCACAAATTGGATCACATCCCTATGGTAGACCATCAACTCCTAGTGGAAGATCAAGATCTGTAGGAGGACATTCATCATCAGTAAGGCCATTCAAATATCATTTTGTAGATTATATTATTTCCATAAACATTTGGGAGATTCTAGTAAATTTTTTAAGTAGAGTTGTATCATTATTTTATACAAACATTATGTTTTATTTTGGGTGATATATCAGTGGTCCCCAGAACTCAATAAATGGCCTTTGATCTAACAATCCTAAAAATTTTACCTTATAGAAAACATTTCTTTTGATTGCCCTTAGAGAAGCCTTTAAAATTTGGTAACACAAAATTATTTACATTTTTCATCATGCCACAATTTAAAGGGTATTAGCTCAATGGAAGAGCACTTGCTTTAAAAGAAAAATGATGGTGATTTGATTCCATCGTGCCCTAGTATGACTAAATTAAAGATTAAATATATGATTAAATTAATGATAAATTAATGACTAAATTAATGACTAAATATATGACTAAATTAATGACTAAATATATGACTAAATTAATGACTAAATATATGGCTAAATTAATGACTAAATATATGACTAAATATGACTAAATTAATGACTAAATATATGACTAAATTTATTACTAAATTAATGACCAAACTAATGACCAAATCAATGACTAAAATATTTTAGTCATAAATTTGGTCATGAGATAAATGACCGACAATAAACTACTAGTGGTCATGTGACTAAGTTTAGTCATTTATCTACAATTTTTAGTAGTTTATTTAGTCATTTATTGGTGTTTTGGTACTAGTGTATATCTTTTTCAACTGGGGCAAATTTTCATCACCTGGTGGTCAAACTTGGTCTTATTTGCTTAATCGATCATATGGAACCTTATCTTATCTTGATTTTAATCAAATCTATCTCATTTTTGCATCTGCTCTACCTTATTTAAATTTTGATCCTAAGGGGGTAGGAATAATCTCTCTTAAACTACAATCTTATCTATCTCTTCTAGTTCTCATTTGATCAATTTCAGGATTAGTTGTATCTTTGTGCTTCATTTGATCAAGTTCAAAGTTAGATCTATCTTATCAAACTTTTCTAGTTCTCATTCGATCGGGTTCAGGATTAGTTATCTCTTTGTGCTTCATTCGATCAAGTTTGAAGTCAGATCTCTATTAGCTATCTTAATATCTATTCTTTGACTCAATGTGTTTCCAAATCGCTCACACATTAGTCAAAGAGGGGAAAATGTAATCACCCAAAAATGGTCTAGTAAACCTTGAGACCCACTCTAACATTAAACATTAAAAATAAAAGACCTTATCTTATGCTTAATCAATCTTATCTCTTGATCAAATCATTACTTTAATCATTTATTTGATGATATCCTAAAGTTTGACCACTTTATCCTAAGTCTTATTTGATTAAAAGAACATGTCTCCTTTTAATTAAATAAAATCCACTTTATTCTATGAGTGCACATGAAAAAGGAAATTCTTAATTTGAAAAAAAGAGAAAATGACAAAAGTAGAATCTATTTTGCCTCTTAATCCTCACCACTCATTTCTACCTAACCATTCTCATCCATTTGATTTTACCTCTTGAGAATCTTGTGCCCTAAAGTCAAAATAGGGATTATTCTCCACCTTTGGATTTTGCCTCTTAATCTTGACTGTCCATTCATTTCTAAATTCTTTAAAAGGATACTCTCTCCTCATTCTTAGCTAATCCTTAATCAATATTCTCTTAGACTCATGATATTTTTATGCTATCATTTTGTTTACTTGCATTCTTAAGAGCATTCTAGTTTACTTACACTCTAGCTTAGCATTTCCTTATTGAATTTAGCTTAAATCACATAGTTTAACTAGGAGGTATTGTAATCTTGTTAGATTAGCTTTTCTTTCTTGTTCTTGCATCTACATTCTAGCTTAGATCTTGCATTTCATTTGGATCTCTCATTCTTTCATTATCATTTTGAATCTTCCATTCTATGGTGTGTGTTGCAAGGTTTTCTTATCAAGGTTCATATGAGAGCCACTATCCATAATGCTTACATTCTTTCATGTCATATATAGGAAGCTATAAGCCGCCTCTGGGATATCCTCTTTCATGGATTCTCTCAAGAAAAATGGTTTATAGAAGTGTGTCAAATTTTGATCACATAAGTAGCACCACTTATATATATTTCTAGGACCGACTTCATGAGAATTAAATATTTTCCCTCCAAAGTGATAATCTCTATGCAAAACACAATTTCCTATGACTGTGTCAGCTTACAAGAAGATCTGCATTATATTTCTCCAAAATAATCAAACACGTTTTGAATTTTTCATGCATCATCTTAGATCTTCCCAAAATAGTATCCTTGAATCCATAATTAACTCCTCATAAATTCTATCACCATTTTTACACGTCACTATAACACTAAGTATCATTTCAATCACTATGTCGCTTACCGATCTAACATCTTTCAACTTACGCTCAAGAACAACAAGTGTTCTTACTTATCTAAATAACTATGTCACTAAGATATCTATCACCGATCAACTAAATGAGTTATGGTCAGAACCACACTTTACTATGACTGTTTTGACACTGTATATGTGACTACACTTCATAATTCTCCAATTGTCATAACCGCTACCATAGCATTGACTTCTTTCTCTACCAATCTTTTGGACTTAACCATTTTCTTGGATAACTGATTACTTATCCTTCACACTTATTGAATCATGTACTTCACAAATTATGATGTATGACTAAACTAACTTAGTTTCCATTAATGACAACCTAACCAATTGCTTCCAATTACTATAACCTTTCCAACTCAACACAATACCAACAAACTCCCCATTTGGAATTGATGGTAAATACTTTATGCTTGTACTTCACATATTCTCCTTAGAATATTCTCCACCTTTGAAAGTAATGCCAAAGGTTCACTTACATCATTTCAAAGATTAATTTGAAATTTATCTTTGTTGACTCTAAGTATGTCTCCCATAACTTCTTCATGTGCTACAAAGAAATAATCTTCTCAAATAGATTAGACACTAGCTTCTCCATACTCTCCAAGTTTCTCATGTCAGATATAACAAGTGTCCCTTCAACCTTCTTCACATGCTTCTTCATGAAATCCAATGTAAGGAATAAGAATGATTGTATCTCTAGTGTAAAAACCATTCTATTGTCTTGCTCCTGCTAGATTTGCTACATCTTTTGAGTTAACTCCTTTACTTGACTACTAAAATCAATAATTTTAGCTTGAAATGGGATCAATCTTACCAGTTAAGTTCTCTAACTCCTTTGTAATTCAACTCTCTTTTGCTCCAAAACTTTCACAAAATCTTAGTGATTAGAAATTCTAGTGAATATATGTCCTGCCCTGGCCAATGAAGTCTTAACATCTTTTACTAAAACTATCAATTTTCATTTATCTTAAACAATCTTCTTTATTAGTTTTCCTATCATCTTCTTCTCTAGTTTCTACTCTACCTTTTTTACCGCTACAGACTACAAATCTTGTCCTTGATCTGAAATGGCTTTATCAATATTTCTATTTGATCTATCACAAAATCTTCTTCATCATACTCAAGCTTAGGAACCAACTCAACTAGGATATATCTTGCTTGTCTCAATACTCTTGCTTTCTTCTTCTTTGATCTCATTTTATCTCTTTCATATTTATTCATCAAGTCTTCAATGTATTTCATCATTTCTTTAGGTTTTATCTTTGTTATATCTACCAGTGTGGAAAATATCTCTTCCTCTTCTACTTCCTCTTATTTTCTTCTTCAGTTACTTGCACTAGTTTATCCTTTCTCATGCTAGTCTCTCCTAGACTTATTTTCCTTCTCACATCATATTCCACTTCAACTTTTTTCTGACTTCCTACTATCTCCTCTACCTTATTAGGAATCACTTCTTCTTAATACTTTATAGGGGATGATGAGGGAGTATTATCTTTACCTGTTATGTCTTCAATAGTTATCTCATCTTCACCGATTTGTTCTTGTACTTCAACTCCACTAGTTTTTGCTTCACTAGTTTGTGTTAACTTAGCATCTTGATCCTCAATGTCTTGAACATGAATAGGGATATCAGCTAAAACATCACTTATGATCTCTTCATGAGTAGGTGTGTCATCAATATCCTCAATTACTAGTTCTTTACCCTTCATATTCTCATCAACCTCTTTTTCTTCTTGTATCTTTTTCTTCCATGTCTCAACTATCTCATTGAATACATTTTGTGCTTTCCCAACAAATATGCTTGTTTCTCTATTTCTGATTTTGAACTCATGTCTATACACTTCAACCATGATCTTTACATCTTTAGGTTTCAACTCTGGTTTCACTTGCTTAAGTACTTTTTCCATAATTTCTCTATCCATTCTCAATGCATCAATCCATTTGGCATGGATTGGATCATAAAGATCTATAGGTTAAACTTTATATAACTCATTTCAAGTCATACAAAACTTGTGAAGGCTAAATAAGATAACTTCTTGTATTTTCTTCTTGTCTTCATCATTTAGAAATCTATATCTCTTGTCAACTTCTCCCATTCTACATATTTCAATTATATCTTTAGCAAGATAATCAACACTAGGGGATTTCTTCATACCGCTCTCTTTTAAGTTCTTAGAATCCTTATCTGATTCAGTCTAAATATCTTCAACTTCATCATTTTCCTTTTGATCATTAGATTTCATCTTCCTTTTGTAAGTTTGCCTCACAGGTTCCATTATAGTTTCAACTTCTTTTACAATAGGTTTACTCTTCTTTCTCTTCACTTTTACATAAGTGGATGGAATTCTTAATGATGGTTCTTCAAATACAACTTCAACAATACCAGATGTATCTGCTTCATCACTACCAAACTTCTATCCTAGGGTAGATAACATTCTTCTAGTTTTCCTTTCAAAAACCAATTTCTTTAATTGATTATTGATTTTAGAAAATGCCTCTTCATAAATTACAAACCTCTTTCCTTTCCTATCTAAGGGTTTAGACAATAATTCAATTTCATGAAGATTCACTAACTCATAATCTACTTCATAACCTATAGGTGGAACCCAATAAGTTCTAGGTTCAACTACCATCATAATACATGAATCAGTATCTACTAGGAAACATATATCATCTTTGTATTTATCTACATTGTTGGAAGGAATAATTTCATGCTTGTGCATAGAAGTAACCCCACATTATATTGTTAAATTTCTCACTTAATTCCTTGATAAAATCCCTTATCTACACAACTACCAGTTTGTCTTTTGACCAAACAACATTTCCTCTACCGAGGAAGAAATTTTGGATAAAGAAAAAAATACATACCAGTAGAGAACCGTACTTGAATGAGTTCTTGTCTTTCTTTATTCTCTCCATATTTTCTAAGAACTGACTTCTGACCATCTCACATAAGTCATATACTAAATCATCTTTTACAATCCAATAACCTATGTGTATAGCACCATCGAACACATTGTTAACTCTATTAGATTAGTATACCTGATAACTTGTTACCATCAATGCAAACTGGACTACTTTGTCTTCAATATCATCTATTCTCATGGCTCTTCTATCTTATCTAGATTTGGTTAGCTGAATAACCAAATGTGTCACAAATGTTCCAAGTGTACATTTTGATCCTTGCACTAGAAAACTAGTAACTCTATGAATCATCATCTTTGAAATCTTATATGGCTTGTCCAACCAAATGAATTGGTCATGCACTTTGGTCAACACATAGTGAATCTAGTTAGGATGCAATTCAGTGGGAATATACACCCTGTGTGTTAAACCTTTCACCTATAGATGTTTGAATTTGTCTCTCAACACACCATTGGTACACATACTCTCATATTCTTTCTTAATATCTCTAGCTCCTAGTTCATCAATCATATAATGAATATAAGACCAAACATCTTCAATCAATAGTACCCATGAAAGAATTCATCATATCAATCTATGTTTGTTTGATTGGATGAATCTTGAACACTAGTTGAGGCTTCTCAACAATGTTCATTAGAATAGGTGTATCAACTCTCCTTACCGTATCAACCAACTACAATCAATCAAACAAATTCAATTGTGAACTGGATAGACAACTTCACACAATATATTAGTTAGGGATCTTGATAAATTATTTGCAAATTAAGCTCAGGTGATCAAATGAATGTAAAGGTAAAAAGTGAGATCACTTTCCTCTATTTATCATTGATTTATAACCATTAGGCTCTTCCAATAGTAAAACAACATTTTCCCAATGGTAGAAATAGTGACATATCATTAGTTTAATGTATATCCACTAATAGGTACTTTTTTACCATTATAACCAATATCAAATGGTAAAAGATATATACCATAAAAATTCAATTCTAATCACCATATAATCATTAACAACTCCAAAATCTTCATAAATACCAAAATCACAACATGTTACACCATAATGTGCATATAGATCTTATTGTTCTCAGATTTAGGGGGTTAATAAAGGATTTTTTTAAGAAGAAGAATAGTGTGCTTAGTTTGAAGAAGAATCCTCTGTACCAAAGGATGGTGAATTCCCTTTGGATAATTTTACTTCTACCTATTTACCTTCCTTGATCTCTCCTAATTTCTTCCAAATCCTCTTCATTTCTTGATCAACTGCCTCAACATTAACAACATTTTTCCATTTTCTATCCTTTGACCAATAGGATGACCGGTTTCTAAACTAATAGTATTTTTCAAGATGACTGACCTTATGGCCGATAAAGCATGTCATTTTGATTGACCTCCAATGTCCAAAATTACCTCTTTGTGTTCTCATTCTACAATTCATCACTAGATGACCATAATTTCCACATACATAACATGTTACATCAAATTGTCTTTCTCTTCCATTAGGGCTTACCAGTTTTATCAGAGACCTAGGAACATAAGCTTTAGTCATGTAGTTCTCATCTTTATGTCCATAGCTATGGCATGAAAAATAGTATCCATCAAATCTACTGCCATTGGATCTATTAGATCTACTACTGAATAGGGATCTATAATCATATGCAGTATGACTATCCTTATGACAATTATAGAAATAACCATCAAATAAGTAGGGTTTATTCATAGGTTTACTCCTACATATATTTTTAGTATGACTTGACTTTCCACCGTTATAGCAAGTAGGCCTATTAGGTTTCCTATCTACATTGTTTGGCTCTTCCTTCCGGTCTTGTGGCTTCTTAGGTTCAAATTTGGATGATTGTCCAACTTCAAATGTTCCTTGACTGATGTAACCAATATCACTTTTACTATTATTTCTCCCTTGGTTATTTAATTGTTCAACAAGATTTTGTGAGCTTTCATTGTACTTTCTTTGTTTCTCATTGATTTCATTCTCATATTGCACCTCATTCTTCAATTTTTCATTCTCATCTCTAAGTATTTCATTCTCACTTATGACTTGTAGATTTTCTTCAACAACAGCTTGCATCTAACTTCTATATAAGGTAAATTATTTCCTTAGTTTATTAATTTCTTCATCTTTAGCCTTTAGGGAATCCTCATCAATCTTTCTTGCACTTTCAGATGTTCTCTTTCCTTCTAAATCTCCACACATATTGATAGATTGACTTTCAAGTTCTCTTTTCAAATTTGTCCCATCTTCTTTAAGTCCTTTATTCTTTTCCCTCAAATCTACAAAATTGCTTCTTTAGAATCTTCAGACATACTACCTTTAGATAGTTGTTCAATATAGTCCTAACTCTCATTCAATTGTTAAGTATGTTTTTGTCTTATTGTCAATGATTTCTTTAGTTTTTCTTTCAGCTCATGGATCATCTTGTGTGAATTCTCAAGTTCCATTTCATGCTTGTAACTCTCCATAGTTATAGATCTTTCCCTCAAGCTATTAGACTTATCAACAAGATAACAAATGCTCTGATACCAATTGCTAGAGTTCTTAGGCACTAAGAGGGGGGATGAATCAGTGCAAAAAAATTTAAAACTAATTCAACCACCAATCTGATTAACCTTACTAATAGCTTCCAAATAACAAATCATATAACTAAAGTAAATAAATAAAATATAGAAATATCAGACATCCATAAAATCATCACACATGAAACAATGGTTTTCACATGGGAACCCTTGGTTAGAGGGAAAAACCATGGTGATGTTGATACCCATAAGCCCACTACTATGGTAAATGAGTTTCCTTGTTAGGAGCTTACAATTGTCCTTTTCTAAGGATTCACCCTATTAGGAGTGACTAGTACCTTTTTAGAACTACAATAAGATCTACTAAGATCTACCTTTCTAGAGTATTTAAAAACTTTATTAAGATATCACGCAGTTAAGGGATTTATAACTAGTACCTTTTAAAGTTCACTCGATTAAGGGTTTTTCTTGTTATAACTATTAGGGAACAACAAGTTGAATGATCAATATGTAGCACTGACTACTTGAAAGATCCATTCTATTTCTTTCTCTTCTATAACTACTCACTAATATGATTCTATCAGATCTCTGATCACAACCCTAATTGATTTCATAATCAACCATAGCAACCTTCACCAAATATCACAACAAAAATAACACAACTTCAATATGAGTAGTACCACTTATATATATTTCTAGCATTGACTTCATGAGAATTAAATATTTTCCCTCCAAAGTGATAATCTCTATGAAAAACACAATTTCCTATGACCGCATCGACTTACAATAAGATCTACATTATATTTCTCCAAAATAATCAAACACGTTTTGATTTTTTAATGCACCACCTTAGATCTTCCCAAAATACTATCCTTGAATCCATTATTAACTCCTCATCAATTCTATCACCATTGTTACACATCATCATAACACTAAGTATCATCACAATAACTATGTTTCTTACCGATCTAACATCTTTCAACTTATGCTCAAGAACAACAAGTGTTCTTACTTGTCTGAATGACTGTGTCACCAAGATATCTATCATTGATCAACCAAATGATTTGAGGTCAAAACCACACTTTACTCTGACCATGTTGACACTGTATATGTGACTTCTCCTTATAATTCTTTTACTTTCACACAGCTACCATAGTATTGACTTTTGTATCTACCGATCTTTTGGACTTTACCATTTTCCTACATAACCAATTACTTATCCTTCACACTAATTGCATCTTGTACTTCATCGATTATGATGTATGACTAAAATGAATTAGTTTCCATCAATGAAAACTAAACCAATTGCTTCCAATTAGTGCAACCTTTCCAACTCAACACAATTCCAATAGGTGGTGAGTTCACATCTTTGGAATTCACTGAGTTTTGTGAAGAACATGGAATCAAGAGGCAAATGTCAGCACCTAGAACTCCTCAACAAAATTGGATTGTAGAGAGAAGGAATAGATCAATTATTGATGTTGCAAGAACTATGATAATCTAGAAATGTGTATCATGGAGTATTAGAGAGAATATTTTAGTACTGTTATTTATACATTGAACTAGGTACAAGTGAAGAAGGGCATCAATAAGACTCCTTCTAAGTTATGGCATGGTCACACACCTAGTCTAAAAAACTTCATTTTTTTGGGGAGTAGATGTTGCATAAAGAGAGATGAGTATATAGAGAAATTTGATCCTAAGAGTGATGACAAAATATTCCTAGGATACTATACTAAAAGAAAAGCATGCAAGTGTCTGAACAAGAGAACCAACAAGATGATAGAGAGTGTAAATGTAAAGATTGATGAATTCTCAAAGAAGAATGATGGTTCCAACAAAGATAAATTTGAAGATGATCAGGGGATTTTTTATGTTCAACTGGTGGAGAAACAAGCTAAAAATCAAAACAATGAAGATGAACTAGTTCAACCAATAGAAGAGTCTAATAGAACTGAACCGGTAATACCAAGGTATGTTAAGTTGAATCATTTAGTTGATTAGATTTTTTATGATAAGAATGTTGGTGTTCAAACTAGAAGAAAGATCAGAGAAATTACCTATCTGATTTCTAAACATGAACCTAAATCTGTGAAAGAAGCAATGAAGGATGAAGAATGGGTTAAGGCCATAGAAGAAGTAGATAAAATAAATAATAATAATAATACTTGGGTACTAGTTCCCAGACCTACTGATAAGAATGTTATAGGAACTAAGTGGGTTTTCAAGAATAAACTCAATGAATCTAGTGAAGTAATCAAAAGTAAGGAAAGAATTGTGGTTAAGGGTTATGCATGGGAAAAAGGATTAGACTATGGAGAGACTTTTACACCAATGGCTAGACTTGAATTAGGTGTGAGGATTTTGCTAGCACATGTTTCTTATAAAGTATTTAAAGTTTATCAAATGGATGTCAAATCTACATTCTTGAATGGAATTTTGGAAGAGGAAATTTACATAGAACAACCTGATGGTTTTGCACTACCAGATGATAAGGAGTGTGCAAGTTGCAGAAGGCACCTTATGGATTGAAGCAGGCACCAAGGGCATGGTATGAAAGACTCCACTCATATATGATCAATATTGGTTTCATTGAATCGAGTGAGGATAGTAATGTTTACTTGAAGATTGAAAAGGATGGTGGATGACATCATATGTGGTAGAAATGATGAGATGAGCATTACATTTGAAAATGAAATTAGGACAAAATATGATATGTCTATGTTTGGAGAAATCAAATTATTTGTTGGATTGCAAATATCTTAGCTCAGTGATGGAATCTATATTAGTTAGAAAAAGTATGTGAGGGAAGAGTTGAAGACTTTTGGATTAGAAGATTCTAAACTAGTTGGAACACCAATGGTGACTCATTGTAATTTTTCCAAGGAAGATGATTCTAAAGAGGTGAATGAAACTTTATATAGATCTATAATTGGTAAGTTTCAATATGTTGTTCATAGTAGGCCTTGTTGGATACAAGTGTCTGAAGGACATTGTTGGATTAGCTATGTGTTGTCTTTGATGTTACACAAATGTCATATCAATTATCATTCTCAGTGGTTACCGAGCTCAGTCGGTAAGCTAGGCGATTCTCAGTGGTTACTGAGCTCAGTCGATAAGCTAGGTGATTCTCAGTGGTTACTGAGCTCAGTCGGTAAGCTAGGCAATTCTCAGTGGTTACCGAGCTCAGTCGATAAGCTAGCCAATTCTCAGTGGTTACCGAGCTCAGTCAGTAAGCTAGGCAGTTTTTCTGTGTCTACCGAGACCTCTTAGGTGTCGAAAGAAAACATGGCAGAAAATAGTGTTAACCAAGCCTCCTCGGTTATCGAAGGAAAGTTAGTGGTTACCGAGTTCACTTGGTCTCCAAAGGAAGTTGCAGAATTCGCTATGGTTACCGAGTTCACTCGGTCACCAAAGGAAATCTTTTCAAGATTAATGTTTACCGAGCAAGGTCGGCTCTTCAAAGGATTTTGTTATTAAAGTTTATTTATCTCAGCTGACTGTTGTAATGATTATTAGTGCTGACTTGATAATCTGAATGATTAATTTGAATGGTATTTATATATAGAAGGTCAAGTGATAAATGAAGATATACAGCATGCAGAAATCATTTTGAAGAAAGGTGTATGTGAATTTAGAAGGATGGTTAGATATCCTTGAGGAGCAGCAAAGATTTATTTGATCAGGAAGGATCTAGTGAAGCAGAACAAAGATCTGGAATCAGCAATTCAGTTGCAGGTCTTTTCATTGTTACTCTCTTACAATTGTAGCAGTGATATCAAAATCTCTTAACCGAGTTGGTTTAACAACCATTTTGTAAATCCTCTAACAAGGTGACAGTTCCATTGAATTGTTTCAAAAGACCTCTTACAAGGCCACTCCTAATAGGGTGATTAAATCCTCTAACAAGGTCACACTTAACAGTGTGTTTTGTAACCTTTTACCGGGTCGGCTTCTAACCGAGCATCACTTCAGAAGAATGAAAAATAGTAACTAGTTACATTGGTGGTTTTTCCCATATTGGGTTTCTATGATAAATCTGGTGTCTCTTGTGTTCATGTTATTTTCTTTACACATGTATGTTAATTAGTGATGAATGCTTTAGAACAGTTATAATTAATATACACTGCAAAGACCGAGTTTTAGCATTTCTTTGTATGTTTACTGAGTGACAGTAGTAAATTATTTAATAAGATATCTAAGGGATCTATGGTAATATTTTTGTGGTTAACTGATTCACCCCCCCTCTCAGTTACTGCATCTATATTTCCAACAGGCCTTGTTACAAGTAGTGGTTTTTGTTGCACCAAAAGATCAACCTGTTAATGCTCGATACAACCGCTAGACTTATAGAAGACATAGGAGGCCATTAAACCATGTCATGAATCCTGAGGGGAGTGCTAGTTATTTTTCCAACAATCTCAACCTCAACATTACCTAAGGGGATTTGAACCTATGACCAAGCTCTGATACCACTTGTTACAAGTAGTGGTTGTCGTTGCACCAAAAATATTGACCTATTAATACTTGATACAACCACCAGACTTATAGAAGACACAAGAGGTTGTTAAACCATGTCACGAATCCTAAGGGGAGCATTGGCTATTTTTTCAACATGCCTAATATAGCACATGGAGTTGGGATAATTGAAATATTTCAAGCTAATCCAAAGGAATCTCATATGGTGGTCAAGAAGAGAGTATTTAGATACTTAAAAGGAACTACAGACTATGGTATTTCATATGATCACAAGGGAGATTTTACTTTGAATGTGTTCATTGATGTAGACTAGGCAAGTAATGTGGATGATAGGAAGAGCACAAGTGGAGGATCTTTCTTTCTTGGAAAGAGACATGTGTCATGGACAAGCAAAAATAAAAATTGTATTTCTCAATCTACTATAGAGGTAGAATATGTTGTTGTTATCAATTGCACTCAAGTTGCTTGGATAAAGTAGTTATTGGAAAGTATCAAGGAAAAGGTAATTGAATTAGTGGTTATATATTGTGATAATACTAGTGAAATTAACATATCTAAGAACCTTATGATGCACTCTAAGACCAAGCATATAGCAATTAAGTACCATTTTCTTAGAGACCAAGTTCAAGAGAAAGAGGTGTAGTTTTATTATGTGCTAATTAAGGAGTAGGTTGCAAATATTTTCACTAAGCCACTACCAAAGGATACATTTGAGTATCTAAGAGGAAATTTGGGGGTCATTCCCCTATCTAAGTAGAATTTAAGTGGCATTTTTGCATCAATTGAATGTTCTATATTAAAAAAATAAAATTGGATTGATGTAATAAGGAGGTACTCCTTAGGGGGAGCAGTCGCTAGTATAGATCCTGAAGAAGCTACAGTGATCTATGGCATGACATCTTTGGAATTGTTGTCAAAGGGGGAGGGATGTACCAAGAATGAGAAAAGATGATAAAGGGGAGAGATGTGTATGCACCCTAAAATGGTCACCTAGACTTTGGGTCCCATTCTTCAATTTATCAATTCTTGAATCAACACTTGGCAATTTTCAAATCAATTTTCCTTGATCAAATCCTAATTCTATCATTTATTTGATTATATCCTATGGATTAACCATTTTATCCTAAGTCTTTATTTAATTAAAAGGAATTCCCTCCCCTTTTATTAAATAAAAAGTCCCCACTTTCCTCTTATCCTAAGTTGCACAAATAAAGCATTATTCTTATTTTATAAAAAGAAGAAAAGGCCTTTTTGTCTCACATGGGACACAAAAATCAACTCTTATTTCTCATTGGAGGAAACTTGTGCACATGGATTGATCCCTATTTCAAACTCCACCCTTGATCAACTCTTTTTCCTCTTAATCTCCATGGTCCATTCCTTTTCAATTCCTTTAAAAGGAGAGCTCTCTTCTCATTTTAGGATCCCACTTTTGAATACTAATCTTATGCTACAGGTTTTCTAGGAGATTTTTGGATTTTTGGAGATCTTCTTACATTCTAGTTTCCATTCTTGCATTCTAGTTTAGCTTCCATGGCATTTTTAGCTTAGTTTCTTTTATGCTTTAGTTTAGCTCACATAGCTTAATTAGTAAGGATTTGTAATACTTTCATTTTCCTTTCATAGCTTACTTGCATCTTCATAGTAGCATAGTTGCATTGCATTTCATTTAGATTCTTGAGGATATTGGCATTCTTGCCCTTGTCTCATTGAATCTCCCATTGTGTGGTTGACTAGCAAGGTCATATGCTTCATAGCTCTAGCTGAGAGCAATCTAAATATCCTTGCAACTCCATGCATAGGGAGCTCTAGGTCACTTTCTCAAGGTTTCCTATTCATGGATTCTCTTGGAAGTAGTGACTTAGAGAAGTACATAGTTTGAGTGTACAAAACAAAATTTGAGGAAAATGCATCCTCACATAGCTCTTCTAGTCAAGGCAGAATTAGAAAAACTCCTCTGCGCAGGATTTATAAGAGCTATTGACTATGCCGAATGGATATCCAATATTGTCCCAGTTTCTAAACATGACAAGTCCATTCGTGTTTGCACAGACTTTAGAGATCTCAACAAAACATGCCCAAAGGTTGATTTTCCACTCCCTAATATAGACATGATAGTGGACATGATAGTGGGTTATGAGATCTATTCATTAATGGATGGTTTTTTTAGGTATAATCAAATCAAGATAGCTCCTGAAGACCAAGAAAAGACCACTTTCATTTGTGCATGGGGTACCTATTATTGGACATCATGCCTTTTGGGCTGAAAAATGCAGGAGCTACATATCAAAGAGTTATGACAACAATCTTTCATGACATGATGCATAAGAATATGGAAGATTGTGTGGATGACACCTTGGCTAAATCCAAGAAAAGAGATACACATTTAGGCAATTTAGAGGTTATTCTAGATCGTATGGAGAAATTTAGGTTAAGATTAAATCCAAAAAAGTGTGCATTTGGAGTCACCTCTAGAAAACTTTTAGGATTTATCATTTCAGCCAAAGGAATAGAGGTAGACCCAGAAAAAGTTCAAGCAATTTTGGATATGCCACCTCCCAAAAACATTAGTCAAATGAGGAGTCTGCAAGGACGTCTTCAATCTATAAGGAGGTTCATTTCACAACTAGCGGATAGAGCTCAACCCTTCAATAAGACATTGCATAAGGGTGTCAAATGTGTCTGGAATGAGGATTTTCAACAAAGCATGGACCAAATCAAAAAGTACTTGGAAAATCCTCTGATCTTAATGCCTCCTATCCCAGGGAAGCCACTTATCCTATATGTTTCAGTAATAGAATCTTCCTTGGGGGCATTATTAGCTCAACTTGATGACACTAGAAAAGAAAGAGCCATATATTACATCAGTCATACGCTTATTTCCTATGAGGTTAATTACACTAGTATTGAGAAAGCTTGCCTCACCATGGTGTTCACTTTCCAAAAGTTGTGACATTACATTCTTGCGCATACAATACACCTCATAGAAAAAATTGATCCTCTCAAGTATTTTCTCGGTAAGGCTGCCCTCACAGGTAGACTTGCTAAATGGATGATGATTCTTTCAAAATTTGACATAGAGTATGTTGAATGCAAAGCTATCAAAGGACAAGTTATCGCTAATCAATTAGTTGATTTCCCTATTCAAGATAGTATTCCTATTCAAGTTAATTTTCTAGATGAGCATCTCATGTACATGACTGCAAGAACATGGAAGATGCTCTTTGATGGCTCTTTTATGCAAAATGGTTCAGGAGCTGGTGTGTTGTTTGTTTCTCCTCATGGGTACACAATTCCTAAGTCCTACAAACTATTGTTTCCATGTACTAACAACATTGTTGAGTACAAAGCTTTGACAAATGGGATCAAATGACCATAGAATGGAGAATCACAGAGCTACATATTTATGGGGATTCACAACTAATAATCAACCAAGTTAATGACGACTATCAAAAAAAAGATGAGAAACTAGTACCCTACAAGAAAATGGTTGATTCTTTCAGATGATATTTCACATTCATCACATTTCACCAAATCCCTCTAGCAGAAAATAAAGTAGCTAATGCTATGGCAACACTTGCTTCACTTCTCCAGCTAGAGCAGCATGAGTCTAGGTTTGAATTCCTGGTGGAAGAGCTACATTATCCTATCTATGACTCCCAAGAAAGCCATGATATTTGTACTCTTGTTGGTCATGAGTCATCCCGTTATGGTGCCATTTACTCATACCTTCATGATGGCATCATCCTTGAAACCTTTAACTGGTCTGAACAAAGAAACCTTACCTAAAATGCCTCTCGCCATACCCTTATCTCTGGTGATTTGTATAGGAGGGGTTTAAATGGGACACTTCTTATATTCTTGGAAAAGGAGGAATCCGATCAAGCGTTAGTTGACATTCATGAGGGCATCTATGGGGGACATTCTAATGGTCTTGCATTGGCCTGAACGTTTCTTAGGGTGGGGTACTATTGGCCCACAATGCAAATGGATGTAGTAGCTTTTGCCAAATCATGCAAAAAGTGTCAAAAACATGGTAACCTGATACATGCTCAAGGAAGGGAGCTTATTCCTTCTATATCTCATTGGCCATTTCAATGCTAGGCCTTTGATCTTGTTGGGCAGATTCATCCCAATTCATCAGGTGGACACAAATTTATCATCACTGCTACTGACTACTTTACCAAATGGGTTGAAGCCATCCCCCTTTCTGTTGCTTCAGGCAAGATAGTTTCCCTATTCATTTTGAACCATATCATCTATCGATATGGAGTTCCTTTAGAGATAATCATTGACAATGGAGGTCAATTCAAAAAGAAGGACCTTAAGCAGCTCTACAAAAAGTTCAAGATAAAACAACATTAGTCCTCCATTTACTTCCCGCAAGGAAATGGACAAGCAGAGGCTTCGAATAAAACCATTCTTAAAATTCTCCATAGAATAGTTCATAAGAATGGTAGAGATTGGCATTTACAAATAAATCTAGCCTTATGGGCTTATAGAACGAGTATTCATACTTCAATTGGGGCTACTCCTTTTGCCCTTACTTATGGTGTTGAAGCAGTGTTACCTTTAGAGGTTGAGATTCCTTCCCATAGAGTCTCTCTCAAAGGTCTAGTTACAGATGAAGACTACCGCACCATGAGACTCCAAGAATTAGAACTTCTAGATGAGAAGCATCAAGCATCATTTGACCACATGAGGGTTTACCAAAAGTGTATGTCCAAAGTATTCAACAAAAAGGTTCACCCTAGAGAATTCCAAGTGGGAGATCTTGTCTTACATGAGAATCCTAAAAATCAACAACATAGAGAAGAAAAGGGAAAATTTGAACCTAACTGGCTTGGACCATACATTATTACTGCTACTTTTGGGATAGGTGCTTATTTATTATCTAATGAAGAGGGGGGAGCAGCTCCCTGATCCTATCAATGTCTTGCACCTGAAGAAGTTCTATCCATGATGCCTATTTGTCTGGGGGCATCCTTTGTACATACTTATTGATCCTAAAAAAATTCTTAAAAAATTCATATGTGATGCTGAAAAAATCCTAAAAAGCATATAAAGTCCTAAAAAAATACAAAAAAATAAAAAAAATTCAAAAAATTCAAAAAAATAGAAAAAGTGCCTTGGTGAAAACCTAGAAATAGGCACCTTGGTAGCAAAAATACAAAAAAATTTGTCAAGTGGTGAAAACCTGGAAATAGGCACTACTTGAGGCCATTGCACCCTTGTTTCTTAGCATGCGCTCTCGACACTTAGCCTTTCTCTGTCATTCCTTGTCCTTGTTGCCTTGGTTTGGAATTGGTCTTTGTCTTTGTCTTTGTCTAGGGGGCATGACTATGTCAGCATTGGTCTTTTGGATGCATCAGTCTTTAGGACACCTTGCAAATGATGTTTTTCAACACCACCCCAATTGTGTTTTTCAACACTTCCCTAGCATCAAGTGTTTCTAAACACTTATCAGATATCCTACCCATAGTCTAGAATGATGTGATATTTCTCACTGGCAGGTGTGATACTCAAAGTTTGACTCTATGACCTACACACACGCACTTAAACACTTGACTTACTGAGACTTGATTGACTTTATTTCTTTGTGTGCTATCTATGATGATTTCTTTCATGAGTGTTCTCTCCCTAATAGTTTTTGATGATGTTGAGCTAGAAGACTGGGGGCACGAGGACATGTTTTATTTCTTTTTCTGCCTATGGGTATATTTTGTTGATCCTACCTGTCATGAGCATTCATGTTTGTTCCACTTGACACTAGGATCTACAATGTATTATCCTTGATTTTTTTCCACAAGTGCATGCTTACAGTCATCTTGACTTTCTTGTGTCTTGATGCGAGCATAATCTCGCTATACCAAACTTAGGGAACCTCACTGCACTAGACATCTTGACCTACATGTCTTTGATGCTTAGGTGGGATTCCCACATATCTATTTGATAAAGATCATATTCATATACCCATAGTTATACTAGTGTGTATTGTATGATCTTGCAACGCTACCAATAAAGCTCAATGATGATTATTAGGGACTAATAGCATTGTGACCTTGCAAGTCAACCACTTTTCATAGTAGCTTGCATTCTTAGGTTCATGTTAGTTTAGTTTTGCATCCTACATATGGAGAGAGCTCTCCTTTCATCTTTCACAGACTTGTTGGTCAACTGCACTCCCCTTTTGTTTCTTTTCAATCATGTCTTTCTCTCCTTATCTTTCACATCACATCCTTTTCCTGTCATCACAAGGGGTTAATCTTATCATCATAACTATATCCTAAAGAGATCATTTTCAGAAACATGAGTTTATATCATACATATGAGAACTAAACATACATCTATGAGAGAGATTATACATGAGAATTTATAACATACACATCATACATTTGAGCAATATAACAAGACAATACAACTGAATCATCCATCACCAGTGAGACACGTACACAAGACAAATCGTAAATCTAGTAATCTCATATATAAATCATGATATAAGTACAATGTGAGATCCCAAAATTTGGATCAAGTCTCAAAGATATGTCTATACATCTAAACCTAGGCCTAGGACTGACTCTCCCCATCATGAGGAGGTGGTGGTGGTGGAGGTGGTGGTCCCATCCTGTCCCCTGCCATGTCTAATCTCCCAGCCCTCTTTGAGTAGAGTGGCACTCATTCTGTTGTAGGTACAACTGCTATGTATAAACCATGATAATATGTCATCTGTGTTGCCTCCCTCTAGATCTCTACAGTATCATCTTGTGCCACCCTCTCCCGTTGATCTATCTCGACCCACAAATTCATTAATTATTGATCCCGTATAGCAATCATCATCCTTAGCTATTGGACCTCAGCCTCCAAAACCTGTATCCATGCACAGAGATCCTCTCCTCCCCTCTCTATAATATGATCTCTTGCATCCACCTGTCGATGAACTGGTCTCACCTCATCCTCCTCTAGGCTCCCTAATCTGTGTCTCTGGCCACCTGATCTTGAGCTCTACCCTCTCTCTTATCTCCCTCCTCCATCTCCACCATCATCCCCATCATCTCCCTCATCACCCTATGCCTGTGGCCGTGCATCAAGAACTGTAAATCTCAGGAAGGGGTGCCTTTGTCACTCTACCTTGTACGCAGCATCTACTCCTACATCCACCATGTCAGGAAGATAGTCCCATGGATCCTTTCATAGCCCTACCATCTCCTGTGTTACCTATTGGTAGTCCAGCATTGGCAGTCATCCCTGTCCCTCATCCTCTCAGCTCTGAGCATAGGTGGTAGTCTCCATGGGTACTCTCTATTGCTGCCCAAACTATCTCCACACTCACGAGATCAAAAATCACTCAATAATCTCTGAATGCTGACTGAGTAGTAGCTGACTATACATCATATACCCAAGCTCACGATCTTTGTCACTCCACTGCTCAACCTGTCTATATGGCCTCCACTCAAAGGTTGTGAGCTCATCTAGTAGCCTCCTATAATATGTCAAATCACCACTATGTTGTTAGGTGATGAATCCTATGTACCTATAGATATAGGGGCATCTCTACTCCTAGGGCTATACTCGTGGTCACATAATAGTTATGTGCTCCCACACCCATAACTGCGCAAGAATGGCCCTGCATGCCCAAGTCCTATTGTCCCTGTATACTATATCATGTAGCTCATGGTACATGTCTGCCAAGATCATTGGGCCCCATGCCATCTACCTCAGATGTGCTACCAAATCTACAACTAATCAGCCCCATCTGAGTGGAAATCCTCTCTAGCTCCTGTCAATCACCAGAGCCTGTGCCACTATCAAACATACAATGCATGGCACCAGATAATCATGCATGTACTCCTCCATCAGTTGGTCCCAACTAAGGTTTCTATCAATGATGGTCACATCTTGGAATAGATCCTAGATGGCTTGTCGCCCCTCTTCGGCGTCTGATCATAGTATACCTGTGCCAACACAAACAATCATGTTAGTTTTCATCATATGGAAATGTTACATTTATGAACATTCATAAACATGATTATACTCATGGGATCACCATGGTTGGGTATCAGAGGATCTGATAGACATCCTCTAGGGTAATCATAGCCTCTCTCGTTAGTAGGTGAAAGGTGTTGTGCTCGTTGTTCCATCTCTCAGCCAAAGCGGTCAACAACCTGTGATTTGCCCAAATATGGGCAATATCTAACAAGTATCCAAATCCCATGTTGATCAAGTCATCTCTGCTGAGATCATCTAGATCCCTGACATAGCATAACCTGGTCACTCTCAGTGCTCTAATGATCAGTGCTAGAAAAGCCTGTTGCAAGCCATAACCCCAAACCAGATGTCAGAACATATCATGATGGATGACTAAACTTAGTACATGAAATCTTAAATGCCAAAATTGTCTAGACCCATGTCATATTCTTCAAATTAAACACATGTGATATTTCTTATTATACTAGTACGATACTATTTTTTGGTATTATATCATACGATACTTCCTTCAATAGCATTATGATACTCTTTTTGTGTATGATAGTTCACACAAGATCGCATTATGTTTCATCCAGTATCGTGCGATACTAGTTCAAACAGCTGTGCGATACTTTATGGACCCGTGAACTATTTGTTGGCATTAAGCAGAATTGCCACTAGTGACAACACTTATTTGCATTCTGAGTGCAAATCGAGCAGAATAGTGCAAACTGAGCAGAACAGTGCAAACCGAGCAGAATAGTGCAAACCGAGCAGAATAGTGCAAACTGAGCAGAATAGTGCAAACTGAGTAGGATAGTGCAAACTGAGCAAGACAGTGCAAACCGATCAAGATAATGCAAACCGAGCAAGACAGTGTAAACTGAGTAACATTATGTCTACCGAGTCACCAGTATTTACCGAGTTCAAAACCTACCGAGTGGTTAGTATGAACCGTGCCTTCACTTCTATCGAGTGCATGACGATGCCAAGTAATGTAGTGGACGCCGAGTATTAGAAAGTCATCGAGTTAGTTTGCAGGAACCATGTAACCATACTTGGGCCAACTTAGTGGCACTTATGTTTATTTTGTCAAGCCGACTTTGTAATTGTAATTAATTGTTTAGACTTGTATATAAAAAATGTTGTAAAGATGTCAAGATGTAATTATATGAGTATGTATGTGAATAAAAGGGAAAGGCAGAGATAAGCGAATTACAAAGGGCTACAGCAGTATAGGGAACAACAAAGACAAATTCATCACAGAAGGTGATCAGTACATTCAGCGAATCTCAATCAGCAATCCAGTTGCAAAGCAAGAGATCTACTATTTCATCCTAACAGGTGAATCAGTACTAAAATCCTTTAACCAGGTAGACTTAACAGTCTGTTGTAAAATCTCTTTACCGAGTGCATACTTCATTGTATGTTTGTAAATCCTTTAACAAGGTGGATCTAGCCATCCTTATTGCTCCTAACAGGGCAGATCATCAGAAGTGATCAAATTGTAAGCCTTAACCGGCCAACTTTATTCTGCAGTACTAAAGCTTTGTGGGTTTCATCCCCACCCCAGTTTTACTTTCTTTTTGGAAGGTTTCTGGGTAACCAAATCTATGTGTCATTGTTGTGAATGCTTTTAAGTTTCATGCTTTCTATATGCATAAAGAAAAAGTGAACTATATGTTAATACATCTGTAATTGTAAGAAAATTTGAAGTTACTGATTCACCCCTCCCCTCTCAGTAACTCGGTTAATCCCTGAATATTTCCAACAATTGGTATCAGAGCTTTGTTGGTTCTCAAGATAAAGCTTAACTAGCTTGAGCAAAGATCCAGGACAATGGAGGTATTCAAACTGAACAAGGTGATTGAAAATGAAAAGCTAGATCTGGAAATGGCCATAGCTAAACTAAAGGAAGCAAAAGAACATCTTTCCCAATCCCTAAGAAGAAGGAAGGAACTTGCAAATCAGATGAATGATCAGAATTACATTGAAGAAAAGGTTGAAGATCTTTTTCCCTCAAATAGCTCAGATGAAGCAAACAATGTTGTCAAAGAACTCCTAGAAAAGAATGGGTCTCTGTAGGAAGAAGTGAGAAAATTAAAAAGAGAACAAGAGCTACACTCAACAAGATTTTGTGAGATCTTAGAACAAAGAAACAAGTTGAAAGATGAATTAGATGGAAGGAACAATGAAGACCAAAATAAAACCCTTCAGCTAGAAAACCTAATTGATCAGATCTCCCATGCAAATGAGGAAATTTTGAATCTAAGATCAGAAATAGAAAACACAAGAGAAGAACTAAGATCTGAAAAGGAAATCAATCTAAGATTGGTGGATGACCTAAACACCAAAAAACAAATCAATGAAGGAATGATGAAAAGCCAAGAAGACTTGAATCAGCTGTATGAGCGAAATCTGCATAGGCAGAAAGGAAAAGCAGGACTTGGATACAAAGGAGAAGGTGAATCTTCTAAGCAAGGTACTCAAAGAAATCAAAAACCTACTTGTAATCATTGTGGTAAAATAGGACATACTTCAAATAAATGTTGGAACAATGAAAAAGTAGAATTCAATGGAAAATGCTACAACTGCAATCAACATGGTCACAAAGCAAATGAATGCAGGGAAAAACCAAGATTCAAAGGTAATTGTCACAAATGCAACAAACAAGGTCACAAAGCATCCGAGTGCAGATCCAAGACATTCAATCCAGCAGAACAAATTATGAAAGCAATGTTTGGATGGGACTACAACACCTGGTGTAGATGTCATTACTGTGGAGAATATGGACACATTGGCATGAACTGCATAAAACATCATCTAAGGAAAAGAGATACTATCGTAAGATGCTTCAAATGCACTAAACTCGGTCACATAGCCAGAAACTGCATGAATGCTAGTGAAGTTGAAGATAGAAAGAAGAATGAAGCAACTAAGGTCAGGAAACAGGTGAGACAAAAGTGGATTCCTAAATCTACCGAGAAAACCAGTCCAAGTAATGGAATGGGTGGCTCTACCAACTCAAACTAAATTTCCAAGAAAGCACTGGAACTGTATTCTCCTAGACAAACTTCAAGCAGTTCCAGAATCAAATTAAAAGAAAGATCTAAATCAGCATACAAGATGCAGTAAGATCACAGGAAGGTCGGTACCAGTCTTAACTGAACAAGGTCGGTATTAGTTTTTACCGAGCGAGGTCGGAGCAATATGAATTCTCGAGTTCACCGAGTTGCAAAGTCTTCACTGAGCAATTAATTCTTAGTGGGTGACAGTCTGTCAGAATTCATACCCTAATTTGTACTGAGCATTAATGACAGAGTTGTAAACAAAAAGCAAGAAATCGAACTCATTCCTCACCGCGAATTTTAGCACTTTGAGAGCAGAAAACTTCAAGAGCAATCCAGCGACTCAAATACCTTTTGCGAAAAGAATTTTCTGTGAGCTACCATGGCATCATCCAGCACTTCAGTGAAGAAAGGATCTGAAATGTTAGTCCAAGGGGAATGGAGAGCACCAGATTTCAAGATCGTGCCTGCAATTGCAGCAGCCCTAGACCCGAACGGAGCTCAATCTCAGATTCCTCCTAAGGTACTACTTATTAACGATATTCGCAATCATTTCAACTATGCAATTCATGAAATGGGAAACCTAGAACTAGATATTGTGCATGAAGAACTGTGTGTAGATGGTATTCTAAAACCCGAGCACAAACATCTAGAAGATAAGGAATTAGTTCACATTGCACATTTACCTTGAAACTTTTGAGAGAAATGGGTTAGATACATTCTTAGCCGTATACATGATGGCAAGATTTGGCTTGAGCAACCCATAGAGATCACCAAGAAGATGATTCATCAAATCACCAGTCTTCCCATGTTGAACAAAGCAAAAACTACCAAAACCCTAGGTCGGTCAAAACTGGAAAAGAAAACCCTAGCCAAGTGGGACGGTAGAGGCATGAAAGTTAGTAGCATTACCGATGCTGAACTAAAGTTTGGTACACACATAATTGCCCATAAAATATACAGTTCAAGTCGATAGAATAGTGTCTCCTATGAAGCTATTGACCTAGCATACAAAGTGGTCAAGAACAACTTATCATTTGACCTTGCAGATTTATTGTTAAAACAATTTAACAAGAACATGGAAAGCATTCAAACTTCCAAAAACAATCCATGTAAGTTTGGATCCCTACTGGTCTGTTTATTCTTCTATGTTCAAAAATTCTTCCCTTCCAAAGGAAAAGTTGTATGGAGAAAAGATGTGCCAGTCCTTTATGAGATAAATGAATACATCTCAGAAATGGGTGAAAATTTTGAAAGCATCATGGATAGTTATTTTGAGTCTTTCAAAGAGAAAATGAATGACAGATTCTGGATTCCATAGAAGTTGGTGGAGGATTACAAGGATGACATTTGTTTCATGGTAGACTGTGACAATGTATATATTCAAGCAGCGAAACTGAGGATTGTATATGTAAAACCTCTTCCTTATGAGGTAAATATTGATGAAACCAAGAATATCATTGAAGCCCTTCTTAATCAGCCTGTTAATCCCAAAGCTCCATATTTTGGAACATATGATGAAGCAAAGGTGAGAATTGAATTAAGCATAAAACTTCCACAGGCGGTAAACAAAGGAAAGAAGAGGATAGCGAAAATGCAAATGCTAACCGAGGACAAAGGAGATAACGATGAAGAAGAAGAGGAAAAGGATGAGAAAACAGAGGAACCAGAACCTGCAAAGAAGAAAGGAAAGGTTTTTATCACTAAGGCACCTAAGCCTCCCACTGTTGTATTTACAAGGAGAAGTGCAAGAGGTAAGGCAGGTAAAGATAAGGCAGACAAGGCAGACAAAGATATAGTATTCAAAAGGCCTCCTCTAAACTTTCAAGAGAGGATCAAACTTTTTAAAGACGGATCAGGATCTGGAGTAAGTAACATAAAATCTTTTAAATATGAAACCAGATCAGAAACAGAACAGAAGGAAATAGAAGATGCTATTATTGAAAAGATGGGACAGTGGAAATACTCTCCTGATGAAATAGCCCCACAGGTTCCAGCAGTCTTATTAAATCCAATAAAAATGAGATGGAGCAATGCAAAGCAAACTGTGATAGACATATTTGATCAAACTCTGAGACAGCTAATGCCGAGCTTGAAAAATGATGAAGTAAAGAAGGCATTAAAGGAAAATGAAAGTAAGATGACACTAAAGTTCAATACTTGTTTGATTCTGATCAACAATATTGAATCGGTTGTGAAGGCTGCAAATGCCACATGGAAGAACATATACCATCTTCACCAACTATGTATTGAAACAGTAATAATAAAAGATATTGAAGGTGACAGTGATGAACAAGAAGAAGCCGCTGAGGTAGATGATACTGTGAGAATAGCAGCAGAAGTCATTGCATCACTTCCTACCTCTCCAGTAAAAGTTTCTACATCTAGCCCGGAGACACCTTCAAGCATGGTTGTGACAACTTCAACTTTTGTCCAATCACCTATAGCAACAATAGAAGCAACCATAATTTCTTCTACCGAGTTGCAGTCTCCCACTTCATCAAGTTTTCCAGCAGTAAGTATTCCAGTTTTTGATTCTACAAGTGTAAATATTTTAAGTTCTCCAGTAGACAGTGTGCCAGTCTCTATAGCCAGTCCTACTATGTCTATTGTCACTACTACTAAGGCATTAAGTACAGATAAGCCTAAGGCTCTACCGAGTATAAAATTTTTGGGTAAGAATATAGTAGAGGATATAGACCTAGATGAAGAAATAGAGATTCCAACATTAGATTTTGCAAATCTATCAGCGGACCAAATGCAAAATATAGGTGAAATCCTCCAAAGGAAAGCAAAGCAAAAGAAGCTTAAAGAGGAGAGAGACAAGGAATATCAAATCATTAAGGATGCTAAAGACATTTTGTCTGATGCATTAGGTATTAAAGTAGACTCCTCTCAACATGTTTTGCTACAATTAGCTGAAGCAGTAAATAAATACAATGAGGATTCATCTGGGACAGAAAAGTTAGTTGAAAGAGCTGAGAAAAGATTCAACAATAAAGTGCTTGAGCACATTGCTCAGCACATAGCTATTAATCAAGTGGAATTGTCTTCAGATTTGTCAAATATTGAATCCACCTATTCGAATGTCACCTCTCTTTTGGCCAGACTATGCAATATTGCCGAGTTCACAAAGGATGTTAAGGATAAAATGAACAAAATGGATGAGGATATGAAGATTAGCATACAGAAGCTGCAACTTGAACCAAGTTCAAGCTCTGCTCATCACATGAAAGTCTCATACCTATCAAATATGCAATCAAATCTACGAAAAGAAGACACAAGGATCCGGTCCACACTGCTAGACATCCAGAACATGATCCTTCCCATCATGAATACAATGTATAAGCACATTGAACATTCCAAAACATTGATTCATGACAATCAGTTCTCTATAGCAGATCACATGATTGAACTCTCTGCAGAAGTCCAAATTGCAATCCAAACATGCAAGATTCTGCAAGAAAATTGGGACAGAACCCTGGCACTAATCATGAAGGTACATTCTGATTTTCTATCAAATTTTGGATTCTCTCTGTAAATCACTTGTATATACACCTTTGGCATTATCGTCAAAAAGGGGGAGATATGTATAGAAGGAGATATGTATAGAAGGAGATTTGTATAGAAGAAAAAGTTAGCACATTGAAAGGGGGAGATAATGTATAAAGCCCTATGACAAAGACAAATTTAAAAAAAAAACATCAAAATAAATCTCAGTATGATTCATGTATATAAGTTTTGAGCAATAAGTGTTTTTGTCACTAATGCCAAAGGGGGAGATTGTTGGCATTAAGCAGAATTGCCACTAGTGACAACACTTATTTGCATTCTAAGTGCAAACCGAGCAGAACAGTGCAAACCGAGTAGAACAGTGCAAACCAAGCAAAATAGTGCAAACCGAGCAGAATAGTGCAAACCGAGTAGGACAGTGCAAACCGAGCAAGACAGTGCAAACCGATCAAGATAATGCAAACCGAGCAGGACAGTGTAAACTGAGTAACATTATGTCTACCGAGTCACCAGTATTTACCGAGTTCAAAACCTACCGAGTGGTTAGTATGAACCTTGCCTTCACTTCTATCGAGTGCATGACGATGCCGAGTAATGCAGTGGACGCCGAGTATCAGAAAGTCACCGAGTTAGTTTGCAGGAACCGTGTAACCATACTTGGGCCGACTTAGTGGAACTTATGTTTATTTTGTCAAGCCGACTTTGTAATTGTAATTAATTGTTTAGACTTGTATATAAACAATGTTGTAAAGATGTCAAGATGTAATTATATGAGTATGTATGTGAATAAAAGGGAAAGGCAGAGATAAGTGAATTACAAAGGGCTACAGCAGTATAGGGAACAGTAAAGACAAATTCATCACAGAAGGTGATCAGTACATTCAGCGAATCTCAATCAGCAATCCAGTTGCAAAGCAAGAGATCTATTGTTTCATCCTAATAGGTGAATCAGTACTAAAATCCTTTAACCAGGTAGACTTAACAGTCTATTGTAAAATCTCTTTACCGAGTGCATACTTCATTGTATGTTTGTAAATCCTTTAACAAGGTGGATCTAGCAATCCTTATTGCTCCTAACAGGGCAGATCATCAGAAGTGATCAAATTGTAAGCCTTAACCAGCCAACTTTATTCTGCAGTACTAAAGCTTTGTGGGTTTCATCCCCACCCCAGTTTTACTTTCTTTTTGGAAGGTTTCTGGGTAACCAAATCTATGTGTCATTGTTGTGAATGCTTTTAAGTTTCATGCTTTCTATATGCATAAAGAAAAAGTGAACTATATGTTAATACATCTGTAATTGTAAGAAAATTTGAAGTTACTGATTCACCCCTCCCCTCTCAGTAACTCGGTTAATCCCTGAATATTTCCAACACTATCACATGATATTATGTATCAAAGGTGTGTGATACTTTAAAACTATCATGCCACTTTTTGCAAGCATAAAGTTTGAAATATTCAAAAACAATAAAACATGTGTTTTAAATGCTCTAAATGACTCAAAAAGCTAGTTTTTATGAAAACTTACCAGGGCACCATAGTGAGCAGGCCGGTTGTGCAACTGACCATGCTTGAATCGATGTGTGTGAATCAAGATCACTGCTTGCTAAGCCATTATCTCTCTCTAATCTCTTAAGGTTCTCAGAATTCACAAAAGATAAATGAATTTGAAAATTACCTTTTTCCCCCTTATATAGCATTTTGACTTTTCGACCTAATTTTCAAAACACCTTCGAATATCGCAAAAATTGCACCCCTAGCTAATGTCAACATCCTAGATCCATTTTTGGGATCGAAATCAAAATCTGAGTTCATCTTGATAGTCAAAATTGCATTTCAAATTTCCCTTTCTTCTATGCAGTTGGCTGATCTTTTGAGGCCTAATCCTTCGATCTTTGTTGGGGCATCTTCATCTTCATCCCTCTCATTTCCCTAATCTTTCATTCATCTCCTTCACATCATCTCTCTAAGTTTTTGACTTCATCTTTATCCTATATCTTTCTCAGTCAAACCTAGTCAAACTGGGGCATACCTTCACTTCTTGATGGTTATTATATCATCCTTCACCCTCGATTATGATTTCTAGTGATTTGATCAACTTTATCAATTTACTGTTTCTCCTCTATCTCATTTTGATTTCAATCACGAGGGGGCAGTACCTATCCAACTTCAAACCTTGATTCAGCTTTATCAATCGAACCTTGAGATTCTTATCTCTTATTTGAGACTTGACAATCACCTATTTACAAGGGTGTTGGCCTTGTCTTTTTCAATTAGCTTATCTTTGTCCTGATGTGTTCCCATCCGTTGAACACACATCTGGGTTGTTTTATGATCCCAAATCGATCTCACACTTCAATTCCATTTTTTGACTGCATGTGATCCCAAATCGATCTCACATTAGTCAAAGAGGGGCAAATGTATGCACCCTAAAATGGTCGCCTAGACTTTGGGCCCCATTCTTTAATTTATCAATTCCTGAATCAACACTTGGCAATTTTCAAATCAATTTTTCTTGATCAAATCCTAATTCTATCATTTATTCAATTATATCCTATGGCTTAACCATTTTATCCTAAGTCTTTATTTAATTAAAAGGAATTCCCTCCCCTTTTATTAAATAAAAAGTCCCCACTTTCCTCTTATCCTAAGTTGCACAAATAAAGCATTATTCTTATTTTATAAAAAGAAGAAAAGACCTTTTTGTCTCACATGGGACACAAAAGTCAACTCATATTTCTCATTGGAGGAGACTTGTGCACATGGATTGATCCCTCTTTCAAACTCCACCCTTGATCAACTCTTTTGCCTCTTAATCTCCATGGTCCATTCCTTTTCAATTCCTTTAAAAGGAGAGCTCTCTTCTCATTTTAGGATCCCACTTTTGAATACTAATCTTATGCTGGAGGTTTTCTTGGAGATTTTTGGAGCTTTGGAGATCTTATTACATTCTAGTTTCCATTCTTGCATTCTAGTTTAGCTTCCATGGCATTTTTAGCTTAGTTTATTTTATGCTTTAGTTTAGCCCACATAGCTTAATTAGTAAGGATTTGTAATACTTTCATTTTCCTTTCATAGCTTACTTGCATCTTCATAGTAGCATAGTTGCATTGCATTTCATTTATATTCTTGAGGATATTGGCATTCTTGCCCTTGTCTCATTGAATCTCCCATTGTGTGGTTGACTAGCAAGGTCATATGCTTCATAGCTCTAGCTGAGAGCAATCTAAATATCCTTGCAACTCCATGCATAGGGAGCACTAGGTCACTTTCTCAAGGTTTCTCATTCATGGATTCTCTTGGAAGTAATGACTTAGAGAAGTACATAGTTTGAGTGTACAAGATGTATTGAGAAGAAGCAGAAAGATTCAAAGACAAAAGTGGAAATGTTTGTGTTTCTAAGTTGTTTGAGTTTGTCAATGACATGTTTTGGTCATTGTGTTGCCATCAATGCAAAAGGGGGAGATTGTTGACATAATTGATGATGTGATGTTACATATTTGGTGATTGAGATGATCAGTTATTGTGTTGTCACTGATGTAAACTATTGACCTAGTGTTCTTAGTGTGTTATTAATTATGTCAGAAGGATGAATAGTGGTTCTAGTACTCGCAACTCTTAAGGAAGACCTGGAAATGTCTTTAGATGCTAAATGTATAATCATAACTATTGAATGAATTATTTGTGCAAGTTATGATTGGTTGAAGTATGACAAGGCATCTATTAGAACACTCTGTGAAAGGAAATGAGTGATTTGATCAATTTCTCAAATCTATAATGAGTTAGCAGATGTGATCATAGTATGATATGTTTGACTATGTATTGATGCTATGATTATGACCGTAACTAATTTGGATGACCAATATACATGTTTTGTGGGTACAGAAGTTGTTTCAGTGACTGGTGCAATGTTCTTGAGCTACCAATGGTAAATATTTAATCAGTGATCAGTGGTTGGGTTGTGATGACTCATGTGTGCTCTAGTTGTCATGCTGACATGTCTAAATTCTTTTATGGTGATGTTTTGGTATTATATTGATCGAGGTAGACATTTTATCAAGATGAATGTTTTTTGGTCAAAATGCATTTGATTTTTCTTGATAAAATAAATTGTAAGGGTCTATCCTCTAGCCAACTTGTTTGGTAAAGATGTTTGTTATATTGGGATGTTTTTTTGGCATGATCTCTCTAGGCATGAAGGTTGGAAAAGCATTGTCTAATGTGTTGGATGAGTTTTAGGTCAGTTGAAATTTTATGGCTTGAGTAGTGATATTTATATCATAAAATCAAATATTTGTGTGTGTAGATCATGATTGTGATAGTGTGATAAAGCCGGGGTATTCCAAAGATGTTTGATGAAACATTGAATGCATCACAGAGGATTTGATCAAGTAAAGGATTTTCTATTTCCAGATCACAAGACCCTAATACATTCCATATATCTAAAGACATAATAAGGTAGATCCTAACAAATCTTATATGTAAATCCTTTAACAGGGTGAAACTTTAGATAGTGTTTGAAATCTCCTAATAGAGTTACTCCTAGTAGGGTAAAGCTCCTAATAGGGCTAGAAGTAAATCCCATAAGTGGGTGGCACCTAACAGTATCTTTGTAAACTCCTAACATGGTGTACTTCAAAAGAGTACAAAATTTGTGAGTCTCATACCACACATGGTTTTCACCCATTTGGGTTTCCATGTGAAAAATTGATGTGTTATGTGATGCATGCATTGTGGTGGATTGTATTTATTTGGTTGACTTTTATTTTATCAATCAGTATACTTGTGGAAGTTGGTTTTGAGTTTAAGAAGTGAAAAATTATCAGATATCTTGGATTAATGATTCACCCCTCCCCCTCTTAGTAATATTGGACCCTTAGGACCAACAATAATACCATATAATATACCTAAAACAACCTTTAGCTAGATTTTCTACTTGAAATTCAATTTAACTTCTTCATACCGAACCTTTTGTCGAACATGTATACTACTGCTTGTTCATTCATACTTAGCCAATTTTCTATTTTGACCTTTGGTGTATACACAAAATGTTAGGAAACCAAATGGAACAAGTTTATTTGTCATCAATGACAACATACAACCATTGTGTAACAATGTCTCTCACCCAACAAGTTCCCCCTTTGGCATTACTAGTAACACTTAGAGAAAAATGACTAAGTGTTCCAAGCAAAATGCCAAACTCCAAAAACTATCTTCCTTTAAACCAAAAATTCATGCTCCCCTTGAGCTAATCAATTCATTTTTCCCACCTAATCTCTCCCCCTTTGAAATCAATAGAAAAGGAAAGGAAAAAATCCAAAATTTAATTACCAAAATTCTATAGCATTCACTTATATACATAGATATGCAAGGAGCACTTACAAAAGTTTGAAATATCAGAAAAATTGCTTCGTATTGTTGTAAAATCATGTCCATCCCAACTTTTCTTTAAACTTTCAATGATCTGAATTTGTCTATAAAATGTATATGCATGTTTATTTGCTTCACCCACATCAGGTGCATCTGGGTATTCATGTGATGTAGTTTCTTCCTTTGCACCTCTTGACAGAATATCAAGCTTTGGAATAATCTGACTCATCATTTCTTTGATCCTTCCCTTAATTCTTTCCTTCTTTGTGACAAGGGTCTTAATATTATCATTAAGTTTAGTCACTAGGCTAAGTGAACAAAAGATAATTTCTTGAGAGGATCATATCCATGTGATATCTCAGTCAGTTTGGCTTCACTCTACTTGACTATCTTATCAATATCAACTAAATATTTAGGGTGATCAATATATGACTTGTATATCTTACTTCCTTCTTGCAAAAAGTCTTTTAGCCCTTGAATAATAATGTCTAATGATGTCTTATCCTTCATAATCATCACATTCAACTAATTAAACCTTCTCATGTTGAATTCATTATGCACCTTCACCATAGTTGAATTCTTGATAGATTGAAAATGTGTATCAATTGCATCCAATAGTCCTTCTAGTTGACTAGATGTGGAGACATTATGGTGTGATATATAGTCTAGCATAGTTTTTCTAAACACATTTTTTGTCCTGGTTAGGATTTTGTTTCCCTTCTCACTAGACTTCAAGAGACACTCACTTGCTTTGTCATGAGCAACCAAATCAAGTCCCATCAAATGATCATCACTAAGAGTATCCAACTCAACTAGACCTTGAATCTACATATATATGATCTCCTTCCCTAATAATGTAGGTATTTCCTTTGAAATGTCTCTTTCCTCAAACTATCCATCTTTTACTTCCTTAGCCTTCTCATGGTTCTACTCATCCAAAGGATCTAGTTTAGTTATGACCTCATCTTTTTCTAGATGCCTTAATTTGTCATTGGTCTGGTTCAATAGCCCTTTCATATGTATTGTCCTTCTCTACTCCCATAATCTCCTTATATTCATCTTCTATTAATGTAGCTTTGTAGTTCATCACACCAAGTATATCTTCTTCATCATCCTAACCCGTAGAAAGTGTTATGGGTACACAAAAAATAAAGAAATTTGGCTCTGCAACTATAAAGTATAAACTTGTATGCATTGTAGATTCCCACGTTTCCTTCTTGTGTTCCTTTGGTGGAAGACCTTCATGTCGATTATCTATAAGTATTTTACTTATCACTTCCCTTTTTTCCTCAATAACCTCATCAATTATGCCACTCATAATCAAATTTATTCTTGTTTTAGTCAACAATTATCTTTTTGCTTCCTCAAGGAGTTTCTTATGACCATCAGTTGTAATAATTAGACATAGCTTGTTCATTACTCCTTTGATTTTATTATCTTCTTCTAATGCAATTAGTCTTCTTTCCTCAAGTTTAGCAAACAGATCATCAAAAATATCCTCTTTGATCTCCTCAACAAGTGCTCTACTAAATTTATTCTTATAATTTATTATTTCTTCCTCTGATCTCCTCTTCTCATTTACATCATACTTGTGGTAATATTTCTTCAATTAAACTGAAATGCCATGCTCAACCAATTTATTTAATACTTTAGTGGATGGTGGGTTACCAGTTACAACTTCTTCAAGTGTTTTGTTGATCACCACCTTCATTGTCCTAGTTCCTTCAGATCTTAGCTTCTTCGAGTCATCTAATTTTTTTTATTCACTTATTTCTTCTTCTTCCTTAGCTCTCTTTCTTTTAGGCTTCGTTCCTTTATTTTTAGAATCTTTCTTTAGTTTTGTTGTCTTTGGTGGAGTGACTTTTGGTGTAGATGGTTTGGGTGTCACTATTTTCTTTGAAGTCTATTCCTCAGATGCCTTCACAAAACTCCTAGTAAATATGATCTTGAATGGAATGTAGCAAGGGGGTCCATCATCATCATCCTCTACATGAATAGTCTTGTCTTCTTCTGCTTTCTTCTTTGAACTTGGTCCTAGATTCTGACATTTGTTTCTTGGTAGAACCCATTCTTTCTCCCATGATTCCAAATTCTTTTTTGACTTTTCTCTTCATAGATGGCTTATTCACTACAAGATGTACCTTATTGCCTATAATTTTAACAAAATCTTAGGTACCCCTCTCAACAATTAGAAAAGGTTATAAATTATTTTTCACTTTAAAAAATATATATATATTTAATTATTTTTAGAGTTAAATATTTATATTGTGAAAAATAATTAGATATTAAGTTATGCCAAGTTCATTGAGTGAACTATTTTGTGAATTAATTCTTTTATAAATTAATTATTGTAAAAAGACTTGTAAAGGGAAATATAAATATGGGTGAAAATAAATTACATAGTTCTATCTCCTAGGTGAATTAATTCTTTTATGAATTAAAAGAGCAATAGATGTAACAATACAACTCGAAGGGCAAGATAAACATCATCCCAACAAAACCCGAACACAAACTAGTACAAAAAGAAATACCATGACATTCCTACAAAAGTTGATTCATTCGAGAGGGGGCCCAGCCTTCAATCCTCTGACCTTGCAACTCCCTGGTGGATGCCTAAATTTGCATTTAGGCTTCTCCTTTTCAGTTATCTCCTCCCCATAGTGAGCCCATATCTCTTTGGTGTGTAGCTATCTTTTGATATCACTTAAATCAATGCTCGTGGTTGTCCGTTGGACCTCTTGATCACCATATGCATTCTAGAACATAAATGGGTGGATGGCTGCATCTACATCTCCAATTTGCATCCAAACTTCTATCCTCAACAGAAGTCCCACCCTTGTGCGAACACCCAACCTTGATCAGGGTATCCTTGAGGTTGCCTCTCCATTCTTTGCATACATCCGCCTTCACCAGCTGCTCCACATATGCAATAGAGCCCAACTCCAAACACCAACAAAGAAATAGGGAGGTGATCTCAACATTTGTTCTGTATCTACCAATGACATCAAGTTAGTCATCCCCAAGGACAATGGTGACCTTATATAGGAAATTAGCATCTAATTCAAAAGTGAAGATGTTCTTCAATCTATCTAGGGTAATCTTTTCCTAGAATGCTATTACCACCTTCGTTGCCTACAGAGAAAATTTTGGCAACATCTTTCATCTTTGCAAACACCACCATCGATAGATATGTCCTTAGCATCAAAAGCTTAAAAAGGAAGGCAAAGATGGTTCTCAAATGCCATTCCATTCGCACGTATCCATCCAAAAAGAATTCAAAAAATGCCGGTGCATTTACTCATATACTCATTTCACTACTTAGTTGCCTCGAGACCATGTTCGACTCATCTTGGTCTTGCCATTGGTCCCAAAAGACTATCAACTCCACTTCACTATTTGATGTCATAGCCACATTGGAAAGAGCACTCGCTTCCTTATGCCTTCGCACCTAGTGTAGGAGATTTTAAAAAATTTGAACTTTGAGAGGAGGTTTGAAATCAATTTGATCGGTTTGTCAATATGCTAATCTTTCATTTGCCTGTAACAACTACATCAGCGATGATGCAAGAATCCCCTTCTAGAAGCACATTAGGAATACCCATACATTTAGCCTTAATCATTCCTAATATATCAATGTTGGTTGGAAACTGATATTGGGAGCTGGTGTACTCCTCACCCAACAAAATCTCCACTAACTGAAAGAACACCGATTCGACAATCTTGGAGATGTTCCTCATTTTTTTCTCAGAGAATTGGTGAGAAACGCAAACTTTGAGGTTATCCCATCTAAATACTTAACATTCTTATAACCTCAATGCTGGTCAAGATCTTAGTCCTTCATTGTAGCACCTGCATCAAAACAAGAAATATCTTGAGCACCTTGTTGTTATACCTGCTTCATTGACCCATCCATACTTCAAGCCCAGGCTGCCAATTCCCAATTCCACTGGGTCTTTTGTCCCAATTACATCATAGACAGGTTTCAAATATTCTTGGCATTTTATGCCAAACATCCACTTCTCTCCCCATCAACCCCCCGCACAAGTTGTTCCATGCCTCTCAATTTTAAAAAAAGGATGAGCCCCCAGCACAACACTACAAATTGTTTCCATTTATAATTTCAAAGTTGAGAACGTTTAACTATGGTAGAGAGAGTGCCCATTTTGATAGCCTATCAGCATCTAAATTGCCTTCACGACAAATGTGAGAAATCTTGAATTGCTGAAACTCCTTCAATGTCTCCTTGATCGCACTGATGACTAGAATTAAGTGCTAGGCCTTGATATTCTCCCTTTCAATGGAATTGATTATCAACAATGAATCTCCCCCTCTAGATGGACATTGGCCAAACCCATCCTTCAAGCTCCCCTTCAAGCCTCTAACGCTACCACCCTCTTTGCCATATTATTAGTTGAATGCGCCAGTCTAACTGCACCAAATGCTAAAGTGCAACCCTTAGAGTCCTTCAAAATAAACCCCACCCCTGCCTTCCCACATGATTTCAATGCAACCCTGTCAAAGTTTACTTTCATCCATCCTTCCGCTAGTTTTTTCTACTCCACCTTGGACTTGTCAATCTTCTTTCTCCCTCTAGCAAGATGCTTTCCAATTCTAAATTTTAGACTCGGCCAAGCTTGCTGCTAGCCTCTATCATAGTTGGTGAATGGAGTATTTCCAGGTATGGAGTGCACTGAGGCATTCATTGTCTCTTCTATGGCATGGTTTATCCTCTATAATAATCTACTTAAAGGCACCTCTTCTCCTTTAAAAATGCACCTATTGTCCTCTTTCCATATCTCCAAGAAAATGATGGATGGGCAGAGCTACCATAATTTGGAAAAACTGATTTTGGAATTTTGTGTGGCTAGCAAAAGAAAAGATCTTTTAAAGTGTTCGGGAGAGGGTCATGTCATCCAAGTTTGCTCTGCACCATGGCCCATGCCTCATAGTAAAATCTGCAATGCAAAAATTAATTATTGTTTTGCACACATGTAAAATTCTCATGGGAGTTATAAGGGGAAAAAGGGAAATGTAAATGGGTGAGGTAAGAGGAAGTTACTGGTAGTTGTGAACTACTTGGATGGAAATTTTTTAAAAAGGGAAAAAATTATTGTAATGGGGTTCTTCTTTTTGAGAAGGGGTTGTATTTTCAAGAAAGGGGCGAATATTTCATTGTAACAGAGAAGTGAAGGAGAAAAATAATATTTTATTTTTGCAAGCTTGTTTATCGTACAGGAACAAAATGATTTATTTCTATGGTTGGAAGTAATCTATTGGTCATTCTAATCATATTTGAGATATTGTCTTGTTCCTATTTATCAAGGGTTTGTGTGTGTTATGAAATTCGTCAGTTTTGTGCATCCAAATGTGCAAAAATAAATATTAAAATCTCCATTTTATTTCTTTGTAAATGGGAAGATTGATTGTATGATCTGTGTACCATATTGTTGATGTATGTAGCATCGGTCAAATAAAACTAATTATATATAATAAATTATGAAAAATGATATATATATATGTGTGTGTGTGTGTGTGTGTGTATATACACACACACACACACACACACACACACACACACACACACACACACACATATGTGTGTGTGTGTGTATATATGTATGTATATATATATATATACATATATATATACATACACACATATATATGTATATGTGTGTGTGTGTGTGTGTGTACATATATATATTGTAGACACCTAAAAATCCTTTAGAAAATTAAGTATTTTTATTTTTTGAAAAATCTCTGATGACATCATCATTAATTAATTAATTAATTATTTAATTTATTTATTTATTTTTATATCATTAAATCCTTTTATCTTAATTAAAAATATTTAATTAAGAAATCCCTCCCAAAAATGTTTAAATCTTATTTAAACATCATTCCCCTATTTATTAATTATTTAATTAATAAATTGACCAAAAATCTCAAAATAAATTATTTATTTATTTTTTGACCAAAATTTGGCCAATTTCCTTAAGACCACTAACCTCTTCCAAAATCTTCTGATCCTTCTTTAATTTCGATTAAAGGCTAATCCCATCATTCCTTAACCCTAATCCCAACTCAAGAGTATTTAATTAAGATTAAATATTAATCCTAATCCTAATCCCCCCCTAACCTTGTCACATTCCCTAACCAAGGTTAGCCAACTCCTAAGCTTGACCCAAAGTCAACAAACTTCTAGAAACTTCTCTTACATGCATTAAATGCATTTAAAGCCTCCTTGACCCTCTTACATGCATTTATGATGCATTTAAGAAGCCTCTCACCCCTTTCTTACACCTTTTGATCTTAGGCACATTTCCCAAATTGTGCACATCCCTCCCATCTTTCAACCCAATGCCCTTGTGACACTTGTCACAAGGAGGTGGCCCTGAACTAGCACAATCCATGTGCTCCCCTTTGAATGAATCTTGGCCTCTCTTAAGGATTTTGATCATGGCCACTCATTCCTCTTTCCCAAATCCTATAAATGCTCCTCCTTTCAAGAGCAAATTCATTAGCTTAGTCTTTCATCTTCATGCATTGTTATCATGCTCTTTTACTTCTAGCTCTAGCATAATCATTCCTAATTGTTAGATTTCTTTGTTTTCTTCAAGCTTTCTAACACATCATAGCTTAGCAATAATGGATTAACTTAGTTTACTTCATTGTTTTTCATAGCATATAGCATCATATCACATCTCTATTTGGTCTAAAATCAATCTTAGCATAAACATCATGTAGCTTAATCTCCATTAAAACATTATTTGGGTTCTTGAAGCCTTAGGGGCAATTTTGGGTGTTCTACCCATTATTGTGCCATTTTTGGGGTTTTCATGAGTCTCAAATCATCTTAGAAAGCATTAGAGTATGCTCCAAGTGCTTAGAGAGCACACCCACATCCCCTTAAGCAATAGCAAATCAAATAGTGCTTGGGTGCACCTGTTTTAGCTCAATCTGAGGTGGCTTAGCTTAGAGTTTTCCTTGTTTTGGATTGATTTCATGTTAGATTAAAAATTTTAATGTTTGATTGATTTGAGCCTTTCAAAACAGATAAAGGTATCCTCAAAAGCCTTGCTCACATTCTGGCATGCCCGGTGGGACCCCTGTCCTGATCATCTACTCCAAAATCAACATTTTGTGGCCGTTTTTCTCTTCTTTTTCTCAAAATTTTGGGTTTCAACATTCTGTCGTATTAAAAACTGCGCATCTGTTGCCCACAGCTGTGCATTTGTAACTTTTTTTGAAAATCTGCTCATTTATCATGAAAAACTGCGCATTTATCATTAAAACTATGCATTTTTCACTAAAATTGTGCATTTGTTCAGACTTGCTGTGCATATGTGCAGACTTGCTGTGCATTTGTTCAGACTTACTGTGCATTTGTTTTTTTGAAAAATTAGCATTTTTAAAAGCATTCTGGTAGAATAGATGTAGTTGCGCATGCATTCTCTATTATTGTGCATATGTGCAAAATTGGAAAAGTGTGCATTCATCACGTATTCCTGCGCATTTGTTCTCTGTAACTGTGCATTTATTCCAGAAAGAGGTAATCTGATGTTTTTAAAGTTTTTGAACTTTGATTTTTCTTATAGGATCTAAACTCTATGTTTTGCAGGTACTTCTTGGAGGGAAAGGAAATCACCAAAATGATAAAGCCTTAAGGCTCATGAACCTTCTTTCATGTTTAGGAACCTCAAACTTTCATTTGGTAGGCTTAAAATAAACTTCAATGCAATCTTGTATGCCTTTCAAGTTTCATGCATCAAAGCTAAATTAGGAACTTGTCTTCTTAATCAAAGCAAATGGTCAAAACAAGTCTTGAATGAAACTAAAAAGGAATGAAGCTAAGTCCTAGAGTGTCATTATCATTTTGAAAATCAAACACACTCTTGAATGCAATAAAGAACAAACATCTTTGTTCCCTCATTTTCAATTCAAAAGCAAAACACAAATCTAATCTTGAATGCCTTAAGGTAAAAAAACAAAGCACTTCAAAGTTCTAAATCAACACGATAATCCAATCTTGAATGCCCAAATCAAAGCAACTACAAACGCTTGAAAGTCTTTTGGAAAAAGAACAAATCAAAGGCCTAAACACTTGTGTCTTCAAATTTCTAAATTCAAATCACACTTAATTCAAATTTGGGAAAAGAACTCTTTTTGGTGTGCATCTAGGAGCTTTCATATTCTTGCAAAATCCTTGTTAAAATAAGCAACGTAGAACATTTGAACTTGGACAAGTTCAATTGTCCCACTTTTAGCGAGGCCTGTCCAAGGAGAAATGCTTCCTCCTCTGAGAACGACCTCAAATCGGTATCCCCCCCGACCGGTATATAAATAAAGTGAAGGCAAAAAGTACTCACTTATATCTCCTAATCGTCGGGTGTTTGTGCCAAACACAGTGACTAGGGATGGTAAATATTCCTCTCCCCCAGCATTATTGGCTAGGCTCTTAAGTGAGTCATGAGCGGTCAGCATAACTGAGTATGGAGACTCCATGGAACTATTAAAAACCTAATAAAATAGAGGCTACCCTATCTACATCTGAAAGTATCAAAATCCTTGTGCAAGGACCGATTCCAAGGGGTTTACCGGGTCGCCTTAAGATTACTCACCATTTGTATTCCCTTCTGGGGGATACCAAGTTGTGGACAAGTGATTTTGATACTCACCTTCCTTAGGTAGATCTGCTTGAAGTGCATGACAGTTAAAAACTCTGTGAAAACATTGTTGGAACATACACTTTCAAAGCTTTATCAGAGTCAATTATCCTGTTTGTATCCCGCAAGGTTGCTTTGTCCCTTTCAGAGATTGATTTTTCAAAAATCTTTGTTGAAATCTATCCTTTGCCATTGGAAAAACATCAAACTAATCTACAACTTGGTTCAAAGATACTCAGAACAGCCATGTTAGTCCAAATCCTCCCAAAATCCAAAAAATGTCCAAAGCTTTCAGAATCTCAAATCATGGTCTTCCAGTCATATTCAATCAAGTCTTGTCATCCTTTCCTCTATCTTAGGTTAGCAAAGTCATCTTGGTCATCCCCCATCCCCTTTTCTATCTTCCTCTAGAGTCAGTCTTCTTCCAATCTTGAGCCAAATCCAATCCCAGTCTGATCCTGCCAGTCATCCCAATCTGAGTCTTAGTCTTTCAACCCATCTTCAACCTTCATCCTTATCCAATGCATCTGCAAGTCAGCATGTCTCAAAACTATTATGATGAGCTTGGTTATTATGTATTTTCTCCTGCTCCATCCTATCCCAATGATGATGAAAGCCTTGTAGATCACGATGTGTATTTTCAAAATCTTAGCAAGATTTCTCCAAACATCCCCCAGCATTCAATCATTCCTCCAAACTATCCTATCATGCCTTCACGCTTATCCACTAGCACTCACTTTCATGTCCTTGGCAAGGCAAATCCATTATCTTATCCATCCACAACCTATCCCTATCTTAAACCTACACATCCTCCATGTGCATCCTTCATACCTCCATCTCCTACTATGGTCATATCCCAAACACCATCATCCCATAGAAACACATCTCACTACTTCCCTTATCTAAAACCTCTATCCACTCATCCTCCAAATCATTCTCAAAATCCTAGTCTTCCCATCCTTTATCTGAATCCTCCATCCACTCATCCTTCAAACCATTCTCAAAACCAAAAACCAAGTCTCCCAATCCTATTTCCCAACCCACCATCCTCCAACCCCTTGTCTGCACCATCATCCCCTCAAGAAAGTCCCCCTTCATCCACCCCATCTTCATATGAGGACTATCTTAGCTCTCCATCTCCTCCACAATCCAATCCTTCTTCACCATGAAAGTCTCCAAGGAGTTTCACAAGGAAGCCAATAACAAATCCCACTCCTAAAGTTGAAGAGCCAAGCCATCTCAAACCTTCATGTGAAGCCATCATTGATGAGGCTCATCCATCACTCCCATCTATCATCTATCTTCTGTACATTGATCCTCTTCCATCTCCTAGCATCATTGAGTCCCTTCCATCTGAAGTCTCCATCCCATCCCCACCAACATCACCTCCTCCTAGCATTATCCAAAGCATATCTGATGAGCCTCATGAGTTCACCCTTCTTCCTACCATGACAGCTACAAAATCTTCCATCCTTTCATCCATACCATCTGAAGAGTTCTTCCTTCTTCCAGACATCATAGCTACAGAATCTCCCATCCTTCCATCCACCCCCTCTAAAGAGTCCATCCATACATCCCCCATCACTCTATCTACACAAAACCTACCATGTCAAGATCTTGTCCAAAAGCATGTTGAAATACTCGCAGAAGAAAATCAAGATCCAATCCCTTCACTTCCCCCATCACATGTTCTATTGCTTCCATCACCCCCAATCCAAAATCCTACAATCCCAATTCCTCCAATCCAAGATCCTATCATCCTAGTTTCTCCATCTAAAGATCCATTACTATCCCCCAATCCGAGTCAAAATCCCACCATCCTATCCTCTCCTCTTGAGGATCTTCCAAACCAAAATGTCCCACAACCATCACTCTATCCTCTTGGATCACTTACATTTGTCAAAGGTAGTCCGCTTGAAGTAGAAGAAATCAATTTCATATCTTCCATCAGGGAACCAGAAACTGGATGTTTATCTTATTCCCCAAGTCAGAAATATCCTCGTTTGGATAAAATGCTCAAGAAATGGAATTATCAAGGCAAAGGCCTAGGCATCCATGAACAAGGAAATCTGGAGCCTATCCAAGACAAGAAACATCTAAAAACCTGTGGAATTGGTCACACATCAGAAGAAGGCACTTCCTCTAGAAATGTTGGTGTAGCTAAAGCTAAATTCAAGCATCCATCCAAAAACACCATCACATCTCCCCATCATTCCTCCAAAACATACAATTCTATTCCCCCTCCTCCATCATTACGGCCCCGGACAACTTATCACATCCCTCCTTCATCCTCTAAATCCATTTTGGGTCCCTATGTCCCAAAATCTTCCAACACATATCCCCTACCTACCAAATCCATTTTGGGGCCTTACATCCCAAAATATCATCCACCATCTTATCCTACTTAGTCCTTCATCCAAAATCCAAACATCCCTAGTCGGGATCAACAAAGGCACATGCCCATATCTCCTATCTGCCAATCCCCATCCACATTTTCAGCATCTCGCACATCTCCTCATATTCATTCCAATGCTCCTTACAATTTGGATGCCATATCAAATATGCATAAAGGGAAACATCCACAAAAATCTAAGGATTTCCATGTCCAGTCTAAATGACATGGTCAACCAAAGAAAAATCCAATCAATCAATCCAATGCATCTCAATGGCCACAAAGGCCCAAAAAAGCACAAGCAAAATCCACTACATGGCCACAAAGGCCCAGCAAAGAAAAAATAAAATCTGATGCATACCAATGGCCACAAAGGCCCACCAATGCTAAAGCAAAAATGATGTGGATCCCAATGCAAAAAGATGTAATGCATCTAAAAGAAACATCTCCAATGGCATCCAAAGTTTCTAATCCCCCAACTACTCATTCCTCTGCTCCACTTCCTAAATCCACTTTGGGTCTCTATGTCCCAAAATCTCCTAATGTAAATCCTCCATCACATCCACCTCTATCTTCCACGTCTTATCCGCTTCATCCACCTTCTCCACAACATGTGCCAATGTTGGTCCTGACAACATCCCTCTATCATGATCACTTTCCATCTTTCCATCCAAACACTTTCTACCACCATATCTCCCATCTACCCCATCTCATCCATGCCTTTGCATAAAATCCATCCATCCTAGTGAAGCTGTACCAACATCCGAGCACATTAGAAAGATCAGTGAAACACCAAATCAAAAAGTCAGCAACACATCAAAATATTAGAAGGTCAGCACAAAGTTAGCAAAAAATCATAAAATCCATAAAAATTGAAAAAAAATCAAGAGAAAAATATCAAAAAAGAAAAGAAAAAGAGAAAAACATTCGTCCTATGGTGAGAACTTGGCAATTCAAGCACCTTGGACAAGTACCATGATGAAAACCTGGCAAACAGGCATCATGTGTAGGTCCCCCCAATTCCTTTCTGCAGTTGGGGGCCATTCCCTTCTATCACATCTTATCCAGCATCTCCTCCATCCCAATTGTTTCTCACTTCATCCTCCTCTGGATCTTGATGACAAAACAAAGACTACCAGGTATACATGCTTTTGGGCACCTTCTTGGCATCCATCACACCTTTCAGCTACATATCCTCTATCCAATCCATTCATCATAGCTTCCATCTACCTTCCTCATCCTCTTGTAAGCATATCTACTGTCCAATCGTACCCCATCCTAATGTCTCTGAAATACATGAACTATCCTAAGCAGGGGGCATCTTATTCCTTGGTGACATATTCTTTGGAGACTATCTTTCATCCAAAATCTTTCCATCTCCCCAAGCATTCCTCTATCCAGATCCCTCAGCGATTCCTCCAGCATTCCATCTTCCAATCCTCAAGCAAATCCGTCCATCCAAAATCTCTCAGCAGTTCCTCCATCCAAATCCAAATCTTCCTCCATCCAAATCTCCTATGTAGTTCCATCATCCTCATCCTCAGCATTTCCTCCACACCGCCATCACCTAGTATCTTCCCTTGTCATTGGTATCTAGCTATAGGCTAACCTCATTGCAATCTAATGTCGTTCATCCATATCCAAACATTCCTAGTAGTCTTCTAGCAACCTTCCAATCCTCTCCACATCCTCTAGCTATCCAACATCCAAGATCAAGCCAACCAATCCAATCACATCCTTATTCTTGTGGCAAGCCTTGATCTCAATCCAATCATCATCATTGGGATATGTCCTTCCCAAATCTGTGTCATTTCAAGACACATCATCCATCAGTCCGTCTTGGCTTTCCAACCCAACTGGGGCATCATCTTGCATATCTTTGGAGCTTCAGCTTCATCCCCAGGTTCTTTGTACATCTTAATCCTGAGTCTTGTACCATAGCGTCAGTCGTGTCTCCACCTCAACTCATTTGTACATATGTGTCTTTAGGTCCCATCCTTTATGTCAATCATCCCTTGTCATTGTCTTGTTGTACATATCCTTGTCAGTCCTGCAATAGCCTTTGATCAAAAATCTTGTCCTACCTAGCCTTGTACTTCAACAATATCAATTGTTGACTATCCTTGATCATCATGACCATCTTTGAACTGCATCATTTGCCAATCAACAACACAACATTCTCCCCACCAGCATCGGGTCCGCACAGATGTATGCTTCTATTTTGTCTGACCGAAGCCTAATCATGGGTCCCCTCAATTGTATCCTTCCTGTCTAACCTAATCTTCCACCAAGCACACTAGGTCCATGTCGATGTATCCTTCCACACGTTTAGACCAATCTTCCCACCATCAATCAAATCCAATCTCTCTCCTTGGCAAAGGTTGTCTTTTGGAGTTATCATTTTGACCTTGGATTTTGTCCTTTAGGTCTTGTTAATCTTTTACAGCTTCTCATTGTTCTCTACTCAAGGTCACCACGATCCTTTATATCATGGTGTGCTATGAATGAGGACAATCTGGGGCAAAGTCTTTTGATCTTTTGCTTCTACCTATGAGTCAGTCGTGTGTTTGTGGTTTCTTCAGTATCATTTCCACCATGCCTCCTTCGGGTTTCATGTGTGATGCTGGGGCAACCTTGCATGTCTTTTTAGCGTCAGTCCTATGCAACATTGGTGACAAGGCCTTGTGTTCTTTTGTAACCTTGGCAGGTCTCTAGCATTGCTATATCAAACTAGGTTGTGCTCTCTAAAAGATCTAAAGCATGGAGCTCCCCAAATCCCCCATCATATAGATTAATCTTGCATCTTGCATCCTCATGTAGTTGCATCCTGCATTTTGCATTCCATCTCATCTTGCATTCACTCATCTTTGCTCTTGGAAGCTTGGTTATTTATCTCCCCTTCTTGCTAGGTCCTTCCTTCTCTGTTTCCTTTCGAGAAAATTCCACAACATTTACTCCTTGCGTTATTTTCTTGAGGGGGCACAACCTCTTATTCCTCCAAATTCTAGCCTTGGGCATCTTATTTTCTTATCTTTGACGCCATGCCACTTGCGACATCGCATCAAAGAGGGGCAAAATGTAGACACCTAAAAATCTTTTAGAAAATAAAGTATTTTTATTTTTTGAAAAATCCCTGATGACATCATCATTAATTAATTATTTATTTATTTTATTGTATTTTTATATCATTAAATCTCTTTATCTTAATTAAAAATATTTAATTAAGAAATCCCTCCCAAAAATGTTTAAATCTTATTTAAACATCATTCCCCTATTTATTAATTATTTAATTAATAAATTGACCAAAAATCCCAAAATAAATTATTTATTTATTTTTTGACCAAAACTTGGCCAATTTTCTTAAGACCACTAACCTCTTCCAGAATCTTCTAATCCTTCTTTAATTTCGATTAAAGGCTAATCCCATCATTCCTTAACCCTAATCCCAACTCAAGAATATTTAATTAAGATTAAATATTAATCCTAATCCTAATCCCCCCCCTAACCTTGTCACATTCCCTAACCAAGGTTAGCCAACTCCTAAGCTTGACCCAAAGTCAACAAACTTCTAGAAACTTCTCTTACATGCATTAAATGCATTTAAAGCCTCCTTGTCCCTCTTACATGCATTTATGATGCATTTAAGAAGCCCCTCACCCCTTTCTTACACCCTTTGACCTTAGGCACATTTTCCAAATTATGCACATCCCTCCCATCTTTCAACCCAATGCCCTTGTGACACTTGTCACAAGGAGGTGGCCCTGAACTAGCACAATCCATGTGCTCCCCTTTGAATGAATCTTGGCCTCTCTTAAGGATTTTGATCCTAGCCACTCATTCCTCTTTCCCAAATCCTATAAATGCTCCTCCTTTCAAGAGCAAATTCATTAGCTTAGTCTTTCATCTTCATGCATTGTTATCATGCTCTTTTACTTCTATCTCTAGCATAATCATTCCTAATTGTTAGATTTCTTTATTTTCTTCAAGCTTTCTAACACATCATAGCTTAGCAATAATGGATTAACTTAGTTTACTTCATTGTTTTGCATAGCATATGGCATCATATCACATCTCTATTTGGTCTAAAATCAATCTTAGCATAAACATCATGTAGCTTAATCTCCATTAAAGCATTATTTGCGTTCTTGAAGCTTTAGGGGCAATTTTGGGTGTTCTACCCATTATTGTGCCATTTTTGGGGTTTTCATGAGTCTCAAATCATCTTAGAAAGCATTAGAGTATGCTCCAAGTGCTTAGAGAGCACACCCACATCCCGTTAAGCAAGAGAAAATCAAATAGTGCTTGGGTGCACCTATTTTAGCTCAATCTGAGGTGGCTTAGCTTAGAGTTTTCCTTGTTTTGGATTGATTTCATGTTAGATTAAAAATCTTAATGTTTGATTGATTTGAGCCTTTCAAAACAGATACAGGTATTCTCAAAAGCCTTGCTCACTCACACACACACACACACACACACACACACACACACATACACACACACACACACACACACACATATATATATATATATATATATATATATATATATATATATATCATGTTAATCATTTATTTATTATTATAATGACTATAGTTAATTATTCAATTAGATTAATGAATAGACATGTCCCATGAAGGGACATGTCTCTTCTTGTATTTACCATGTATATATTCAAGAGATTGATGCATTTGGAAAAATACATACTTTTAACAGCAATGCTATTACATTTGCAGTGATCTGAAATTTAACATGGTATTAGAGCCAAACTACAAATGTGAGAAAGAAATGATATAAGAAAGGATATGATCGATTAAAAAGGGAGGAGACATTTTCACGGAAGCTTCTTATTCATATGCTCTAATCACATCTTAATATGGTCGACAACCCATTTTGAATTAATATTGATGGCAATGAATAATATATAGGCACTTATATTGTTGTCATTCAGAGAGAGAATTGGGACACATCGTCAAGCATAAAAGAAGTAGATGTTAAAGGAAGGAAAAATTCTAGTTTAGCAATCAATCCTTGTCAACGTAGTCCATAAACTCATATGTGCCCTTTTATGTGATTGATAGAACCAAGAAAGGAGAATATACAATTAGTGCATAAAATCATAGAAATCCAAACAGAAAGGGTTGCTTACCTTTCTTTCTCTCTCGAGAATTAGAAGAGGTAGATGGATGAAGTAGACTATCAGACAAATAACCAGCGGGTCCACAACAATAGAAGTAGAGGCAGATGGTGAGGGATAGGGTGACAGAGAGTTATTTTTAATCACCAACAGATTCCCCAAACTCAAAGTTTTCTTGATCAGGCCATCTGTGAGCCTCACGCCGAATAATTTCACTCCACAATAGTTTTGATTAGGACACGTCCTAGAGTTATGGTCATTGAGGCCACAGTGTGAACACTTGCATGTCATACTACTTTCCCAATGAAACACAATTCACAAATCGATTTATCTTATCGCAGATCGATGTTTTCCTCAAAGGAGCAAGCAACCAATAAAAGAAAATAGACCAAATTTATTTATTTACAGTGTGTATATCTAGTGCTACCTGCCAAGTGATCAGATTTTGGAACTATTAATTTCCAGTTACAAATATTTTTGAACGACGAAGAAGAAAACTCATTTAGCACTCAATATCAGGATCACAGAACGGTGATGGGAATGTTCTTGTATTAATTATTGGAGAACCAACCTCATATATATATCAAGCAAAGTGTTATGACTGCAAATAGGAGATGTAGATATTTCTACAATGAAATCTCCATATCAAACAATCAATTTCGCCAGTGAATAAAGATGACTATTCTATAAGGACTGTAAAGGATAAAATATGGATGGGGTCCTAGAACAATGGTTTGCACATAAAAGAGACCCCAAAACCAATATTTTACACATATATTTGAATTGTAATGATATGGGATGTAAATGTAGAAGACTAATGTTGAAATGAAGAAATAAAGGTACTTACCTCAAAAAATAATCGGCTGAAAACCCTGTCAAACAGTCTCAAAAAATGTTGATTTCTGCATTTTTAAATCGAAATTATGAGATCTAAAAAACCCATAAATATTTTTCTTTTCTGAGCCAGGTCATCTTTGACCTAGATAGCAGGACAAGGTCTTACCCTAGGGCAGGATCCTACCCCTCATAGCTCTGACGGAAATTATGTTTGTGGATCTCAAAAGTTTTCCGAAAAGGGTATCTAGATATGCACTTCAATTCACTGTCTTGTTCCTGTACCTACAAGAAAAATGGTTTTTTTGTTTGGATGAGGTGTTTGCCTTAATCAAACCTCGGTTTGGAGTCAACCTTAATAATGGAATTGAAATAGAGAATGCTAGCAAGTAGTAGAAGTAGATCTAACAACGAAGCTATGATATTCAATAGATATGCAATTGTATTTCAAATGTAAACAAGTATATGGATATGAAAGCTTGAAGATAACATTTAACAAATGTAAATCAAAACCTCCATGATTGTATGCTTGGAATCCACCTTGAAGGGAGAATGAATGGATCTTGAAGATGAACAAAGGATCTTGAAGGAAGATCACACCACCGTGATGGCTAGATCTAGGGTTTTGAATGATGAATCTTGAATGCTTGAACCAAATCCCTTCAAAGGCTTGAATGCTTGAATCTTTGATCTTCAATAGAGAACTTGAATGCTTGAATGGATGATAATGGCTTGGATGCTTCCTTGAAAATGCTTGATGGAATGCTTGCTTGATCTTGCTTGGGAGAAAACTTGATGGATTGTGAATATCTCCTTGAGAGCTCTTGATCATGAAATTGCTCGGTGAATAATAGATGATAAAAAGTGGATGTGAAAATGAGAGAGGAAGGCTTCTTTTTACAGTGATTTAGAGCACAAACTTCTAGAGAAGGCCGACATTGGAGAATTAAATCTCAATTAACCTTAACCCCTAGAAATGGACCCATATTAAATGCAATTTAAGGGTTTACCATTCTGAAATCTGAAATAGCCGACCTGGAAGTGGGAAAATAAAACTTTCTAAAACCTAACATCCTGAAACTTTCAAAAATTGAAATTTGGACTTGGGGTTAGGGACAAGGTAGTCTCTACCCTAGGTCAGGGACAAGGTCATCCTTGACCTAGGTTAGGGACTAGGTCGTCCTTGACCCAGAAAGTCAAGATCTTTAGATTCTTAGAGAAAGTCTATTAGAAAGAGGCTGGAAACAAGGAGAGATAAGCAGAACTAGGGGGAAACTGTCAGATCCATGCAAAGACCTGATCAAGGTACTTGACATGACCCCAGACCACTTACTCAGAGGGCTAAATGCTCTTAACATAGAAGTGCTTCCATTTTAAGATGATACAAGGACTTATTAAAAGTAACGTCTCATCACTGAAGATTATACTTGACACCGATTGTCCAGATGAGCTATGTAATTTTTATGTGATAATCATAGCAGAAGTAATCATGGGTTGCACAAAGAGTATAATTGTCCATATTTAGATAGTAGCCAGTAAAGAGATTTTATGGCATCAGTATAATTGGAGACCAAGTGGCAATTACGTGTGAGACAAACTTGAACTTATATTCCAAATTCATAGCCAGAATAATATATACTATGGGAACAACCATATGTTAGGAATGGGAACACTACTGATCTCTATATCTCATGCCATTGACAAATACAAAGGAGTGTGTCTTATTTATATGCGCAATCAAAAGTATTTACTAGGTCGGCCTTCAACCTATTACATACAACGCTTCCAAGTGAATTGGCTCAATTGTGTTTACATACAATGATATTAACATGTATATAACCTAAATATAATAGCCACATAGCCTTTACAAAATAATAATATAATCGCTAACCAAAATACCAACAGTTGGCTCCATGCTCTGTTATGTTTTGTCGATCACTGTCTGTGTCACTTCATTTGGCTGTAACTTCTTCATACTAACTCATATGATCATATGCTCTTAGACTAAGCATGACTACATAATCAGAAGCTTATCTTCTAAGGTGTATACCATAACTCGGTCATACGCACATGCGTTGATGCTCTGTTCACCTGGTGCTTCACTGACTGTCCAGTCTTCCATACTTAGCCAATTTTTAATCTTGTGACCAAGTGCGCTGACTCCAAAACTCTGTATGACTTTGTTGCCATAATGACAAAACTAAATCATAATAGTATAGTCAACTTGATAGCAATCTCCCCCTTTTTCATTAATGGCAAAAAAGGAATATGGTGAAGTTACTAACTGTATCTTTATACAAAATTTTCTATCATGTACTCTATCTTATATCTCCCTTATACTATGTACTCTACTTTCTTTTTACATCATATAAATATTACTCCATATTCTCCCTTCCACTATACACTCTACTCCCCCTTTGACATTCATGACAAAGGTGCTAAAAAATGAAACTACAAGTACTTACACATTTAATACATCCGGGTAGGCTATCTAAAGGTTTGCAATCTCATTCTACCAGAATGCCTTCAATGCATTTACTGTTTGGAGATGGGCGCACAAGGCATAAGTCAACTTCTCCATCTTCTCCAAATCTAAACTCAAACCTTGATCATATGTCACCATAGTGGCATCAATCTCCTTGATATTCTGATTTAGCACATCTAAAGAGGGTGCAAGTGCATGTCTTAACTGTGCTTGCCTAGCTCTTATCTGGGTCATTTCTTGCTTTGCCTTCTCAATTTTGTCTAGCTAACCTTGATAGACATTATTTCACATGTTTACATCTTTGGAGGGATCTTCTACTGATTTCCTTACTACTTCTATCATAGATTCAACTTCCTGAATCTTCGTAGAGAGATCTCCAGTTAGTTTGTCCTTATCCATACATTCAGCTATGATCTTTCTTCCTTTAGCTGCTAAGTCTTTTAGCAAAGCTTGACCAACCTTTAAAGAGCTAAGGTCAAGTGCAAAGTCTTAGAGATATCTCCAGTGAGTTTGTCCTTATCCATACATTCAACTATGATCTTTCTTCCTTTAGTTGCTAAGTCTTTCAGCAAAGCTTGACCAACCTTTAAAGAACTAAGGTCAAGTGCATAGTTACCTATTAATTCACTCAATCTCTTCTTTAGATATTTCTCCTCTACAATTTTGGATGCTAATTCCTCAAGACTTGAGAATTTTTTTTTGAAACATGTCAGGATGGTGCTGACATCATCCACTAAGTGTACACTGGACACTTTCTTGTTCTTAGGCAGTAAGCTATTCAGGATGTTGACTCATTCAACAAACAATGGGTTCCTCATCACTTGTTTCTCCTTTGCCTTTTCCATTGCTAGCACACTGATTTTAATCAAGTCTTCTTCTCCCCATGAATCTAGACTTGTTGTGTCAGGGGTCAAACTTGACAACAATGATATTGAGGTCTTGGGGGTAAGGAGTGAACTTTGACTAACATCCATTATCTTAGACTTTACAATCACTAGAATTTCAATAGAGGGCTCATCTACAAGTTCATCTTTCTTCTCTTCATCCTCTTTGTCCTTTTCTTTTTCTTTCTCCTCTTCTTCTTCATGTCCTATTAGATCCTCAATCTGAACTTCTTGCTACATAGGTAGATTATCATCGCATAGTATTTCAGCCTCTTTTGTACTTACAAAGGCTTCTTCAAACTTATCCAAGTCTTTATCCATGGCCATCATTGATATTTCCACATTATCAATCATAATTGTATCATCTTTTGTTTCATGCATGGGCACAGACTCCATTGCATCAGTAGGCACTATCACTGTGGGCACTAAATCATGTGGACCTGATATAGGTACATTAGGGACCTCAGATGCTTTTTCTTCTTTAGATGGAACTTGGGTTTCAGGCGCAGTGGGAGGATACATGTGTCTATCTAGGAATACCTTCTCAAATGCCTTTTCATTCTATTTTCCAACTAATTCATAATCCTTGTTCATGATCTGTAGAGTTCTCAACTTTGTTCTTAGGTGTGGCTTCACTAAATCCAATAATACTGTTTTCTCTTCAATTGAGCATACAGGAAGGCTTTCATCCAGTATCTTTTCCCATTCTAAAGTCTTCTTCAATAGCATGTCTCTTCAAAAACTCTAAGATGTTCCATACATTGTCTAGAATAACCGTCTTAAGTTCCAAGACTATCTTCTTAAACTTAATCATATCATGGATCTCTGATTTGTCAATCTCGCTATACTTATCATAGAACTTTCCTATTCAATGAATTCTTCCTTCATCTACTATCCTGGTTTTCAACACTTGAAGACTTGGTCTGAAACCTACCTTAGGACATGCTTGAGTGTTCTTCCTTTGACTTATAGTTTTCCTATAGGATGGATGGCTTGCGTCAATCTGCTTCTTCCTCTTAGGAATCCTACTATACTCAGGAGGTGGTGTGGACTCCAAATCAATTGTATTTATGGCGCAGGGGTGTTTTCTTCCATCTTTACCTTCTTTTCCTTAGGGTCATCAGACTTCTCTATTTTTGCTTCAGAAGGGGGTGCACTCTTAAGTTACATCAAAATCTTAGCTTCCCTTGCCTTATCCAGGTTAGCTTGTGTCACACCATGAATCTTCAATATCTCAGAGGTGATTTTAGATGCTTTCCTCTTGGTCATAGCATTATTCAAGACTGCATCTACTTGCCTTGTCTTCTCCTCATATGTACCCTAGCTTGGCTCATTGGGATCCTTTGGTGCTATAAGGAGGACTTGTGCATATGCCTCTAGAATGTGTTCCTCCACTTCATACCCAAGTGGATGAATCCATTTGGTCCTTGGATCTACTACTTCCATGCAAGTTGTGTATGTCTCCACCATGAAGCATATACTATCCTTATACTTCTCAGCTATACGTTCAGGTATCCTATACCTTCTCTGCATTCTTATCCTAAATGTCTTAATTTCTAGCTCCATGTAGTCTTTCAGGGTGCTCTCTGATGCTGCCTTGAAAGAAATCTGAGGCATTGTGGGCAGACTCTTGTTTAGGTACAGATCTGACACTTTCCCAACAATATGAAAATACATGTAGATTAACAGTGACCCAAACCTAAATATCTTACTTTTATCATGCTTGATAGCTCTTATATTGTCTATCAATTGTGCATGCAAGATCTCGCACAAGTTTAATTCACCATTTTCTTTCACAATCCTAATGGCTACTAGAATAGTGGCTATAGAAACACTATTGACCCTATTAACATGTTGGAACTTGTATCCAAGTATCATAGACATCAGTTTAATGTCTTTCTCTTCTATAGGTTCAACTATCATCCTGCACTTATCACTACATGATTTACAAGTTTGCTCAACCAATTTTTTGACATCCTTGCCAATTGGAAGGATGGCGCCAATCTTAGGTAATTCTATCATCTCATGAATGAGATCAATGGTTATTTAGACAAGGACTTCTCCAATCCAAAACAAGTCATCGTGTAATCTGATCAACAAAATTTGAATCCATTTGAATTCGTAAAACTCATACGCAATCGCATATTCAACAATAGGGTTTTTTTCTAAGAGCTCAAACTCATCAGTGAATGTTTTGTCTGGATTCATCATGGTTTCCATGTGCGACCTAATTCTATCCAATCCTACTCGCTCCTTTTTACAATAAATGTATGCGCATATTGTTAGAGTATTATTTCCTTTTACTCTAGTTGCTTAAGCGTCTCTTAGGTGCATTATTAATTAATTCTTAATTAATAATGTGCATCCTAGTAATTCCCTTTTAGGGTTTCATTCACCTTTTTAAGGTTGAACTTTGTAATTGTTGCAATTTAATTCAGTTTATAATTTTGCTCTCACATTTAGAGTAAACATCTGAGTTCTACTTTTTCGTCTTTGTGCTTCTACTTTGTATCAGGTTCTTGCATGCAGGTGTATTCGGGGTCTGTGGATTTGCATGTTTGTCAAATCTAACATGGTATCAGAGCCATCTTGCTGCTCGCTGTTCGTGTTTTTGTTGAAGTGATTCAGAAGCAAGACGTTATTTTTTGTTTCTTTTTTGCCTGCAAAAAAGAAAAAAAAATTTGGGGGTATTTTGAGCAAAAACGGACGCCGCCATTGCGTTCAGAAGGTCCGGGAGAGTCAAAAATCATATAAAGTTTGTAGTTTTTGACCTCCGTGACCACAGGAAAAAATTTTTGCCCTACCAAGGCCGTACGGCTCGAAAAACGAGGCAAAACCTTGAGAAAAAATTTAAAAAAAACATATTTTCTTTAACAAATCGGCGGGCCGCCACCGCGCCGCCCGCGCTCAGCTAGCGCACCGCCCGCGCGCCACCCGCAGCGGCTGCAGGGCAGCGCGCCACCAGCGCGCCCCCCGCCGCGCCTCCGCGGCCAGCCGCCGCCCGGCCGCCGCCCAGCCGCCACCCGCGCCCGGCCTAGGCCCCGCCCCCGCTCCGCCAGGGAGCCACCGCAGCCGGTGGAGCCGCTACCCGGCCACCGGCCCGCCACCCGCGGCAGACGCAGGTGACATCATCTGACGTCATCTGCCAGTTTTTTTTTCCGGTCATATTTTCAATTTTTCAGCAGCTTCCAAATTTTTCGGGATGACGTCATGCTGACGTCAGCGACAGGCCCGTGATGGTCATACGGCCGTCAACTTTTTTGCCTTCACTGGTTTTTTCCAGAGAGCTTGCATTTTGGGGGTACTTGGGCATTTTTGCTCCTACAGGGCTCATACGGAAGCAAAAATCAACATATGATATATCGCCGGAAAGGTCTTTCCGAGACGGACGCAATGGTGCTGGTTTCATTTGTTGATTCCACCATTTGAGCACCTGTTTTCAGCATTGAAGTAGAGGCTTCATTTTCCCTCCTACTCTGCATCCGGCATTCCAGGTTTTTCTCTAATTTTTTTTGTCCTTTCAGTGGTTGATTACTTGCTGTACGGGGGTTAGAATCCTACTTTGTGGGGGGGTGCATTTCCTTTCTGTAATTTACTTCAGACCAGACCCTTCTACTTCTATCTTCTTCTTCTCTCAATGTCGGATCCCTCTGTGGCCCGGCTAACACCGCACAATTACCACACATGGAAAGCTCACATGACCAGGCTGCTCATGTCACGTGGCTTATGGTCATGTCTGGATGAACACCAACCTGTCCTGTAGCGTCCCTTTGAGGTTCTTCAGCACAGGAACAAAATGGATGAAGCCATGGGTTTGATTGCACTGAACATCTCTGACAGCCTCTTATTTCACCTGGAAGGTTTGACCACTCCTAGGGCTATTTGGAGCAAGTTTTCAACCTTGTTTGGTACAGTCAATGAATTTCGAAAGCTTCAGCTTGATGCAGAGTTGACCTCTTTGACTCCTTCTGATTTCCCCACTATGGAGGACTTCTTGATGAAGTTCAAGTCTTTGCGTACAGTTTTGCAAGGATGTGGAAAAATCAAGACAGATGATGAGTGTATCTATTTGATACTCTCAAAGTTGCGAGGACAGTACCAGATCTTTTCTTCCACTTTCTACTCCACCATGGATGCTTTGGGTACCAGACATGTTATGCCCTCTTTTGAGAATTTCTGTGACAGGTTGACTCGTGAGCAGTCCAAGATCACTCAGATGGATTCACTTGCAGGTTCACAGTCACAGGCATTGCTTGCCAAGTCATCTCAGGACACACAGAAGCCGAAGCTGAAGCAGATATCTGACTCCTCCTCTCAGCACTCTACTGACACACCATCTTCTTCTAAGAAGGAGAATCAGAAGACTCAGATCCCCACATGTTCCTATTGTCAGAAGAGGAACCATGATGAGTCACAGTGTTTTCAGAAGAGATGTGATGGTTATGAGAAACAGATTGCAGATTTGCAAACTCTCCTTCAGAAGAGCACTATTTCCTCTCCATCCTCTTCCACCTCACAGGGGTCTGCTTTTCAGTCTTCTGCATCTTCTTCGACATCTGGACAGGCTTTTGGACAGGGTCATGCATTACGGGCATCTGTTGCATCCCCTTTACAGGTCCCTTGGATACTGGATTCCAGTGCTTCTCACCATATGGCATCTTCTCAGGAGTTGTTTTCTTCTTTTGAGACTTCTCTTATTCCTCATATTCTCATGGGGAATAACACTGTACAGACAGTCTGTGGGACAGGTTCAGTCAGCATTCAGGATGGCACATTCAATGATGTATTGTATGTTCCATCTCTCTCTGCAAACCTTCTCTCCATTTATCAGATTACTCGCAATGGGTCAGGGAAGACAGTTGAGTTCACGGCCGATTCAGCCTTCATCAGGGATAGTGTGACAGGAGGCATTATTGCTACAGGGACAGTTGATCATTCCTCCCGTCTCTACATCTTTTCTCATTTTGGTCCACCATCTCCATTGTCGGAGCTCAGCTCTCCTCTTTCACGAGAGCATCATGTGGTGCAGTCAGGTAGCTTGAACCTCTGTGTTGTTCCTGAGACCCGTGTTGTGACTGCTACACCACATCCTGAGGAGTACTTTTCTCTTCAGCTGGATTCTTCTTCAGCACTGCTTGATCCTCCAGCTCCATTCATCGAGCCACCAGGTGCAGTTGTTGAGGATTCTTCAGAGGACACTCATCTCCTCTCTCATGATAGTGTCAGCACACCTGTCATACCACTTGCATTGGGGATTCCCTTTCAGGATCCTCGTGTCTTCTCATTTGAGCATCAGCTCGGCCTTCCAGTGACACCTCATCCTTCGAGGTCACCTCTTCAACACCCACTGACCTTCACTCCTCTGCATTGGAGTCACAGTGGTTTGCTCATTGCTCCAGGGGTTCTTTCATTCTGGGGGGCTTTGGAGCCTCAACCCTCTCTCTCGGGGGGGGTTAGCAGCACGCATTGTACTACTGGCTTTGAGAGAGTCTCTTGAAGTCATGCCTTTTGTCTTTGCTTGCTTTTATATCTCTTTTTGGAGAGGGGTTTTTCCCACTGGGTTTTCTCCTTTGTCTTTGGTTTACAGAGATTTCCTTGTACTGAGTACCTGATCAGGCCTTGTTGCCGAGACCCATTTCTTGCTTTCTTAGTCTTGCTAGGTCTGCTTTCTCCCTGCGTTCAGCTTAAGGGGGGGTGTTAGAGTATTATTTCCTTTTACTCTAGTTGCTTAAGCGTCTCTTAGGTGCATTATTAATTAATTCTTAATTAATAATGTGCATCCTAGTAATTCCCTTTTAGGGTTTCATTCACCTTTTTAAGGTTGAACTTTTTAATTGTTGCAATTTAATTCAGTTTATAATTTTGCTCTCACATTTAGAGTAAACATCTGAGTTCTACTTTTTCATCTTTGTGCTTCTACTTTGTATCAGGTTCTTGCATGCAGGTGTATTCGGGGTCTGTGGATTTGCATGTTTGTCAAATCTAACACATATGTCCTCTACGTGCATAACACCCATAGGAGTCCTAGAGAATGCTCCTTCTAGGTCATCTAGGACTGACTTGAAAGGATGCTTCTTAAAGACATATCTTTTCCTTTCAGAAACATCGAAAACAACTGGAGTAGCCATGACTTACTTGTTTAATTGCTTCAAATCGGTTTCCAAGGGTTTTTGAACTATCACGACTGAACTAGGGTTCCGTAATGAACTTTTAAACTTCTTCGCTAATAAACTAACTGCGATGTCTCAACACAAACTTCTTTGATCTCCTGTGCTCTCCAAAGGCTCGAACTCGAATGCAAATGTGTGAATAAAGGATCTTCGATGACTTTAAATCAACTTTCTACCATTAATGATTGCCACGTAAACACAAAATGTAATAGAGAATTTCAATCTTCATTTCTACTAGCAGTCAGGAGGTGCGCTCTTGCATACTGTACCAACTAGACTCCAAACAGTTGTAACCAAAGGCGCATACTCTAAGATTGACTATACTAGTTGCGCAGGGGTCTAGAGCTAATCTAGCTCCCCCTATGACCATGATGGTCATTTAACCATAAATAGGATGTGCATCCATTGCGGATGCATCCTCAACTATTTCATCAACATTATTTGTCTTTTCTTCCTTCCAAATCATGCTCGCATCTTCTGAAGCTTTCACAAACTTGACTTCTCCTACTTCATCCAATATTGATCCTTCTGACTTTTTAGGGCTATCCTGTCTTTTCACTTTTGATCTACAAAACCTTGAGATGTGTCCATCCTTGTTACATGAGTGAAAAATAACTGGAGGCCTGATATTCCACGTCGCATTCATGTGGGTTACCATACTACACTGTCTAGCTATGTGACCATTATAGTTACATATCTAACATGTAATGTTCTGAGGGCTTCTAACATTCTGCTGAGGATGATTTCTCTATTTTTTTTTAGTTTTATTTCTTGGATTTGATCTACAATTCATAGCTCTATGACCAAACTTATTGCATGAATAACAATAACCATTGAAAGGTCTTATCTCTTTACAATTTCTTGCTATGTGACCATGCTTGTTATAGGCATAACAAGTTTTGTTTACTGGCTTGTGCTCATCCTTAGATGGTTCAACTTTAGCTTCAGTATGATCTTCAGTCTTCTTGGCTTCTGTAGATTCTACTAGTGCTTTCATTCTTGCTCGCATATCCTTGATTTGATTTTGTGCTTCATTGAATCCAATACCGCTGGTATTTCCTTTAATCTTATGTGCATACAACTGTGATTCTATTAGATCCTTGCTTGTGTGTAATTTGTCAATATGATTCTTTGCTTCAGTCAATTCAGATTCCATCTGCTTCTTGACATTCTCTAACTCCAAGATTTTCATGTTTGCTTGCCTTAGTTCTTCATCCAACTGCTTATTTTCTTTGACCTGTTCTTCATAGGCTTCTTGATTGTTAAATATCTTTTCATCTAACTCTTCAATCTGATCTTTCAAAGATGTGTTTTCCTCATTCAAATTTTTAACCATTTTTCCCAAATCACTTATGGAACATTCCTTCAAGTCTTTTCTCAATTTCTTGATGACTACTTGAGAACCATTAACCTTTTCTTTCAGTTCTTCAATTTTTTTGCAAATCTGTGAAGATCTTCAAGAGCTTCTTCAAGATTCTTTTTCAGATATTTCATTTCTCCCTTATTCACGATCTCCTCAAGTGGTTCAACTTCTCTTCAGAGGATCAGGGCTCTAATACCAATTTTTAGGGATGGGAACACTGAAAGGGGGGTGGTGAATCAGTGTTCTATATATTATTACTTTTTATGATATCTTGAAACCTAACTTAATTGCTTAAATACTGAAATGAATATCAATGCAAGTAAGATAAACAACCATAACACATAACACCAAATATGGTTACAGGGAAACCCAAATAGGTAAAAACCCCAGTGGGAATTGACACCCACTAAGAACTACACTAGTGTATTATGATCCTTGTTAGAAGATCTTACAACCCTGTTAGGAGTTGATCTTTACAATGCCTAGTCAAGGGTCAGACCCTGTTAGGAGTCTTTTACAATTAACCCTATTAGGGGTGAGGATGCACTGTCTAAGAGCACACTACTCAAAGGGGTGAAGGCTACAACCTTCTAGATATTAGATACACACTATATATGCAAGGTGAACTACTATTATGACACTATTTGTCTAATCAGTTCCTTTTGTGCACTGATTCTTTAGCCTCTTGTAAAGCTCTACAACATTCTCACTGCTCTTCACATACTTCTTCTCTGCTTCTATCGATCTCTATATCTCAGCCCATTAACAAATACAAAGGTGCATGTCTTATTTATATGCGCAATCAAAAGTATTTACTAGGTCAGCCTTCAACCTATTACATACAATGTTCCAAGTGAATTGGCTCAAGTGTGTTTACATACAATGATATTAACATGTCTATAACCTAAATACAATAGGCACATAGCCTTTACAAAACAATAATATAATCGCTAACCAAAATACCAACAGTCAGCTCCATGCTTTGTTATGTTATGTCACTCACTATCTATGTCACTTCATCTGGCTATAACTTCTTCATAGTAACATGTCTGATCATGCTCTCTTAGACTTAGCATGACTACATACTCAGAAGCTTATCTTCTAGGGTGCATACCATAACTAGGTCATACGCACGTGCGTTCATGCTTTGTTCACCTAGTGCTTCACTGACTGTCCAGTCTTCCATACTTAGCCAATTTCTGATCTTGTGACTAAGTGCGCTGACTCCAAAACTCTGTATGACTTTGTTGCCATAATGACAACACTAAATCATAATAGTATAGTCAACTTTCCAACACCATATTTACAACCAATGAAAATACAGACTATGCGATCAACCATGTTCATAGATGGTGGAAGACATATGATGTGATCCATCATATCCATAAACAATGGAAGATATACTCTTCAGTCACCATATTTATAGCTAGTGGAATACGTACTTATTGATCTTCTATGTAATAGCTTGTGGGATTACAATACAAGGGAGGAGGAAGGTCACAGAATCAAGTTAATAGATCTATAGAAAGTTTCCTGTAGATTCACTCATACTTTTGGTACATATTATGTGTAATCAGTTTCTCATTCCTATGTTGTTCAATACGCATCAATGGTCATCATAAAAGAGAATAGACTAGGCAATCACGATGAAAACATTGAGTTGACATTGTGACCATTATCGTGTGTACTAGGTGTGGCGATTCAGATTATATGATTTTCATATAACAAAACTGTTAAAGAAGGTACTAGTAGATTTCCATGATGATTTTATTCCATAATACTATTCTGAGAGCACTGTGAGTCTTGAGGTTGTTCAAAGAGTTCTTGTTAACCTGGTAGTGAAGAAGAACTAATGCACGATAGTTGTGTGTCTACAGAGATTACGTGAGAATGGAGACTAGATTACTTGTGTTTTCTCATGATAGGGGAGAAGTCTAAATGATTGGTGGGTTCCTTTAATACCAAAGAATTCATTGACTGAGATTGTGTTTTTTATTTTGTTGAGATATGCAAGCTGTAGGCCATGAACTATTCTCATTGCCTGCGAAGGGTTTTGGGAGCTAATAGTCAATTGAACTAAGGAAGGTTGCAGTGAAACACTGCCATTTTTTTCTAGATTGATGAAACTAATTTCTCAGTTCAAAAGTTTAATCAACAATTCACTGTTAATGTTATGCTGAGGAATCATTTGAAGAAGAAATAATTTCTCAAACCTCATGACCTAACATACAATAACACTCAACAATATGAGGAATTAGAGATTGCTTGGTGTCTCTAGGGGCTAAGCAGTGCAAAACTTAAAGACTTGGTCTTATTAGATAGAATTCGCAACACTACACAACATTCTAGGGGAAACAGAGTGATTCTAGAGATGGAAACTGAAGGAACCTCTCATCATACTACCCTATTAAAGGAGTTTTATGAGAAAATTGGCTTTAACTCCTTGTTTGGAAGAAAGAAGCAAATTACATCAAGAAGGATGTTGATGAGCATTTTCTCCAAAATAAGTCATTTGTCTTGTTATGTTCTTGATTTTTTCCTTGGTCCCCAGGGATGTTCTTGCAAGAAAACAAGAATGGTGCATTATGAATGTTGCCAAGGAATTTATGCAGATGATGGTAGCATCATGGATTACAAAGAAAAGTTGAGACAAGAGGGGTCTACCAGTGAGAGGGAGTAGATTTTAAAGGGATTTATGTTCCAATCTCAAATGATGAGAAAGATATCTTCCATGATTGGGACCATGTATGCTTTTGTGACAGAGGGAGAAATTGACCTCTGAGGATCTTGGTCATATTGGTTCAGAGGGAGTCTAACATTTCATCATAAGAAACCATCGACAAGGAGGTCAGAAGCTTGATATCTATCTCAAAGGGAGCCACTTCACCATGAAGGTTTTTTTAATGCATTCTTCTCTATGAAAGAGAAGGTTAAGGTGAAAGCCCTTTCTAATACATTATTCTTTGTGAAAGAGGAGTTTGAGGTGAAATCCCTTGTTTCAACCTATGGGAGTAGCTATGGTGAATGTGATGATGAGATGATGACATCATGTGAGTGATTCCATGATAAACACTTGTGTTTGTTTGCAGTTTCATTCATGAGGAGCAGCCATGATGGAGCCACCCTATGGGAGTAGCCATGGTAGACATTACTCTATAAATCAGATATCTGAGAAGACCTTCAGCTAAGAGAAAGTGTTGATGTTAGTTTCAGGAGGACAAACCAGAAGTTATCAAGAAGGATTCCTCCCTAGCTAAGAGGGAGTGTTGAATATAGCTTCGGGAGGATCACAATAATGATTCAAGTTGGTGGCAGAAATTTTTGGAGGGTAGTAATATTTGACAATAAGAGATAATTATTTCTACCCTTGAATAATGTTTATAAATTTTGAGTCATTAATTCATGCCTTGAGATCAGGATAGTAAATCTTTTATACTTCTATAATTGATATTTTCCTTCAAGATAGTTTAGTTTTATGAACTAATTGTAATCTCTCTTTGAAGTGCATTGAGGACAAATATAGAAGCATACAAGATTGCATTCAAGGGAGAAAGAACTTAATGCCTACAGTTATGGAACTAAGTTGAGAGTTGATATCAGATTCAGAGGGAGTTTGACAATCCATTATAGACAACCTTGGGAAAAGAGGTCAGGTTGTTGATGCACAATCTTGAGCTTCAAAGGGAGAAACTAAAGGTTCTTCATCTATGGACATCTAAGAATCTTGATTCAGAGGGAGCTAGCCATGTCAAGATGGGTTCCTTAGTGATCAACACTTAGAGGACTATGATTCTTAGGATGGAGTTTCAGCATCAGTGATTCATTATTTTTTATCTTATAGAGATTCATTATCACTATGTAAGAGACATGGTAGGAAGGAATGTGATCCAGTTGGAGTATATTAATACAAGTGATCAAACAACATATATTCTTCTTACCAAACCACTCCCTAAGGTGAAAGTTCATCACTTCAAGAAGAATCTTGGTATGGTTGAAATATAAAATTTTGACTTATACTAATAAAGATGTTTTATTTGTAAACTTCTTTTGTCAGATGTGTGACTTTATGGGCTCATCCATCCTATGTACATTTTTTAGAGGTAACGATCTCTTAGAAAATGAACACTTATATTTGATATTACAAGGTAATGATATTGTAATGGAGATTCATTATGGTAGACTTTTTGATATGTTAGTGCACATACCATAATAGGGTTATATGTAAGGGGAAAGTAATTTTCTCAAATTTACTATATCCTTGTATCACAATATGAGGTGATATGAAAATTAAGTATCACGATTTAAGGTGATTCATCATATCACGATCTAAGGTGATGTGAAATCTAGGTATCATGATCTAAGATGATTCCTCATATTACAATCTAAGGTAATATGTAAAATCAGGTATCATGTGTTAGGTGATTCCTCATATCACATGTTAGGTGATATGTAAACTAGGTATCACGTGTTAGGTGATTCATCATATCACATGTTAGGTGATATGTAAAATTGGGTATCACATGTTAGGTGATATGTAAAATTGAGTATCACATGTGAGGTAATTCATCATATCACATGTTAGGTGATATGTAAAACTAGGTATCATGTGTCAAGTGATTCCTCATATCACATGTTAGGTGATACATAAAATAAGTAACATGTGTTAGGTAACTCCTCATCTCACAAGTTATGTGATACTTGAATGAGCATCATGTGTTATGTGATATCCGCCTTCACGAGATATGTGAGATTTCTTATCACAAGAATTGTGATATATGATTTTATCTTCCCTAGCTAAGAGGGAGTGTTGATGTATGTAGCATCAGTAAGATAAAACTAATTATATATAATAAATTATGAGAAATGATATATATATATATATATATATATATATATATATATATATATATATATATATATATATATATATATATATATATATATATATATATATATATATATATATATATATATATCTATATATAGATATATATATATATATATATCTATATATCTATATATAGATATATAGATATATATATATATATATATCTATATATCTATATATATATCTATATATCTATATATAGATATATAGATAGATATATAGATATATATATATATATATATATATATATATATATATATATATATATATATATATATATATATATATATATATATATATATATAATGTTAATCATTTATTTATTATTATAATGACTATATAGTTAATTATTAAATTAGATTAATGAATAGACATGTCCCATGAAGGGACATGTCTCTTCTTATCTTTACCATGTATATATTCAAGAGATTGATGCATTTGGAAAATACATAATTTTAACAGCAGTGCTATTACATTTGCAACGATTTGGAATTTAACACATATATTTGATTTTCTTTCAAGTTATTCAAATCGATAATCACATTTTCCCATGTTTATGGGTGAATGTTAGTGTACTTTTTGTGCCTTCTAGTTAAAGGCATAACCTATGTTTTATTCTATGTAAATTAGAAGAAGGGAGTTGTACCTTCATATCAAAATTCAGAGAGCACTTGACATAATAATTGCAAGTGACTCAACTGTTCGTTGCAGATTTTGTCTTTCAATTTGGGCATTTAGGAGTTATTTGTGAAGGTATTTTAAAGAAGACAAATCTATTTACTAAAATATTTTTGGCGAGTCCACTAGCGAAAGGAATCGAAGCTCTAGTGCTTTCTTTTCTCAAAAATTTAGAGGTACCTCCCCTAGAATGAGGTTGGCGGCTCTGTTGAAGATGCATACCATAAAGCCTTTGAGAGATATTCAAAATTATTAAAAGATTGGATTCTTGCAAGAGATGAGGATAAAATGGATATCTCTCTCTTTGTGTCATCATTTAGAGAGAATCCAATCATTGAAGTTACAAGAGATTCACTGAAAGAAGTAGGATTTCTAAAACCCTTCTATGGTGCTATCCCAATCCAGAAGAGATATCTTGTGCAAGAACTAAAAAATGAAGAGCAAGCATGTAAGAAAGAGGAAATTGGTAGAATGGAATTTGTGCAAGAAAATGGTCTTGAAGGGAAATTAGATGCCTATCAGGAGAAAGAAAAATATCAATGCATTTTTTATCCTGCTAAAGTTCTCTTTTCTACACCACCTTTGGATGAATTAGTGCAAAAATCTACATTAAAGGAGCCTCATGAGCAGTCACACAATCAAGGTATTGAAAAAAATATGACTATCTCTGTGAAAGATAAAATGGGTATAAACAATGTTGAGGAAAATTTTGAATCTATATTTATTTTTCCTCCCATACATATCTCTTCCATAGATGAGATAAACATTACACTAGTCTTGTTTCTTGCCTTTTAACAAAATCTTCCTCCATTTTACCAAAAGTTAAAGCAAAAAGGCTCATACTTTGTCTAGCTTGTAAATGGCCATATTTAACCCTCTATCTTTCCTCCTCTTATTGTAAATAATTCACCCCGCTTTCCAATTTTGGCTTGCCTTTCTTTTTTCTTTTTACCATGTTTAGTGTGTTTTTCTTCAATAAGGTTGAAAGTGTGTAGTTTTCCCCTTTTATCTTGAATCAACCCGCAAGAAAAAAAAACAAAAAAACCTTTCTCTATGTGAAGTAAGCTATCCTACTTTCCCATCTTCATGTTTCATGAGTTCAAAGAAATAAATGAATTCCTCAAAAAAGAGATAAGGGCCTCATTCATGATTCAAGTTGTGGATATTTTATTCAAGTCATGATGCAGCCATGGCCATGGTGGTGAAAGATATATTTTAAATTTGCAATTAGCTTATTGATGGTGAAGGTAAATTTATGACTGTCATAGAAAATATAGTCTTGGTGCAGATGGCATAACTTTCCCTTTTACCGTTGGATTTTTGTAATTTTTGGATATGTTATTTTTCGCCACATTTTCAACAATCTCACTAGAGCGATCGATCAAATATTTTGTGGTTCAAAAGTTAAAGGTGACTGTGTACGGGTCTATGTGAAAAGTTGTATATGCATATTCAAATTGAGAGCATAAAGAAGATGGGATCAAAGTGTTTTTATCCATAGTTATTCACATAGGTTTCATTTTATTTTTATTATGGGACTTATATTGTAAAATGTGAGAAGGTGACTCTATGGCCCAATAGATGAAGCACTGGAGTATTTCAGAGATTCTGGAATTCTCTGCCTTCTTTATAGAATGTAGTCCTAGACAGAGCCAATGTTACCTATGATTTTAACAAAATATTAGGTACCCCTCTCAACAATTAGGAAAGGTTATAAATTATTTTTCACTTAAAAATATATATATATATATTTAATTCTTTTTAGAGTTAAATATTTATATTGTGAAAAATAATTAGATATTAATTTATGCCAAGTTTGTTAAGTGAACTATTTTGTGAATTAAATTCTTTCATGAATTAATTATTGTAAAAAGACTTGTAAAGGGAGATATAAATGTGGGTGAAAATAAATTACACAATCCTGTCTCCTAGGTGAATTAATTCTTTTATGAATTAATTATTGTAATGTGCAAAAATTAATTATTGTTTTGCACACATATGTAAAATCCTCATGGGAGTTATAAGGGGAAAAGGGGAAATGTAAATGGGTGAGGTAAGAGGAAGTTACATGTAGTTGTGAACTGCTTGGATGGAAATCCTTTAAAAAGGGATAAAAGTTAATGTAACGGGGTTCTTCTTCTTCTTTTTGAGAAGGGGTGTGTTTTCAAGAAAGGGAAGAATATTTCATTGTAACAGAGAAGTGAAGAAGAAAAATAATATTTTATTTTTGCAAGCTTTCTTATGGTACAAGAACAAATGATCTTTTGGTCATTTTGTTTATATATTTTAAATGAGAGGAAATACATTTTTTTAAATACGTTGGTTTGAATTTATATTTCTCTGGTTGGAAGTAATATATCGGTCATTCTAATCATATTTGAGATATTGTCTTGTTCCTATTTATCAATGGTTTATGTGTGCTATGAAATCCGTTGGTTTTGTGCATCCAAATGTGCAAAAATAAATATTAAAATCTCCATTTTTTTTCTCTGTAAATGGGAAGATTGATTGTATGGTTTGTGTGCCATATATTTGATTTTCTTTCAAGTTATTTAAATCAATAATCACAATTTTCCCATGTTTATGGGTGAAGGTTGTAGCCTTCACCACTTGAGTAATGAGCTCTAGGACAGTGTGTCTACACCCCTAATAGGATTATTGTAAAAGACTCCTAACAAGGTCTGACCCTTGACCAGGTCACTGTACTAAATGTAATGTAAAGACAACTCCTAACAAGGTTAAGGATCTTCTAACAAGGATCATAAAACACTAGTATAGAATATTAGTGGGTGTCAATTCCCACCAGGGTTTTTACCTATTTGGGTTTCCTCATAATCATATTGGTGTTATGTGTTGAGTTCATGTTTTCTATTTATGTTAATATTCATTTCAGTACTTAAGCATTCAAGATAGTCTAAAGAGTAAAAAGAATAAGATTGAATATAGTGAAAACTAATTCACCCCCCCCCCCCTCAGTGTTCCCATTCCTAAAAATTGGTATCAGAGCTCTAGTCCTCAGCAAATAAGTTTAACCACTTGAGGAGATCATGGAAAAGATAGAAATAAAACATTTGAAAAGAAATCTTGAAGCTGCTCTTGAAGACCTGGACAGATCTGAAAAAGAAATTGAAGAACTAAAAGAAAAAGTTAGTGATGCTCAAGCTGTCATCAAAAGGCTAAGAAAAGATTTGAAAGAATGCTCTACCAGTGATTTAGGGATAATGATCAAGAAACTGAATGAAGAAAATTCATCCTTGAAAGAATAGATTGAAGAATTGGATGATAAGCTAACCAACAATCAAGATGTCTATGAAGAACAGATCAAGGAGAACCTTCAACTGAATGAATAATTAAGGCAAGCAAACATGGAAATCTTGGAGCTAAGAAACAACAAAGAAAGCTTGGAATTTGAATCAAAAGAGGCTAAGAATCACATTGATAAATTACACACAAGCAAGGATCTGATTGAATCTCAACTATATGCTCGAAAGCTTAAAGGAGATACCAGCAACATTGGATTCAATGAAGCACAGAATCAGATTGACAACATGCGAGCAAGAATGAATGCACCTGAAGACACCACAAATGCTAAGGAGACTGGAAGTCAGACTAAAAATAGTATTGAACCATTTAAGGATGAGCGCAAGCCTGTAGACCGAACTTGTTATGCATGTAACAAGCATGGACATATAGCAAGGAATTGTAAAGAGGTAAGACCTTTCAATGGTTATTGTTATTCTTGTAATAAATTTGGTCATAAAGCTATGAATTCTAAAACAAGTCAGAAGAACAAGACTTAGAATAATTAGAGAAATCAGAATCAACCAAATACAAGAAGTTCCTAGAATGTTACATGTCAGATATGTAACTACAATGGTCACTCAACTAGACAGTGTAAAATGGTAACCCATGTTAATGCGCTGAGGAATATAAGGCCTCCAGTTATTTGTCACTCTTGTAACAAGGATGGACACATCTCTAAGTTTTGTAGATCAAGAACGCAGAGTCAAGAAAGCCCTAAAAAGCCAGAAGAATCAATACTGGATACAAAAGGAGAAGTCAAGTTTGTGAAAGCTTCGGAAGATGTGAGCATGATCTAGTTAGAAGAGAAGAAGGATAAATTTTATGAGTATTTATTAGATGCTTCCACAGTGGATGCACCCTCTACATCTAGATAAATGGCCCTCAAGGTCATAGGGGGAGTTAATTTAGCTCTAGACCCCTACGCGGCCGGTATACTCACCCTTAGAGTATGTGCCTTTGGATTTAACCTTTTGGAGAATAATAGAGGTTGTGTGCAAGAGCGCACTTCCTGATTGATAGCAAAATAAAAGTTGGAGATTTTAAATGAAAGTCTGATTTACGCGACAAGCATTGATGGCAAAATTTTTACTTTAAAGTACACAAAAGCTTGTAGATCACTCATTGCATTCAAGTTCAGAGCAATTGAAGAGCATAGAAGCCCTAATAGCTGATTGTGAAGGATTGCAGATTGATTCACCAGCAAAGCAGTGTGTTTGATCGGTTGCGGAAGCCCTAATTCATCGTGTCGATTCAGAAGTTCTTGGAAACCATTAGGAAAGTGATATACAAGTAAGTGATGGATACTCCTATTGTCCTTGATGTTGCGGAGAAGAAAAGAAATGTGTTTAAGAGGCACCCATTCAAATCTACATTGGATGACCTAGAAGGGGCATTCTCCTGCACTCCTATGGGTGTTATGCATGTCGAAGACATCCGTGTATACATATATTGTAAGAAGAAACTAGTAGGTCTTGACAGGATAAATGTACTCTTAGAAACCATGATGAAACCAGATAAAACCTTCCTGGATGAGTATGCGCAGTTTGAAAACCACCCTATAATTTAAAATACTACAACGTATGAGTTCTATGAGTCCGAATGGATAAAGATTCTACTTAGTAGGATTCATGATGACCTATTCTGGATAGGTGAAGTGCTAGTCAGAATAACAAGAGACCTAATACATGAGATGACAAGCCTCTCAAGGATAGGCACCATTCTTCCAGCGAGCAAGGATGTTAGGAAACTTGTTGAACAAACATGCAAGTCAAGAAGTGATAGACGTGGAATGACCATTGAGCCTATAGAGGAGAAAGACATCAAATTGATGTCCATGATACTGGGGTATAGGTTTCAGCACACCAGTAGGGTAAATAGTGTATCAGCGGCCACTATTCTTGTAGCAATAAGACTTATCAGAGAAAATGGAGAGTTCAATCTTTGTGATATCATGCATGCACAACTAATTGATAACATTAGAGACATCAAACATGATAAGACCAAAATATTTAGGTTTGGGTCTTTAATCACATACATGTACTTCCATATAGTTGGAAAGGTCTTTGATTTGTATCTAGACAAAAGTATTCCCACTATGCCACAAATATCCTTCAAGGCATCTACTAATTGTACTCTAAGGGATTATATAATGCTAGAATTGAAGACATTCAGGGCTAAAATGCAAATGAGATACATAATTCCATAGAATATTGTTGAGAAATACAAAGACACAATTTGTTTCATGGTAGAAACCGATACAACCTGTATGGAAGTAGTGGAACCAAGAACAAAGTGGATCCGTCCACTTGGATATGAAGTTGATGAAAAAGTCCTAGAAGCATATGCACAAGTATTTCTATCATCCCCAAAGGACCCTAATGAACCAAGGTGGGGGACTTATGAAGAGAAAACAAGAGAAATTGATGTTGTTTTGAACAATGTATCAACTAAAAGAAAAGTAGCTAAGGTTACTTCTAAGATCCTCAGAATCCATGGAGTAACTCAAGAAGACCTTGACAAAGCAAGACAAGAAAAGATTACTTTGGGAATTGAGAGTGCATTTGCAGTAGAGGCGGAGTCTAATGATCCAAAATTAAAGAAGATAAAAGTGGAGAAGTCTGATGATCTAAAGGGTAAAACAGATAATATCCCTCCTACACCCACAGAGATAATTGATCTTACTACTCCTCCAAAGTATAAGACAATGGCAAAGAGGAAGAAAGAGACAAGAACTAGTCATCCATCCTTATGAACTACAAGGAGCCAAAGAAAGAGTACTCAAGCACCTCCACAAGTAAGATTTAGACCTAGTCTAAAAGTGCTAAGTTCAAGGATAATTGAGGAAGGAAGGATTGATCAAATAAGAAAATTTTATGTGATAAGTATAGTGAAATAGATAAGTTAGAGATTCATATCATGATCATCAAGTATATGCTTAAGTTTAAGAAAACAATGCTAGAATTGAAGACTATGATTCTAGACAATGTTTGGAACATTTTAGATTTCTTGAAGAGACAAGCAATAGAGGAAGATCTAAGAATAAGAGAGAAGATCTTGGATGAGAGTCTACCAGTATGTTCTCTAGAGGAGAAGACCTTACTATTAGATCCAGTGAATCCACATCTTAGAACCAAGTCAATAACTTTGTATATAATGGACAAAAATTATGAACTAGTTACAAAGGAAACAGAAAAAGCCTTTGAAACAGTCTTCCTAAATAGGCACATGTTCCCACCTATTGTGCCCACTACTCAAGTGCCCACAAAGGTATCAAAGGAGTCAAAAACCATCAATGTACAAAATACAGGTCCTCAAGATTCAACGTCTATAGTTGTAGCACCGACAGAGGTAGAGAAGCCTGCGCCTATGGCAAAAGCACATAAGGATGATACAATTTTTATTGACAATGTTGAGATTGCAATGGCAGCCTCAAAATTTGATTTGGATAAGTTTAAAGAAGCTTTTGTAAGCACTCAAGAGGCTAAGAATCTATGTGGTGACATTCCTCCCAATCAACAAGAAGAAGTATTGATTGAGGACATAACAGATGAAAAAGAAGAAGAGAAAGAGACAGAAAAAGAAGTAGAAAAGGTAGAAGAAAACAAAGGAGAAGAAGAGATAAAAGGAAGTGAACCAATAGATAAGCCATCTATTGAAATGATAATAAGAGTAAAACATGAAGTAGTGGATAGCACTCCTATCACTCCTTTTGTATCATTGTTGTCAAGATTGACACCAGACTCCACCAGTTTGGATTCTTGGGGAGAAGAAGACCTGATCAAGATTAGTGTCTTAGCCATGGAAAAAGAAAAAGAAAAACAAGTTATGAGAAACCCTTTGTTTGTTGAATCAGTCAACATTCTGAACAGTTTATTACCTTCAGACAAGAAAGTGTCTAAGGTTAATACAGTTGATGATGTTAGCAACATCCTTACAGCCTTCAAGACCAACTTCTCTAGCTTGGAAGAGTCTGCATCTCAAGTGGTAGAAGATAAGTATATGAAGAAGAGGCTAAATGAATTGGTTAGCAACTTTGCACTTGACCTAAGTTCTCTAAAGATCGATCAAACATATTTGAAGGAATTTGTAGCAAAGGGCAGAAAAATTATTGCTAACTGTATGGATCAGGACAAGTTGACAGATGATCACTTTAAGAAGATACAAGAGGCAGAAGCATTGATTGACAAAGTAAGGAAATTAGTAGAAGACCCTTCCACTGATGTGAACATGTGCAACACTGAATACCAGGGACAGATAGATAAGATTGAAAAAGTTGAAAAAGAGATGTCTAAGATAAGGGCAAGGCAGACACAACTAAGAAATGCTCTCGCACCCTCTATAGATATTCTTAATCAGAACATCAAGGAGATCGATGCCACCATGGTGACATATGATCAAGGTCCTAGCACAGACTTGGAAAATATGGAGAAGCTATAGTATGCATTATGCGCTCATCTCCAGATTGTCAACACACTAATTGCATTTTGGAAACAAGAGATCCAAAACTTACAAATAACATATCCGGATGTCCTAACACTGTAAGTACTTGTTGATATAGTTTTGAAGAACCTTTGTCATTAATGTCAAAGGGGGAGTAATGTATAGAATATGGAGTCATATATGTAAAGATGTATAGTAAAGAATATAAGGGAGATATAAGATAAGATAGAGTATGACGAAAGTTTTTTGTATAAGAGGATAGATAGTAACTTTTCCATATTCCTTTGTTGCCATCAATGACAAAGGGGGAGATTGTTGGCAAGTTGACTATACTATTGTATATGACCTAATATAGTGTTTTAATTATGGCAATAAAGTCATATAGTGTTTTGGAGTCAGCGCACATCATCAAAAGATCAGATATTGGCTAAGTGTAGAAGACTAGACAGTTAACAATGCACTAGAGATCAGAGCATCAGCGCACGTGCATATGACCGAGTTATGGTATGCACCCTAGAAGATAAGATGGTAAGAGTGTATTCATGCTTAGTCTATGATCGCATGATCAGATATGCAAGTATGATGAAGTTACACTAGACAATTGAAGTTGCACAGTTAGTGAATGCCAGAACAGAACAAAGTATGCAACCGACTGATGGTAATTTGATTAGTGACTATGTTATTGTTTTGTAAAGGCTATGAACCTATTTTAATTAGGTTATAGACATGTAATTAACTTTGTTTGTAAACACACTTGAGCCAATTCACTTGGAAGTGTTGTATGTAATCAGTTAAAGGGCCGACCTAGTTAATTGTTTTGTATGCGCATATAAATATTAGATGCGCCTTTGTAATTAAGTATGGAAATTGATATAGAATTGAAAGAAGTAGAGAAGAAGTGTGTGAAGAGTTGATAAGATGTATTAGAGCTTTGCAAGAGGTCAAAGTATCAACGCATCAAAGGAACTGATCTGGCAAGCAGTGTCACAACACCAGTTCATCCAATAGATATAGTGTGTATTTGATATCAGAAGGTTGTAGCCTTCACCACTTGAGGAGTGAGCTCTAGGACAGTGTGTCCACACCCCTAATAGGGTTATTATAAAAGACTCCTAACAAGGTCTGACCCTTGACCAGGTCACTGTACTAAATGTAATGTAAAGACAACTCCTAACAGGGTTAAGGATCTTCTAACAAGGATCATAAAACACTAGTACAAAATATTAGTGGGTGTCAATTCCCACTGGGGTTTTTACCTATTTGGGTTTCCCCATAATCATATTGGTGTTATGTGTTGAGTTCATGTTTTCTATTTATGTTAATATTCATTTTAGTACTTAAGCATTCAAGATAGTCTAAAGAGTAAAAAGAATAAGATTGAATATAGTGAACACTGATTCACCCCCCCCCCCGCTCTCAGTGTTCCCATTCCTAACAAAACCTTGTAATCAAACACCATAGATGCAAATTTCACATCTATTTTCTTGATATCATTAACTGTCATTTCTCTTTTGCCCAACTTAGACTCGGCAAATTCTACCACTAGGTCATTCCAAATCGATTTCAGATTAGGAACCTCACCATTTACACAAAATCTAATTATAGCTTCCAAAACCTCCTTAGTGATTGTGTACGGTTTATCCAACCAAATGAACTAATCATGTATCCTGCTCAAAATAATATATGTCCATCCAATTTATCAAAGGTAATGAACTTCATAATCTAAGATATTTTCATAGTTTCCAATTATTTAAATTCCTCCTTTAGCTTCCCTTCTTCACATAGTGACTCATATGTCTAATGAATTGCTTTCACTCCTAACTCCTCAATGTGGCAATGGATGTATGCCCTAATATCTTTAGTGTGTAAAAGTATGTATGGAACTTTAGAAAAGATCATCCTCCATAGAGGTTTAGGGGTGTTGATTTAAAATAGGATGGGATCTATCATTGACATCTATTACCATAAGAGTATCCATAATTTCATAATAGATTGAACAAGTTTCAAAATGGTAAATACCTTTTTATGTTGATGGCAGGGTTTGTAAGTTAGATCCTTGAACTCTTCTTCAATCACTGCTCAAATCACCTTCAATCTTTCTACAAGCTCATTCTTAAGATAACATAGTACAAAATGATGTTTCAAAAAGCCTTTTTATTCCTTTGCATGCTCTATAAATCTATTGGAATAAATGTGGTCAAACCCTAACTCATAAATTTATTCATAATCAGTGAAACAAATTTAGCCTACAATCTTCAAGATCATGATCAAATTTTATCGAATGTGTTATCAATACGATCAAAATTTAATTTTTCAACTGCCTGAATTGATCGCTTCCATCAATCCTTCAAAATAGGGGTAGGGTAATATTTTTCATGAAGAAATCCCCCTTAGGACTTTGACCTAATTAGTTTGTTGAATAAATATCCACACTAGAAACTGGTGTGATCTGTCTAGTGACATCAATCTTCTCTTTTCTCATCCACGTCTTCTTCATTTCCTTCTTAGCCTCTTCAACATCAACAATTTTCTTTCCCTTATTAACCCTAACATTATTTCTTTTTGTCAAACCTTTATCTTTATTATATATACAATTCTTAGCAATGTGACCAAAATGTTTTCTATTAAATCACATCACATTTGGTTTTCCATACCTTATATTTTTTTGGTTTAATCTGTACTGCTTCCCAAGTGTTCAAAGTTGTTACATTTATAACAAGTAACATTTTCATGCCTTATCTTAGTTCTACACTCACTTTAATTGTGACCATAATTGTAACAAGTCTAACAATAACTTGAAAAGGATATGACATTGGATCTTCTTCTGCACTCCTTTGCTCAATGACCAAATGTTTTGCATGTAAAGCATATTCCTTTGAAATTTGGTTGCATCATAGGTTTCTCCTTCAATTTTTATGTCTAAATTTCTAATGAATTGACCTACCCTCCTAATCTAGAACTTTGTCCTTTCTATAAACAACATACAACCATTATGTAATAGTATCTCTTGCACAACATAAATAATTCTTCAAAACACACTGAAAGTGGACAATATAATTTTTTTTAAAAATGGTTATAGAAGAAAGCAACCAGAACAACATAATTTTTTTAAGAAATAAAGAACGAGTTTACAAATGATCTCCTATTTTGTAGGTGACACCCTAATTTCCCACCTTGTAGGGTAGGTTACACCCTACTTTGCCTCATATTTTTTAGTTTAGACCCTACTTTCTCACCTTGTAGGGTAGGTTACACCATACTTTCCCTTGTATTTTGTATGTGAGGTCCTCTTTCCCTCCTATAGAGAGGGAGATAATATAGGGAGGGAGGACACCTACCCCTATAAATTATATGGTCTATTTTCAAGTGGAACCATACTAATTTAAGGGCCCCTATCAATTCTTTAAACTTATAATAAGAGGCAATATGGAATTATTTGATCTTGACGAAGCAATTATTACCCCTTCCCTAACCACTGGCCCATTAGAATTGTAAGGCCAACAAACAATTAACAATTTTAGGGGCCTAACCTAGCCAATAAAGTAGGTGTGAGACACCTCTCAACTCCCTTTTCTTTGTAGGTGAAGGGTACCTCCCTCTCCATCCCATAGGTAGGACTATTGTTCCTATGGAAGCTATAGGGATAATGATCTAGATATTTCTCCCACCATATAGTCCCCCTTTACACTTAACTTATGCTATAGGGATTTTGATACTGGAAATTTATCCATTGGTGACATTAGGAACCTCTGAATTGATAGAGGAGCACAAGAAAAATTTGGGCTTTAATAGCACCATTAATATTGTTCTTATTATGGATTCTTTAATAGATGGTGGTGGAAGGAAATGACCTCCCTTCTCTTCTTTGATCACTGATCTTGAGCTAGTGGTGGAAGGTAAGGACCTCCCTTCTCTACTCTTACCTAGATTTTCCATACCTGACCTACCTACCCAGCCCACCCTAGCCTAACCCTCACCTAACCACAACTAGGAATCCTACCCACCCTACCCTAAAGGAATCTACTTTCAGCACTCATCTTGCCCAAAAAAGTAGCATTGAGAATCACTAGCACTAGCAATGTCCAAACCAACACTACAAACTAGAGGAACACACCACCCTAACCATGCCACTCACAAGTGGACCTTTTGCAAGTCCTAGTTGCCAACCATATAGAGGAACACATTATCTTTCTTCACCAGGTCTTGTTATTGCTAGAGATAATGGCCAATAGGGTTTAAAATATATCACAACCCAATTTTTTTAAAAAATTGGCCATTCATTTAAATGAGCATAGGGAGAACAAAATCATCTTAAACAAAAAAACATACCTTCACATGGTAGAATCCTAATTATTTAGGAAAATCATAAAATATTCAAAGATGTTCTTAAAGGGATGATTAGGATTTATGAGGGTGAACTTGGACACACAAAACAACAAATTGTAATAAAAGATACCTTTAGTTCCTCTATTTCACAAGGAATTGTGTTAGTATAATTAGGTCCAAGATTATTGAGAGGGGGGTGAATAGGTAATCTAATAATTCAAACCTTTCTTAAACCATTTAACAACTTGCATTCATTAACATTCATTGCATAAATAAATAAATCAATAAAGATAAAGATCCACAACCATGCAACACAATAACACCAATATTTTTCTTGTGGAAACCCAACTAGAAAAAATGATGTGTGGGGATGGCACCCACAAATACTTTTGTACTCTTTTAAAGTATGCTTGGTTAAGATTTTAGCCCTGTTAAAAGCTTACAATATGCTCGGTTAAGAGCAAGACCCTATTAGGAGACACCTAGTTTAGGGGTTTACCTTTAGCCCTGTTAGGAGATTTACCTTGTTAGGAGTAACCCTGCTAAGGGATTTCAAACCCTAATTAAAGAGTCACTTGGTTAAAGGATTTACAATTCAAACTTGTAAGAGTCTACCCAATTAAGGGATTTTCTTCTAGAAACTGTTAGGAATCAACAAGTGAAATGATATGAGAAAATAACACTTCTCCTCTGCTAGTACATATCTAGTTCAAGCCCAAACCCTACAATCACACACCTCCCTTGGTGATCTTCCTTTTCCACACTAACTTCATAATACATAAAAATAATATAAATACTTTCTCACTAATTAGGTTGGCCAAGACCCAAATTACATTTGAATTACATCATTACAATTCTTTCATGCTCAATCCTTGAACCCTAAAATGTATTACCAATTAACAATTACAATTTCAACTACATGTCGACCTCTAGATTCATTGCACAAATGATTTGATAAAACAAAGTCAAACCACATCACACTCTCCAATGTTCTTGCACAACTCCAATAAATTTGATTCCAATGATCATGAAAATTCCAACTCATCATTCCATGCCCATTTGTGTTGAATAATATGAGATCAGAAGATAAGATATAAACTGAATATATGTAGTAGATTGCAATTGCCTTGGTTATTGATTGAATCTACATATTTGAATATCTATATATATTTGTGAGCAAGGCTTTTGAGGATCCTGCTATCTGTTTTGAAAGGCTCAAATCAATCAAACGTTAAGAGTTTAATCTAGCATAAAATCAAATCAAAACAAGGAAACTTTAAGCTAAGCCACCTTAGATTGAGCTAAAAATAGGTGCACCCAAGCACTGTTTGATTTGCTCTTGCTTAAGGGGATGTGGGTGTGCTCTCTAAGCACTTGGAGCATACTCTAATGCATTCTAAGATGATTTAAGACTCATGAAAACCCCAAAAATGGCACAAAAATAAGTATAGAACACCTGATTTGCCCCTAAGGCTTCAAGAGGCTCAAGATTATGCAACTAAGAATGATTAAGTAGATTTTTAAGCTTAAAGTAGATGTGATATGCTATGCAAAACAAGGAAAAAAAACTATGTTAATCCATTATTATTAAGCTATGATGAGCTAAAATGCTTGAAAGTAAGTTAAATTAGGATGATTATGCTAAGTCTAGAGCTAAATGGGCATGATAACAATGCTTGAAATGAAAGATGAATAATTGATTTTGCTCTTGGAAGGAGGAGCATTTATAGGATTTGGGAAGGAGGAATGAGTGGCCAGGATCAAAATCCTTAAGAAAGGCCAAGATTCATTCAAAGGGGAGCACATGGATTGTGCTAGTTCAGGGCCACCTCCTTGTGACAAGTGTCACAAGGGCATTGGGTTGAAAGATGGGAGAGATGTGCACAATTTGGAAAATGTGTCTAAGGTCAAAGGGTGTAAGAAAGCGGTGAGGGGATTCTTAAATGCATCATAAATGCACGTAAGAGGGATAAGGAGGCCTTAAATGCATTTAATGCATGTAAGAGAAGTTTCTAAAAATTTGTTGACTTTGGGTCAAGCTTAAGAGTAGGCTAACCTTGTTTAGGGAATGTGACAAGGTTAGGGGGGGATTAGGATTAGGATTAATATTTAATCTTAATTAAATATTCTTGAGTTGGGATTAGGGTTAGGAAATGATGGGATTAGCCTTTAATCAAAATTAAAGAAGGATTAGAAGATTCTGGAAGAGATTAGGGGTTTTTAGGAAATTGACCAAGTTTTGGTCAAAAAATAAATTAATTATTTATTTTGGGATTTTTGGTTAATTTATTAATTAAATAATTAATAAATAGGGGAATAATGTTTAAATAAGATTTAAACATTTTTGGGAGGGATTTCTTAATTAAATATTTTAAATTAAGATAAAGGGATTTAATGACATAAAAATTAATTAATTAATTAATTAATAAATGATGATGTCATCAGAGATTTTTCAGAAAATAAAAATACTTTATTTTCTAAAGGATTTTTAGGTGTCTACAATATTAAACTAGTAAATGTGAACAGGAAGTGATGTGACTGTTCACATTTGAAATAACAAGCAAGTTCACAATGAATCGACATGACAGTTCATAACAATTTTAGTTTGTATTAATGCAAATCGTAGTTTGTTGTTTTAATACATAGATACTATCGTGACTGTTATGTATTAACAGTCACGATAGTATTGTGACTATTAATACATAACAGTCACAATACCATAATAATGTTCACTGCAGAGGGAGTGCAGACACATGTACAGGACACCCGATAATGTGTGCATGTACAAGGCACGGTAATAATACTTGATATTAATACAACATACTCACCCAATAATAATCGGGGTAATATATTAATATATATCAAAGGCAATCGGTAAGTTTATTATGAATATCGATAGGTTAGCAGTATTATATGCAATCCGATCACTATTGGATATAGTATGCTATTTAATATTTCAGATATATAATAATAGTGATAATATATTTTAATATGTATGTATATAATAATAATAATATTATTATTATTATTATCTACATAAAATTATCATAATAATTATCTGATCGAAGCTATATTTATTAACATTCCCTCTTAGCTAGGGAAGATAAAATATAACTCACAATAAGTTCATAAACTGTGAGGGTTAGTTCCTAGGTGGATTGCCTCTATCAACGATTCTGTCCATAGTTCCCAGGTGGATTGCCTCCATCGGCGATTCGATCCACAAGCTCCTGTGCGGATTGCCTCCATCGATGATTCTATCCACAACTCATGAGCTAAGGTGTGGATTGCCTCTATCGGTGATTCTATCCACAAGCTCCTGTGCGGATTGCCTCCATCGATGATTCTATCTACAACTCATGAGCTTCAGAGTGGATTGCCTCTATCGATGATTCTATCCACAAGCTCCTGTATGGATTGCCTCTATCAGCGATTCTATCCACAACTCATGAGCTTCAGAGTGGATTGCCTCTATCGGCGATTCTATCCACAAGCAAGATATATTTATTACAAAAGAAAAATTATTGCAAGATCGTCACCTTCCAATAATTTTAACAAATACAAGTGATAAATCATTTGAAAGTCGTCACTTCCTTATGATTTACACAAGGCCCATAATTATAAAATAACATTAACATAATAATCAATAATCATTACAAGTTTACCTCAGAAGTGTTTCACCTTCAATAGTGAATTCCCTCTCAATCATAAGGTATCTTGAATTCCATTTAGAGAAGGCATTTCTCTGAACATACATTTGATTTATTTACTTCAGCAAGGGAAGCTTGCATTCTAAGTCTATCAGGACAATTTCTTGCACTATGACCATATTTGTCACATCTAAGACATTGCATTGAAGAGTAGTCTCTTGGTTTCTTGAACGACTATTGATCATATGTCTTCTTGCCCTTTTTCCTTTTTGAACAAGTGATGAGAGCTTGAACATCTTCTTTAGTGGATTCCAAGACTCCTCTGGATTTCAAGTTGTAGTCTTCTTGAATGCAGTTAGCTTTTAGTTGATCAAATTTGGGGAGTTTGGTGTGAGCACTTACTCCTTGTCTAAAGTTTTCCCATGAGATAGGGAGCCCATTTAGAGTTATCATAGATAACTCCTTATTATCATAAATGTGACCAATAGAAGAGAGTTGATTCCTTAATTCTGTTATCCTCATAAAATATGAAGTAATAGTCTCTCCATTACTCATATTAATATTCGAGAGTTGATTTTTAAGAGTAAGAATTCTGCTAGTGCTGTTTATTTGAAACATGTTTTCAAGGGCTTTGAACATGTCATGAGCAGAGTCCAACGTTGTGATGATAGGTAGTAAATGATTTTTCACTCCATCTACTAATAATTCCATTGCTCTAATATTGTCCTTTTCCCATTTATTTTTCTCATCATTTTCATTAAATTGAGGAGGTTTCTCTATTATTGACTTCAAGTCATTCTTCCTTAATACTAACATCATTCGAAGTTTCCATGATTCAAAATCAGAGGCACCTTCAAGTCTGTCTTCTAGTCTCATTCCATTTTCCATTTTGAGATTTTAAAAATAAAACACTGATCTTGATCTTCCTTTAATCTATTCAGATCTTCCTTCAAGTGGTTAGACTTCAATGAAGGAACCTAGCTCTGATACCATGTTGAATAATATGAGATCAGAAGATAAGATATAAACTGAATATATGTAGTAGATTGCAATTGCCTTGGTTATTGATTGAATCTACATATTTGAATATATATATATATATATATATATATATATATATATATATATATATATATATATATATATATATATATATATATATATTAAACTAGTAAATGTGAACAGGAAGTGATGTGACTGTTCACATTTGAAATGATAGGCAGGTTCACAATGAACCGACATGACAGTTCATAACAATTTTAGTTTGTATTAATGCAAATCATAGTTTGTTGTTTTAATACATAGATACTATCGTGACTGTTATGTATTAACAGTCACGATAGTATTGTGACTATTAATGCATAACAATCAGAATACCGTAATAATGTTTGCTGCAGAGGGAGCGCAGACACATGTATAGGACACCTGATAATGTGTGCATGTACAGGGCACGGTAATAATACTTGATATTAATACAACATACTCACCCGATAATAATTGGGGTAATATATTAATATATATCAAAGGCAATTGGTAAGTTTATTATGAATACCGATAGGTTAGTAGTATTATATGCAATCCGATCACTATTGGATCTAGTATGCTATTTAATATTTCAGATATATAATAATAGTGATAATATATTTTAATATGTATGTATATAATAATAATATTATTATTATTATTATCTACATAATATTATCATAATAATTATCTGATCGAAGCTATATTTATTAACAATTTGCCATGTCACCATAATCCTTTGAACATATTACCACTTATTGCAACACAGTGCAACATCATCGGTTATGGATCTGACAAATTGTTCTAAGAACTTCTCTTACTTTTCATTGAGTGATCTTTTGTTCCTTCAAACTATGTCTCCCAGCCACCAATCATTATGTAGTCATGCCAACAACCCCATAACATAGTCAAGACAACATATCCTTGATTGCAACACTTGATTCCACTTTCACTTGACACAATCATCAAATCATTCCTGTTTGGCTTCATCATGTTCTTCCCGTTAACCTGTCAACCTTAAATCAAACATAAGTCACATCATACATATGATAAACCTATACAGTTATAGATATAGCATCTAGAGTCATCAATTGATCTTCCAACACAATCACACACACCAACTCTTATCACATATCTGTATCAAATCCTCTAAACAAATGATATAGGTGTCAAACAAGGATGCCCCTTCTCACAAACCTTATTTGGGTTATATAATGATAAGTTAGAAGAATGGTTAAACAAGACTAATGGTGATGGGGTTCAACTAGCTAAATATGTGATAAACTACTTCTCTATGCAGATAATCTCATTTTAATTGCTAAAAAGTTGAGGATTTGAGGGAACACTTGGATGTACTTGATACCTTTTGTCATGAGGTTGGGAGGCAGGTGAACACTAGCAAAACTAAAGTGATGATCTTTTATTTGAAAAGAAATAGGAAGACACAAAACACTTTTCTTTCTGAAGTCAACCATTTAGAGATAGTAGCTGAGTACAAGTATCTTGAAATCGACTTCCACAACAAACTCACTTGGGAAACATGTAGAACAAAAAGAATTTAGGGAGGCTAGAAATCACTATATTCCTTACAAAATAGATGCATAAATGCAAAGTTATGGGATTGGAAAACCAAGAAGATGCTTTTTGGTTTGCTGGTTACCTTAGTGATCCTTTATAGATGTGAGATTTGGGGCAACAACATGTCAGATTAGAAATGGAGGCAAGTAGAGGGAATCCAAAAATATTTAAGCATCAGTAAGCTCAAAATTAAAACTGTTGTCCCCTATGAGATCCTATTAACGAAAATAGGCATATTATCTTTAGAGGTTTTGACAATAGTTCGGTTGTTAAGCTATCTAAAGAAAACTCAAGGTATGGAAAAATACCGTTGCATAAATTGATCATGGAGGAAAGACTAGATAGAAGAAAGAACACGTGGATGAAGCAAAACATCAAATGGATGAAAAAATAGAATGTTAATATGCATGATTATTTGAATAACAATGAGGAAATAAAAATGTTTGTGATGGAAAAATTCAGGAGCATCATATAATCAAAATAAAATGGGCGCAAAAAAGAGTACTACATCAAAAAATTTAACCCCATGGGAGATCATGAAAATAAATCATATATAAGAGCAAATATTAAATTGAGAGCAAAAATGCTTGTAGCGTAGCTTAGGACAAGTTCTCATCATTTGAGATGTGAAACAAATAGATAGATGATACCTAAGAAAGAATGAGAGAAGAGAATGTGCCTATTTTGCAACATGGGAGTGGTAGAGACAAAGCCATATTTTATCATAATGTGTCCAACATACATACATAGGGGCCAAATGGGTTTGGAAGGAAGAAAATATACTATATCAATGAGTTCAACCCTGCATGTGATCAATTCCAAAAAGCATACATAGGGGCTAACATTTCTTGGAAAACTAAAATTCTTATTGCTCAACTGAGAACCAACTCTTATCAACTCCATTGTGAGACCAGACGTTGGAAGAGGCCAAAGGAGGCTTGTGAAGAGAAAGTTTGCATGTTTTGCAATTTGGAAAGTGGAAACTGAGCAACACTTTATTTTAGAATGTGAAGCATACAAGGACAACATGGATAAATTTGCGGATATTATATCGGATAGCTCTTGGCATAACCTATTCAACGAGGTGTAAATTGAGAAGTTAGGTGTGCTCATCATCAACTTGCACAAGAAAAGAACCGAGCTATTGAAGTTGGCTTAAGTTGTCTTGCGGTCCCATAGACTATTTTTAGCCTCGACAAACATAAATTTTAGGAGGAGACAATTTAGGTACTTTATTTGAAGAAATACAGCTACACACTAGAAGATTAGATTTAAAAAAATAAGTTTCAAATGGTCTAAAGTTCTGGGCATACCATTTTAGAGGTCCCATAGACTGCTTTGGCTTTGCAAACGTTATTAAAATCTTTCATTCATTCATTCATCCCAGCTGGTGCTTTAGATTTGCTAGTTGAGGTTTGCGTGAAGGGGCTTCGAGTTGCTTGTTAGGTATGGTTCCCTCTTGCATTGCACCTTGTCTTTTAATTTTGTTTTTTTTCCTTGTACAAACGCATTGCTGAGCTTGAAATAAACTTATCTCATGTCCTCATGCGGCTGCTTAAGTTTATTTTCCACTTAAAAATAAGCTATGCAAGTGTCCTCATGTAATAATTCAATAACCGATAAAAGAAAATTTGAAATCTTCTCCTATTTTCATGGAGCAGTTGCTACTTATAAAAAATAAATAAGCTGTAAAAAAAAAGAGGGATTCAAAATAAGCAGTTGCATATTGGCTGCATAAAATTTTTTTCCTCTTTTTTTTCATTTACTTTCAATATGTATGTTAAATTATATAATAAATAATTAAAAATTAATTTTAAGCTACTTAAATATAAATAGAAAAAATAATATTGATGGGGCCACCTGCTCCACAAAATGCTCCGCAATAAGCTAAGCAACCGCATGGGGAGCTGCTTAGCTTATTTTCGCTAGCAGCCACTGCTCAATATTTTAAAGAGCATTTTGTGGAGCAGAGGGCACCATGAACACTATTTTTTTTGCTTAGCTTAAAAATGAAGGTAAATTTGGGAGGGAAAAAATGGAGGTAAATGTAAAATAGAAGAAAAATAATGAAAGTAAATGAAAAAAAAAAAAGAAACATTTATATGCAGCCACCTATCATTTTTTTTAATATGCAAGTGTTGCTTATTTTGAACCCTCCTTTTTTTTACAGCTTATTTATTTTTTATAAGCAACTACTTCATGAAAATAGGAGAAGATTCTAAATTATCCATCACTGGTTATTAAAATATTACATGGGGACACTTGCATAGCTTATTTTTAAGCAGAAAAAAGCAGCCGCATGGGGACATGAGGTTAACATATTTTATATTGTATATGTGATTACGATTTATGCTGGTGCAGTGGATTGTTGAAGAGGAGCATTGAAGATGGCGGGGCTACTGTCGGGATTAGCAAGAGGCATGCGAAAGAAGCGCAGTTCAGCTCTACAAATTCTCACTTCCAAGAAAGGCCCCATTGGCTACTACAAAGGCAAGAATTGTAAATCTACAGGCTTCCATACGAGGAAAGGTGAATATTTTCTCATCTTATAAACCTAATTTTCTTTGTTTCAAACGGAGTTTGTGTAATGTTTCACGATTTTTCCCGCTTTAAGCCTCGTAACATTAGAGACATTCTGCAGCAATGTCTTTTGAACGGGAAATCTTGTGTAATCGCTTGTGAAGTTAGGGATGGGTATATGCATATTCCCCAATATGATTTAGGCTTACTGACATGGATATCTTTGTAGCATATGGTCCTTGGTTGGATACTTCATACAATTTTTAAATCTCTTGGTTCCGTTGATAAAAAATGGGATTTTTCGGTAACCATAGTGTAGGTGGATTGAGAAGCTAGGTTTGTCTAGAAGTTCGGTCATGAATTCGAAACCTGAGGGGGTAATCATTCATATTTGTAGATTGATTGGAGTGGGTTACTCCAAGCTCTCTGGTAAGATAAAATTTCAATTTTTTTTGGGTTTAAATTCCAATAATAAAAAAGCTAAAGTGAAAGGCTGTCTGGCTCCCAACATTTTATAATGACGGTCAAACTCAGGAGGTGTGCTAGCCAGGCCGGAACCTTAAAGTATTTAGGCAATCCATGATCCAAAACTGGATCCGGTTCCTTTGAGATTCCATGACAAAATGACTGCAGCTCGCACTTGTGTTGTATGTCATTAAACATGTCTTTGATGGCACTATAGTCTGGATGTTATTTTATGTTTGAATTCCTTTCCAACAGTTATGCAATTTCAACACAAACACCTCTTTTCATGTTCGTATGCAAAAGTAATGGCTTTGAAATATTCTTACTCAATTCTCAAGATTAGATGCACAGAGATTAGATGCACAGTTTAGGAAACTTATCATAGAAATTTATCAGAACCAAAGGAACAAAATTCTTTAATCATAACTGGAATGCCAACATATTCATGATCCAATAATGTTATTGCATTAATCACAGATTGGCAATCCAATGTTTTGGTACAGAAATCTTATAAATCAGATTATCTAAGAATAGCAGTTGACACGTAATCTGATTATAAATGATCATGACTTCGAAAACAACTCTGCATATAGACACCAAATTGTACTGTATGGACAGCTCTAAGTAATGGGCCTTTGTCTGATGTCGTTTTGCGCTACCTCTTTTGCTATAAATAACCTGCTTGCTGTGTTGATAGACAACAGAAAAGTAGGATCCCAGGCTCTGATCAGATGTAGGTGATCAATCCTCTGTCCATGCACAAGCTAATTCTCCAATTCGGATGCCAGCTATTTCCAGCAGATATGGTTGTCCTGCGAATAAGTTCAATCGTTTGCAGAGATTGCTCAGCGTATCCTATGAGGAATGCAATCTTGGGCTTGCATTTGGAGGCTCAAGCAATAGACTCTATTATGCGCTCTTTGATCTTCTACTTAGTATGAACTCCTGAAGCCTTCCCTAAATAGTAAATACCATGGACCTGTACAATATTGAGGAATCAGGAACATTGAATGGCACATGTACAAGGATAAACAATATAGTGCTTTACAGGAAGACTGGCAGGAGCTATGTCCTACTGAGTCCGAGCCTCTTGGGTTTGCGTCGAAGCAGGCCTGCATTCTTTAAATGCATACACAGCAGAAAACCTTGGATACCTCAGTCATGCCTCGATCCTCTTACAAATATTTAACTTACACAAAGTTGGCATCCAGTGCAAACTGACCCAGGGGTGGTTAGAGATGGTCGGCCCATGAACAAGACAAAAATTATTTAACAATTTCATTTATTCATTAATTAGATTATTATTTAATTAATAATCTATTATTTATTTATCTGAAAGTCTAGCAAAAAGGACAGGCTGGTTGGCCAGCCTTAGTTTTGATTCACCACAGTCCTCCTGTCCAACAATTGCTTGTTCTCAAGCAATTTCAGACTTGGGTGTTAAAAAATCTCAACCGCTTCCTGTGTTGCATCTTTGAGGGGAGGTCCCTTCCATTTCACCAAATACTCTGGAATGATCTTGTTTCTTAACCTCTTCTCCCTCCACTCCCAACTCTCTATCTTTGGACTTTGATTCAAAGGATGCCAACTCACCGCCTCATTTCTCAGGTCAATGATGTACTTCCTCTCTTTACTCTTGATTGAGAGGTTGTTCCGCTTCCAATTGTGATCTGCCTTGGCAACAATCAGCCATCCCCCCCCCAAAGGAGTGCGTCGTATGCCTTCTTCTTTGCAACAGATTGACAATGTAGTCCAAGAGGAATTGTTGTGTCCCAATTGGTACTTTTTGTGCCATTAGTGTTCCCAACAACTTGATGTCATGTTGGTCGACACCTACCAAGTGAAAGGTCAACGACTAGAGTGTTGGTCTACCCAGGCATTTCTAGGTATCTTTTGGCAATTTTTGTTACTCCTGAACCTTGGTCGACAATGGTATTTGTTAGCTTCTTCCTTGTTATTTCTCTCGATGACGAATGACTTCCTTCCAATGCCTATTGTCAACAACATAGGGTTAGTGGCCTGGTTCCCTTCACATGATGGTTTCATCGTAAGTTCCTCTTGTGGCTTACGTTGTTCTTGATCAATTGTGTTGTCACCAACTATATTAGTGATTGCCATTTTAGTTGTGGAATAATTTGTAGAAGGCGGTTACCTTGATGGGTACAGTTGTCTATAGCACTTGCCAAACTATGTTCTTCTCTGACTTAGATCACAATGATGTACTTGCAGCTCCTGCATCACTTTTTGTCCCAATAATCTGGCTTCTCGGAGTTGTTCCTTCTTTGTACAAAGGTTCGAGTACATTGCCTTCATCTATGCTCTCGTGATTGCCAAAATTGCCTCGTCTCGTTCCTCCACATCCAACATATTAATATCCTTTTTCTTTAGGCAGTTGGTGTCTTCATGGTCACTTGGTCTAACCATTTGCACAATAATTGTACGTTGTATTTCTAATTTTGGTAGTCTCTTGCAAAGTGTGCCCATTGGCTACATTGTCAACACTGCATGCTAGGATGTCCTTTCGAGTCTTACTATATTTGATTTTGCCCTCCTTGGCGATTTCCATAACTTCTTGGCGGTGCATTTTGTGGCTTCAATGGAGTGGACTCTCCCTGTGTGAAGAGTACTTGTGTGCTTCTATTCTTTAAATTATATGGACACTCCTTTATTAAATGATTGGTCACATGGAAAATTTCACAAAATATCTTTCTAGGACAATTCCCTTTTGTATGCCCCTCAATTTTGCACTCAATACACCATAGTTCATTAGTTTCTTATTGGTTCCTTTCTTTGCCTTTAATTCTTTCATCATATCCTGCCATAGGGCTTGGTCTCTTTTGATTTGTTATCGTTACTTCCTTCAGTGCTCTCATCATCATCTATCCTCCTCTCCCCTCAAGAGGATGTTTTATTTTCACTCTTGATGTCCATCGCCCGATTGTAAGCATCAACATACGAGGACAGAGGCTCCACTCCCATCTTGCACAACGAGGGGATCAACCCCTCAATGAACCACCTCTTCTTCAACCTGTCAGTTGTTCGATTCTCCAATTTGACCAACAATTCCTTAAGCCTACTATTGCAAGTTAGTACATTCTCATGTTTCCCTTGTTTGGTGTTGTAACTTTTGGTGACGATCTCATTGCCCTCCCATAGCAATTTAAACTCGGCCTCTAACACCTTCTTCAAATTGTCCCAAGAGACTGTGGATGAAGCATCCAATTCTGTAAACCAATCAATGAATATGCCTCGTTGCGTTGTTGGGAACATTCATACCCCGTTGCGTTGTTTGAAACATTCTTATCCAATAGTCCTTGTCTTCCTGACCACTTGCTATCCATATTGTATTGCATGTCTTCTAGTGCCTCGTAGGATCTTCTGACTCGTTCCTCGTGAACTTTAGCAATTTCTACCAATCCACATTTGGACTTCCCGGAGTAATCACCATCATTCTCGCCTGCTTGCTCCCTTGTGTGCCAGACCTAGGTGGACTGATCTGACCAGTGCGTTCCGGTGCTTTCCTTGCATTCTTGGCCATGTGTGCATTCTCTACACGCCCAATTATAGCATTCCCAACACTTAAGGTACTTTTAGGCTCTTGTTCTTGTACTCCCTCTGTTCGAGGATCTTCGGTTCGGATCCTCCACTTTTGGGTAAGATGAATTAATTCTCAATGTAGTGCAATATGTCTATCAATTCAAGATTTCTTTCTTTGTACTTCTTGTTCGATGTTGGCTATACGAATAGGTTTGTTTCGTCAGTGTGGTTGGGATATGTTTCGTCTGGGAGTGGTAAGTGCCTTGCAATCTCCTCCCACTCACTCCATGTCCACTTCAGCTTTCACTTCTCTCTCAAGAAGGGCTCCAACTTGGGAATCGTCTTATTGGATTTTCCTCAAACGTTTCTTGTAATCTTCTTTATTCTCTCTGTTCTATACTCTTTATACGTCGCTTGATTGCTTGGCCTTGGCCACCTTGTGGCCTCTTCTTGCCTTTATTGGGATCTAAGGACATGAGTCGTGCAATCCTAACCCGATTTCTTTTAAGGTTGTGATGCCAAATGTTAACTGTTATATTTGATAAATTAAATACACAAGTAATAATAAAGATGACAATGCGTATCAGATACAAGAGTAAAATATGTCTTTATTTGCTCATGAAATTATCACAGAGAAGAAGACCGGAAGAGGTCCTCTAAGGATTACAATTTGTTCGACTATACCATACTACTTTCCTTGTGATACACAACATATTAAAGGACTTGAGGGTTGCCAAATGAAACACAACCGTCAACCGACACTTACAACTACTTGAGAGTGACAATAAACTTAATTCAGATAATTAATACATTGCCGGATAACCAATATTATCAAACATAACAATAGACATTCACCAATACAAATGCCATTGGTATCATCTTTGAAGCCTGAAAATTTAAATTTTCAGAATATCATAAAAATTCTTATAGCTGAATCACAACAATTGCAGGAAGAATTGACAGAGAGCTGAAGAGTTTTGTGAATATTTGGATGATTTTTTTCAGTTTTGGAAACTGTGTATTGCCAGTAATTACATTTTGTTGATGCGAGTTTTGTTCCACTTACACAACATGCAGGACTAAACACTCAATGCTTCGAGAAACATAGAGCATTAAACCCTCTCTTGAATAAAGTCATCTCCCATGCTAAGCTTTGCAATGAAGATCATGGAATGACTCCAAGGTTCCTTACACTTATGGATATCTAACTTAGTTGAAATGATGTGATTTGCTGGTTAATCACTTAGGCGGGCTTATGTAATTCATTAAGGATGCCAACTTACTTGCACTTCTAAAGATTTGGCTTCACAATGTGCAATAAAAATATAACCGTGATTTATATCACTTCCAACTTTGCTCTTCAACTCCTATCTAGACTACTTCTACTTCTAACTATGGATGTGAAGACTAATGGATGGATTAGGACTCCTACCAAATGGAGGCTTGGCTACGACTTCAACTCCACCTAGCGCGAAGCTTCAAAGGATCTCAAATGGTTTTCATATCAACACCTTCCCCTCAACCCAACTTGGAGTACAAATCAAGGATCCAATGCCAGTTGAACTTGAGCACAACTGCTCGATTACCACACAAGGCACCCTTGCATCTACAAGGAGCTAGTGGCCTAGTTTTATAGAGTCAACCAATCAAACATCCAATATCACCACACAATCTATCTACTTTTAGTCATACTTTAACAACTTTGAAATAAAATCCTATTTTAACTGAGAGATGTAAAGAACCATGCAAATACACCAAAATGATCATGTATATCTACCATGCAAGCCACAACAATGAATAGAGAATAATTTTGATAGTATTTTGGCAACTATTCTCCACATAACTCTCTTTACAAATGAAAGCAAATGGCCTTATATAGAGGCTCAAGTACAACGAGTGGCCAAGATTAAGAGGCAAAAATCTGAAATCAAGGGCCCAGATTACATCCCATAAACCCTAATTAGGGTTGCCATAATTACAACCAATTACATGAGGGCACCAAACTTGTGGGCCAATAAGAAAATTACAATAATTTTTTCAACCAATGAGAACATAGGACACTTAGCATGATATGATTGCACATGCTTGAAAGAGGAATATTTTGATTGGAGGAGACAACCAACTGCCACCCCATCATCCTTATCCTGTTATTTGATCTTTTGATGAAGGGAAGATATCCTTTAGATGCTCAACCTTGTCCACCTCTTTCCATGAACACCCCTACCAACCTGCAGGAGCATGCCAGCCAACTTGAGTCCTTAGGAATTTTCTCATTGCCATGTCTTTAACTTGCTTGCTTGTACTTGTACATTTGATGTCTTGATCTTGAAATGGTGAAGCCTTCATGTACTTAAATCTTGAACTTGCCCTTGATCTCGCCTTGAGCTTGGTGTGAACTCCCTTGCCACTTGAGAGACTTGAACCTGAACCTTGCATCCTCCTTCTTGTCAACCTTGTTGAAAACTAAATCAGAAAGATGAACAAAACAATATCCTGATAACACACCTCCGATTATCCTGGGAAAAACCCTCTAGGCAGAGGGAAACAACCCAGCCCACAAAATAGTACTCCTTTATTATTAGGTAAATGGTAGAATACAAAGTACAAGCACATCCAAATGGATAAAGAATGATAACCCAAAATATCACAGAGATATGCTCCAATACACAGGAAATTACAGATAATGAGTGGAGCAGAAATAAGCAAAACCAACACGCTGGTATACAAGTAGATGTGTGGAATGCTGAATACGCATATGAGTCTGATGGCAATTACGAAAGAAGACACACCCAGTACACAGGTAAGCCGCTGAGGCCACTTACATATGTGAGAATGCAAACTCAATGAGAATCGATGAACATTTGTGCACCAAGAGCATGTACAGAAAGATGCCCGCATAGAATCACAAGATCAATGGGATCGTGATGCCAATGCATACACAGACCCGTCAATTGATAAAATACACACATTGCGACTAGTCTTGGCGTTGCATATGATATTATTGATGTTCACAGACGGGAGAAAACCGTGTGATAGATCTGATATGTGTGGGAGCCAAGAAGACGTCAAGTAAGGTGACGCTTCACCTTGCTTGGCGTTACAGCTAGCAGGGTGAAGCGTCACCATTGTGACCGTTACCCACGAAGGAGAGAGCCCGAGTAATGAGCGTGAGCTAGGAGGGAAGCACGAGTCTATCGCACCGTGAATGCTAGGAGTTATATAATGGTTATGTGACGCGGTGATCGTTCAAGGCACTCGGTAGTCAAAGGTGACTACAACCGCATCCAACTGGATCATAACGGTTTGAATCTAAAATATAGTTGCCGCCATATGAGAGTAGCATAAATACACATACGCATGATGCGAGAATAATCTCACTCGCTGCTACTAAAATTCAACACTCCCTCTTAGCACGAGTGAGACCTTCGGAGAAGTTAACCTGAACAAATGCACTCAGCTGCAAGGAAACAACATCAGTAGATAACCTCAATGAACATTGAAAATTAGTTATCATTAACCAAAGAATTTCACCATAGCTCATCCCAGAGGGTGAAAGAGAGATAATAACAAAACATTTATTATAGTATAATATCACAACAAAATGCTCAACATGATCATTCAGGGGTCAAAAACAAAATTTTAGAGCTCACATAAGTGACTCACACCATGGCTGCTTCCAGAGGGTGGGTCAAGGACTTTCACCTCAAACTTCTCCCTGAGAAGAATGTATTATCACCTTGCCTACACGCAGAGGGTGACTCCACCATGCCTACTCGCAGAGGGTGGATTAAGGGCTTTCACCTCAAACTTCTCCCAGAGAAGAATGCAGTAACCACCTTGCCTACATGCAGAGGGTGGGTCAAGGGCTTTCACTTCTCCCAGAGAAGAATGCAAATGAGAAATGGAGCACTCAGCCTGAGGTGCCTTCTCAGCAAGAGCTTCATTTTCCACTAAACCAAGCTGTTCTCGAAAATAACTAAACTTCACCCTTGGAAGTGGCTTGGTGAGGATGTCTGCAGTTTGTTCTTTAGTAGAAATGTATTTCAGTTCAACTGCATTCCTTTGTACCATGTCTCTCAAGTAATGAAACTTGATTTCCACATGTTTGGACCTGTCATGGAACACTGGGTTGACTGGAAGCTTTATGCAGCTTTGGTTATCACACATGATAACAGAAGGCTCGAGAGGCTGTCCAAACAATCCTCCAAGCAACTTTCGAAGCCAAACAGCTTCTTTAGCAGCCATACATGCTGCCACATATTCTGCCTTAGCTGTGCTTTGAGCTACACAAGATTGTTTCCTGCTGCTCTAGGAAATTACAGCGGAACCAAGATTGAAACAACTACCTGAAGTGCTCTTCCTATCAGGCACACAACCTGCCCAATTTGAATCAGAGAATCCAGTTAGGATTAGCTACATTCTTTTGAAAGCCTAAACCCAAAAGATATTTATCTATTCTCTCATACCAGGCATGTGATGCTTGTTTGAGTCCATACAAGGCTCTTTTCAACTTACACAAATGAGATGCTCTGTCATGGATGATAAATCCTTCTGGCTGTTCCAGGTAGACTTCCTCTTCAATGACTCCATTCATGAACGCTGTTTTTACATCCATCTGATGGAGTTTCCAGCCTTTGATTGCAGCTATAGCAATGATTGTTCTGATGGAGGTGTATCGAGTCATTGGTGCAAATGTCTCATCACAGTCAATACCTTCCTTTTGGGAAAAGCCTCTAGCCACAAATCGTGCCTTGTAGTTGTCTATGCTCTCATCAACCGCATGTTTAATTTTGAACAACCACTTAGATGAGACAACTAATTTGTCTTGAGGCCTAGGAACAATGTCCCACACATCATTCTGAATTATGGATTTGTATTCCTCCACCATGGCATCTCTCCATACTTGATGTTTGGAGGCCTCCTCAACATTGGTAGGCTCAGAAGAAACAATGTGACTCATCAACTCAACATAACCAGCAAACTTGTGAGGTCATTTGCTTTCTTTGAAAGTCCCTCGAGGAGCTGCAAAGGGTGTAGCTTCTTTCACAATATTTCTAGCCCATAGAGGTCTCTTTTTATTGGTGGAAGAAGAGTGGGGACCTGTGAGATCAGGAGGTGTAGTGAGAGAAGTTGGGTCAACAAAATCTTCACACTCCCTCTCAACTTTTGAAGGAATGTTCGGATCAGCCATGGTGGAATCTTGAGGGAGTTCAAGATCTTCCTCATTAGCTACAACTTCAGATTCCTTGGGAGGATCACAAGCTATGTCTTCATCAAAGATGACATCTTTGCTAATTTCAATTTGCCTTTGACCAGGTACATAAATTCTGAAAGCTTTAGAAGAATCACTGTAGCCAACGAAGAATCCTTTCTTACTTGAAGGTTCCAATTTTGACCTTTTCTCTTTTGAAATATGAATCACTATTGGGCAGCCAAAAATTCTAAAGAAACTAACATCTGGTTTTGATCCTGAGAAGGCCTGTTCAGGAGACATGTTACCAAGAATTTGATGCGGGCTGCAATTCTGAATAAAGACAGCTGTACTGCAAGCTTCAGCCCACAAGAATATAGGAATATTCTGATCGTGAATCATAGCTTTCGCTGCCTCAACAATAGTCCTGTTCTTCCTTTCTGCCACACCATTTTGTTGAGGATTATAGGGAATGCAAAGCTCCCTCTTAATCCCAGCATCAGTACAAAAACTATGAAAGACTCCAGATACAAATTCCCCACCATTATCAGATCTCAAGGTCTTGATCCTCTTCTCAGTAGAATTTTCAACCAAAGCTTTGAATGTTTTGAAACGAGACAGCACTTCATCTGATTCTTTTGATTTAAGAAAGTATATCCAACACTTTTGAGAAAAATCATCAATGAAAGTAATGTAGTACCAAAAACTGCTAATGGAAGCAACAGACATTGGGCCACATAAATCTGAATGAATTAAATCTAAAATACCTTTAGCTTTAGATTCACTGCTATGAAATGTACTCTTAGTGTTCTTACCTAGAGCGCATCCTTTGCAAATACCTTCATGATCCTTCTTGAGCTTGGGAAGACCAATGACAGCCTTGTCCATGGACGCCAAGGTTCTGAAATTTAAGTGACCAAATCTCTTGTTCCAAAGAATGTTTGGATTTGAGGAACAAAGAGAGAGAGCTTGAATAGGCCGAGCTGAAAGTTTGTAGAGGCTGCCATGACGAACTCCTATCTCACGAGCTGAAGAGGAGTTAGAGTTCTTCTTCCAAGCTAGGACCTTACCATCAATGAAGGACACATGATATCCTTTGTCTTCAAGAGCTGAAATAGAAATCAGGTTCCTCTTAATACTAGGGACAAATAGAACATCACTAAGGTGCAGGGGAATGCCTGAATCAAGTTGGAAAGAAGTGGAGCCAGCCCCTTTTACTGAATAACTAGCATCATCCCCAATGATTACTTGAAGATGAGAATCCTTTTCACTAAGGTTGAAAAGATGATCACTGTAACCCGTGATGTGACGTGAAGCTCCACTATCAATCAGCCAGGTGTCACAGTTTGTAGGAATGTTGCTGGGTAAGGCAGAGATGAAACTAAAACCCTCAAGTTCATCACATGATTCTCTCTTGGGAGAAGAGTCTTCAACATGTGCAGTAGAGACTTGAGGCTTCGGCCTTGAGGTGCAATGCCTGGCATAATGGCCAAATTTGTTGCACCTGAAGCATTGAACTTTGGAGACATCAACCTTCTTTCTTTTGTGGGAAGAATATGGATGAGAGTCATGATTCCTAGATCACTTGAAGTATGGTTTCTTCCCTTTTCCTTTAGAGGTGTGGTCTGCCAGCACTTGATCATCTTCATGGTGACTTTAGCCTCAAGTCTGCATTCCTCTTGAATGCAATCAGCTCTCAATCTGTCAAATTTAGGGAGATCATCACGTCCATTGATGCCTTGAATAAATGATTCCCAAGAGGAAGACCATTCATGGCAAGCATGACCAAGTCTTTGTCAGGAATAGAATTGCCAATAGTACTAAGCTGGTCCCTAAGTTTTGAGATTTTCATGAAGTAAGATATGGCTGATTCTCCTCGAGCCATCTTGATGTGAAGAATCTGGCATCTCAAGGCTAAGGCTCTGCTGGTATTATTAATCTCATAGAGATCTTTCAAGGTTTGAAACATCACATTAGTTGTAGGCAGGCTGGAAATAATGGGGACAAGATGATCCTTCACCGAATCAATGAGAATTTTCTTCGCCATAATTTTGTTCTTCTTCCAAAGTGCTTTCTTAGCATCATCAACAGGTTCTTCTGGATCAGAATTTATGTAGGCAAGAAGATCATTTTCCTTTAGAGCGATCAAGATCCTAAACTTCCAGGAAGAGAAGTTGGAAGAATCATCAAGTCTATCCTCGACCTTTAAACCATTGACCATGATGGCGAAGCAAGGAGAAATGTAGAAGAGGATATCTAATCTTTCTGAATCTGGATCGAAATACCTAAACCCGCTCTGATACCATGTTGAAAACTAAATCAGAAGGATGAACAAAACAATATCCTGATAACACACCTCCGATTATCCTGGGAAAAACCGTCTAGGCAGAGGGAAACAACCCAGCCCACAAAATAGTACTCCTTTATTATTAGGTAAATGGTAGAATACAAAGTACAAGCACATCCAAACGGATAAAGAATGATAACCCAAAATATCACAGAGATATACTCCAATACACAGGAAATTACAGATAATGAGTGGAGCAGAAATAAGAAAAACCAACACGCTGGTATACAAGCAGATGTGTGGAATGCTGAATACGCATACCCAGTACACAGGTAAGCCGCTGAGGCCACTTACATACGTGAGCATGCAAACTCAATGAGAACCGATGAACATTTGTGCACCAAGAGCACGTACAGAAAGATGCCCGTACAAAATCACAAGATCAATGGGATCGTGATGCCAATGCATACACAGACCTGTCGACTGATAAAATACACACATTGCGACTGGTCTTGGTGTTGCATATGATATTATTGATGTTCACGGACGGGAGAAAATCGTGTGATAGATCTGATATGTGCGGGAGCCAAGAAGACGTCAAGTAAGGTGACGCTTCACCTTGCTTGGCGTTACAGCTAGTAGGGTGAAGCGTCACCACTGTGACCGTTACCCACGAAGGAGAGAGCCTGAGTAATGAGCGTGAGCTAGGAGGGAAGCACGAGTCTATCGCACCGCGAATGCTAGGAGTTATATAACGGTTATGTGACACAGTGATCATTCAAGGCACTCGGTAGTCAAAGGTGACTACATCCGCATCCAACTAGATCATAACGGTTTGAATCTAAAATATAGTTGCCGCCATATGAGAGTAGCATAAATACACATACGCATGATGTGAGAATAATCTCTCTCTGCTACTAAAATTCAACAAACCCTACCAAGTTACGAGAGGGCCCTCACCAAGTTGCAAGAACTCCCCAAGTTGCAAGAACTCCCCTGCCAACCTAAAAAAGGCAAAGAAACAAGTCACTCCATTTCATTTGATAAAGTATTGCCAATAAAACTTTGAAAATAACATTTGATTATGCTAATTGAGTTAGGATTATCATTGCATTTCATTCAACTAACTTGCCCAATCACAAAAACATGAACTTATCCACATGATCTAGGCAGAAAACATGTTCAATGGATGTAACTTGATGCCCTAGGAGCTGGATAAATGATGTCAAGATTGCAATGCACCAACTCCAAATTCGGATTTGCTTAAATCTCTAATTTTCTAGGCACAAAGAAGATGAGAATTGCTCAAAAGATAGGTGAAAATGAATGCGAAGATGATGTCTTCAAACCCCAAGACCAATTCGCCACCTCTAGAAGCCTTCAAATTTGAGAAAATTGCACGAAAATGGCCAACAAAATCCTCAAAACAAAATCGCCCATGGCTGGAAATGCATTTCCAGAATTTGTAATCATAAAATTTTCTCTTGGAAACAATAAGAAATGATGCCCAAACACCTCTTTAAATACCCATCTAATTGCCCAAAATGGACGACTTGCATGGGGGAAAAAGAAATAAAATTAAATCACATCCCCTTGGATTAAATTCACCTTAATTAATTCCAGCCCTTGATTAGATTGGATCGATTGGAATTTGGGCCAAAATTATAATAATTAAATTTCCTTGAATTTTAAAATCTCTTTCAATTGAAACTTGCAAACATGGGCCCCAAAATTGCATTGATTTTAACAAAATTATGGATTTAAATTAGCCAAATCCAAAATTGACATAGGCCCCAAAATTATAATTTGAAAAAAGATCATGTAGGCCCCTAATTAAGTTTTAAACTCTCCCAATTGTGGACCCAATAACTTGCCTTGAATTTCACACCAATTAAGCCTTAAAATACATCAAATTTAGCACACAAAGGGGGGCCCAAATTAATTTCGAATTTCAAGCAAGGCAATGGACTCAAGTATATATCAATTTTTTGCACCAATAGGCTCTTTATTCAAATCGAACTTGCAAGGTGGCATGTTAAAAATGAAAGTTTTGTTTTTTCCACCTCGTGAAATTGGTAAAGGAGCTTGTGAATATTTGTAAGAACATCCTCTCCAACTTGTAAGATCTTTCTTGTCATCTTGTAATAGCTTACCTCACATCTTGCACCAACTTACACCAACCTACCAAGCCAACTCCTCCAACTTCCACAATCACACTTGCCAAGTTGCAAAGACTTGCTTGCCAACTTGAAATCATTTTGCCTCCTTGCAAATTGTAATTTTGCTTAGCCCAAAATAATTTTCTCAAATAATAACTCCACTTGGCTAAAAGAAAATTATTTTCTCACCTTAATCTTACCATTTTCCCTTACTAACTCCATGTTGAAATTCCATCAAGTTATTGAAATTTTGCCATGATGCAAGAGCACCCCTACCAACTCGCAGGAACATGCCTACCAACTTGTAGGAACCCTCTTACCAAAATGTGAAAAGTGAATATTAAAATTGCACTTTCGACACTTAGAATTTGGATTTTTCAAAAATTGTTTAGTCAAAATTACTCAATTAAATTGCTCAATTCCATTTTTTCAATTTCCACAATTTGCAAAATTTCGCCAAATTTCCCAAAAATTTTATAAGTCCATGAAATCCAGATTTTGCTTGCAAAAAAATTCAAGTAAAAAATGTATTCAAAATCGATTCTACATCCAAATCTTTAATTTTTATTTGCCAGCAAAAAATCATCTCGCTGGAAAACCAAAATACAAACTTAGCCAAAATCACAATTTTCATCGTTTTGCAATCAGAATCCAACCTCTTCGCACCAAAAAATTCTCACTGCTCAACCTCTCGAATGATCTCCAAATTTTGTAGGCCACTTCAAACTCTCCTTTAACATCACCAACTTGGGAGAACTGCCAAAACACCTACTGCTAAAGCAAAAAAAAGAGGGGGTTCCCATTTTCAATGGGGCAATGGTGTGAAAAACCTCACAACATCTAGCATCCCCCCAAAGACATGTTCCCAAACATTGCAAGGATAAAGCTCGATTAGAACCGAGAACCTTTGATTGACTCCATTTTCACCTATCAAACAACTAAGAAATGCACTCAAGAAGGAAGGAACCACGAATTGAGCTAAGAGCCTTCATCCTCGATTACCCATATGTGTGCAAGTGTATTTATTCCCCGCTCAACAAGAACTTAGTAATCTCTTAGATTCATTAAACTTAGCTATTTCGATATCCTTACTTCAAAAGCATCTTGGATAGAGCCTCGCTGCTAGTTAGACGTCCATAGCCCCGAAGAGGTTATCGCTGTGGCACCACAAACATGATTCAACCTTTAGTGATTATTTTTATAGTACCGGTAGAAATGCTTGCACACCCTTGAGCCAATTCTACTTTTCACTTTTCATTTTGATCTCGCATTTTTATCATTTTTCATTTCTTCTTTCTTTTCTCATGATATTTCTTTTCTTCTCAGTTTTAAATCTTTTGTTTGGCTTGCAGGCAATGAAGCCCGCAGAGGGTTTGGAAGACCACAGTGGTGCTCAAGCAGGTGTATGATTTTCACTAAATCCAACTTCACTTCGAAACTACCGAAGAGCTCAAAGCAATTAAGTGTGAGTAAAATGTTGTAATCGAAAGACTCAGATACTCAAACACAACCATGATCCAATCCAACTTAGGACAAACCCCTTTTGCAAGATAAGGCTATTAGGGGAAATCTCCAATTCAAGGAAACCTCACAAAGAGATATCCGAGAAATAAACCAAACAAACCTACTGGGAGAACACTAGATTGTGTTGGGTAATACGTTGCCCTTTCTCACAATTTGGATCCCTCAAACTAAACTAGCCAAAAGCAATCACCTAGACTAGAACAAACTACTTGGGTCAAACAACTCAAGGCAAATCTACAAACCGACTCTCTAAAGAAAAGCAACTAACTGAACCACTAAACGAATCTCAAGTCAATTGGCTCAAGGCAAATTAATCCCGAGGCTCAACAAGGCAACTAAACTACTAATAAAAAGGAAAACCTACTCTAACCCTCTTGAACCAAGTGGTCCAAGAAAAACCTATTCTAATTATATACAAGACCCTAAATGGACAACACTAGCCAAACTACTATATACACTTGATCTAATATGGTTTCTCAGGATGTTCAAGAGCAACAAGGCTTGGGTAAGTTTTCTTTCCTAGATCACCATAATCAAAATAAAAACTTTCATACCTTTTATCATTAAAAGCAGGGAAAGATACAACTTGGCGTGCTTCGTGTGTAAATGGAATTTGGGAACTCTTCAAAGCTTCAGGCTGCTGAAGTTGGTGATGGATCATCCCATTGGCATCAACATCAAGTTCATGAGTGATCAAGGTAGGATTAGTCTTCAACTGAAGGCCTTGGAAATATGCCTTTTGAGGCTTGTCTGTGTACAACATAAACCATGCATCCTTGCGAGTCTCTTCGAGTGCATCTTCAAATATTAAGGACTCCTTGATGAACTGCCCCTCAAATGTATCTCCAAGCCGATCCAATGTAACATCCAATTGTAATTCCAGCCCGAACTGTTCTTCATTTTCTTCTTCCATGGAAGCAACTTGTTCCTTGTTTGATCCATTTTGCATATCTTCATTAAATCCATTCGGAACCTCATTATCCAACATGAAATTGCCAACCACTTCCTCTTTAGGAACATCTTGCAATTCTTCTTGTAGAATCTCGCCAAGCATAGCATCACCATAATCGATAGGAAGATCATCCCACAACTCCATGAGATGTCTACCAAATTCAATCTCAAATGGCAATTCCTCTGGAGCTCGAAGCTGATGGTGGATCATGCCACTTGCAACAATTTGATCATCTTGAAAAACCTCCAGCAATGAACCAACCTCCTTTGTGATATCCTTTAGCATCCCCCCAAAGAAAATGGCGGAGATAATGTCCTGCATTGCTTTGCCAAATTGTTCCTCATATTTTGATTCACTTGTGATGTCTTGAAGTTCTTCATCCAACTTGTCGACTTGGTTGTCTTCCCTTCCAAGGGTTCTTGAAACTTCTTGCAATCTATCCTTAAAGACCACACCTCGAGTCATGCGTGAAAGCTCGCTCACCTAAGATTTCTTCTTCTTCCGTCCTGTGATAACCCATTTGTAGTTCTTCAAGTGCTTCCACCTGTTGACCTTTGCCTACTATCCTTCCTCTTTCTTGGATGAATTCGATTGCTTCCCTGATTTTCTTGTCAACTTCTTCACCTTGTGATGTGATGTATGAAGGTTCTTCCTCTTCTTGGATGTCCTTGTTTCTATGCTCATCTATGCTACCTTGATGCAACTGATTTGCTTCTTCAACCTTTGGTTCCCAACTTAAATGATGAATGCCATCCTCAATTGACATCCAACTTGGAAGCTGAAAGAAATCCTTGCTACCTCCCCCCGATATTTCCTCATACCAACCCATTTGAAGCTTGACCAAGTCAATGGTATCTTGACAAGATGGGCAAGTAGATTCTGAATGCGAGAGATTATGCACATGGCACCAAGAATTTCCTTCGTATATGTTTCTTGGTTCCCTACTGATATCTTCTTTGAACTCAAGGAATTCTTCTTCCGAATTGACAAGCACCACTGGCTCATACACCTCTGAAAATGAAATTCTTCCTCTTAATGCCAAGTCTACTCTCAAGAGGAACACCAAACAATTCATCTCCTCATGATCTGTAGTATCATGTATCCTACACTGCCCTGATTCTGCAAGCTGAGTCAAATCATATGGGGGCAACCTCTTGTTCAAATCAAACCAAATGGGAAGAACATCCACCTGCCTGTCCATTGAGAAGCCCACTCTACCTTTTTGGATTTTCTGATTTTTTGATTTTTTTGGGTTTTGACTTTTTTCACTTTTTTTGGATATTTTACTTTTAAGAGAGGTCCTCATCTCAAATCTATCTTGAAAGTGCACTCTTGTTGACAATTACATGAATGAACTTTGTTCGCCCTCCTTCTAGCACCAATTTCTGTTGATGCAAGTTTTGTTCCACTTACACAACATGCATGACTAAACACTCAATGTTTCTCAAAGCATTGAGTGTTTAGTCCTGCATGTTGTGTAAGTGGAACAAAACTCGCATCAACACATTCATAATGCATTTTGTAAACAAGATTACAAACAAAGATTTTCTGTTTAAACTTGTGCTATTTTTGCATATTCCCAATCACGTGGCATTTTACTCTTAGTGACAGTCATGATGCTGCATCTGAATGATAGCAAGAAATATTTGTACTTTTTGTTGTTTGTTTCTTTGTTTTGGCCGTTTCTAATGCTTGTCTATCAACTTGATATAAAGATCAGTCCCACCTTGATCATTAACTTGTTTTCTGGATTCTGGATTTCCTTCATTAAGTAGTTTCAGGAAAATCCTTCCTGGATTCAATCATTGAACTTATGGTGAATGCTATATATATAAATTATTGTTATGATATAATCTCAATTAGACTATGGATTCAGAGGTAACCAATGGAAAACAGAACTTTACATGGCATGCCATAAAGGATTGAAACTTGAACTTCATTGTTAGTCTAGCTTAAAACTATAGAGCTCTTGGTATATTGAGCATGTACTGATATCTAAGATACTATTAACTTTTTATCTCGGAATGATAGTGTAGACCTTTGTAAAGTCTGAATTAAGTTATTTCAGTACGGTTTGGATTACATCCATTTCCTAGGAGCATTCGTTGATATTGTTTGTATCTTTGGGCACAGGTGGTTATGTGTTGATGGAAGAAAAAATGCCCCATTATATTGTTCCCGATTTAACAGGATTCAAGGTATGTGTTCTATTGATTTCTTCCTTATATTATTGTGATAATAACACCTTCTATTGGTTTCTTCCTTCAATTATTGAGTTAATTGCCAAGGTGTAGATGTAGTTTGTAAAATAATTCTATTAGTTTCAATTGTAGTTGCCAAGTCGGAATAGTTGGTTCTCAGAAGTAAACAGTTGGAAGTTACTGATGGTTGGTAGTTCTTAGCAATCGTCAGTCACTTTATATATTCATATTGTACGTGGGAAACTACACATAACATGGAGGCACTGCAGGAAGGTCATCATTCCCTGATACATGAGCAACCCATCAGAGTACCTGTGGACTCACCCACTCAGGATGAAGATTCCAATAGTCTACGAAAAATTACCATCTAGATTACCAAGCCAGATAGAGAGGACCTCTTGGGTACTATTTAGTGGTATGAACAGGTCTGAAACCAATGGCTATTGTTATGCAGGAAGTGGCTGATATTGCCAAACAATTAGATAACACTCATTCCCCTCTGGTCTTGCAAGAAGCCCGACCCATCCTGAAGTCATGGAGGAAGGATGTCAAGAGGAGTTTAACAGAATCTTCTTCTCCAAAGGATGGCCAATGAACCATACTTTAGAAATGAAAATAGAATGGCAACCTAATAGGATAGCACCTTCAGTTGGGGAAAGAGATGGAAAGGTGCTAACAGCTCTTCATAGCATAGAGTCCATATTTTGGAATGTGTACTACTTCTATCTACTATAACACGATTTGGTTTCCCATTGTACGGTTATGGAGCATGTGGATGAATCAGAAGAGATCTCACATCAGCTACGTGCTAAAGCAGATGAGCTCATCCAGAGATTTCAATACCCATCAGGTCAGCAATCATGTCTCATTGAAATTGAGAAGGCTAAGGTGTCAATGAAGGAAAATAAACTGACTGAAAAGATAACCAACTTGTGGACAAGGATAAGCAGCTTGCAAAGTTGCAGTTAGAAAATAAATGGACCAAGTGCTAGTTGATTGAGGTTGTTCAATTGGTAAAGACCACTCAGGAACGAGAGCTCTTAGCAGCTTATCATCTGAAGCTTCAAATGGAGGAAGTATATAGGTTGTACCAGAGCGTCTTTCAACAGTCCACTCCGTCCCTATTAGTTTATAAACCCCCAAGGACGTCTTCTCAACCTCCCCTTTAGTAAATATTTAAGTTCATTCTGTTCAGCTTTCCAATTTTTTTTTTCAAGCCCTCTAGAAGACGACTTTCTTTTTGGGGGTATTGATGTAGTTAGTAAAATTATTCTGTTAGATTCTTTCGTAGTTCGGTTCTCAGAAGTAAATGGTTGAAAGCAACTGATGGTAGCTCTTAACTTCTTGGCAACTGTTGTTCACTTTATATATTCATATTGTACACAAGAACAAGGGACCGCATGCATGGAATTTCCCCAAATCAATTTTGTATAAGCTCATGAATGAATATATCGAGAAATCTGTGTAATTGCTGTTATGAGTTTCTTACAGTTTATGCCTTCATTATATTGTTCACTTTGGTGATATTCCATCAAGTTGAATTAGGCAGTAAACACTAGATTTATTAATATTTGTGAAATATGTTAAATCCATAAGCTCCCAAAATCTGTAGAATTTCAAGCTTTATAAAATTATTGCTACATTACTACTTGCTTATGTTGGCATGCTTGGCAAGTGAAGAAGAGCTGTTGTTGGCATTGACGCCATGCTTGGCAAGTGAAGAAGAGTTGTTGTTGGCATTGATACAACTACATACAGGACATTGTCAAAGGGGAAGTTAAATGTTAATGGAGATAGTTAGCATATTCATGTCAATGTTAGTAGATGTTGTTCAAACTATTGGAGATAACTAAGATGGTGTGGACATAATGTTCAAGTGGAAGCTTTATACAAGCACAAGTACGTATATGTTTATATATGTGTATACATGGGAGTGATAAAAGCAAAGTCTTTAGGCATGTGGTCTTGTGAGTTAATGCAGGTACAATATGGTATGAGCTCATATGTTCTTGAAGGTTGGGTTCATGAAAGAAGGTGAGTTTGACTTGAATGAGCTTCAATGGAGGAACATTTTGGATTTGTACATAGTTGTTGACGAGATATTTTCTTTGCAATAAGGTTGATGATTGTCAAGATGAGTTGACTACTTCAGCATAATGCTTTCTTGAAGCCTCAATGCAGAAAAATCAGTTGGAGTTTGAAATCAAGGTCTTGCAACACAAGTTTCGGTTTCATGTCACCAAAGCGACAAATACTTGTACAAAACTACATAGATCATGTCACCAGTGTGACATGAACCTGTAACTGCCTATTCATGGGAACAGAACAACAAGAACCTTATTTTTTCAACTTAATAATGTATAGTGATGAATATTCGTCTTTATTCATTAAAGAATACCAAAGGTTGGTGTTTACTTTTTATATACGTGGGAGACATATCTTGTACTAAAAATTAATCATTTTTGAATTCAAACAGTTAACTACCTTGGCTAATTTTAAGCAGTCAGTTTTGTTGGTCAACTGCTTTTCTTTTGGTATTATGAAAGTGCTAGGACCGAATGAGGATAGGGAGAGAGATTTGGAAGATGAGAGAATGAATAAAGAGGAGTTTTTATTTGCTGCTGCTACAAAAGAACAATGTACTCATTATTAGAAGGATGAGGGTTTTGTTGCAGCAATGTGTTGTACGTCTCTTTGTATAATGAAGAGATGATCAACCTTAGCAGTGAATGAGGGTTTAGTTGTAAACTGTTCATAGCTGAGAATGAGTGTTTGATTGACAATTGATTATAACAGTGAGAGAAAGTTTGATACGCAGTCTACAATTGTATTGTTTTTTTTCAAATAGATTGAAGAAGTTGTGTTGAAGATATCAGAACAGTGATTGTGAAAGTTATTTTTAAGAGTAGTTTGTTAAAATGAAGAGCTGTAAACAGAGACAGGATCTCTATGATAGTTTGTATCAGATGTTTTGTATGGAAATAGAGTAACCCTCTGGTTAAATGTTATTTTGTGTTTTTGTAAGGGGTTGGTGCTCCTTGAAGTGGGTGCTTCTAAATCAATAAGGGATTAGTGTTCCTTGTTAGGAATAGTGATCTTTAATAGAGAGAATTCAATATAGTTATTTTTAATTATTCACAATTAATATCTTGTAAGTTTTTTCTGAACTATATATGTAAATATATATATATCTGCACTTCGTATATGCTGCGGTAGTAATATAGGCACTGTTATTGATATGTTTCCACAGCACATATGAGTGCATATATATATACAACATAACAGTCATGTCTATGTAGAGACATGACCATACATGGCTTAAGCCACGCACGGTCATGTCTGTACATAGACATGCCATTTCATAACATAGCACTGTTTACATAATACTTGGCGCTGTTTTAATATAATGCTTGGTGCTGTTTAATATAACACAGCACTTTAGTGTTACGAATAACTATTGTGTGATAGTTATCGTAACACATATTAATATGTGTTACGATAACTATCACACGATAGTTATCGTAACTCTAAATATAATCATTGCATAATATATCGACCGTGGTCGATGTAACAATAGACTGTGGAACATAAGGAATCCGATCCATTATATATATTGTATGCAGTCAACAACATATCGAATCTGATATATATATATATATATATATTTATCGAAGCTATATTTTAACATTCCTTAGAGTGTACTCTCTTAAAGTTTGTAAGGGGTGGGTGCTCCTAGAGTTGCCAGTAAGGCCAAATAAAAGACTTGATTATAGTGGTTTTTTTACCTTTAGGGTTTTTCCACCCAAATCTTTGTGTCAAAGTGTCTTACTTGAATCTTGTACTTCTTAATTGCATTATCTTATGATGTTGATACTGTCTTCTGATCTACTGCAAGTAATACTATCGTTGTTTTAAAGTTTTGTTAAATAAGAATCGTCATTGTTTCTAGTATTCCAACAAGTAGTATCAGAGCCGAGTGCCTTGTAAATGGTTTACTTGCCTTAGGTAGGTCTTAGTTGAGGAATACTTGTTAGTCATGGCTCAAGATAGTTCATTAGTTACTAAGGTTCCCTTGTTTGATGGTTTTGATTATGAGTTTTGGAGGATAAAAATGCAAACGTATTTGTTGTCTCTAGGTGTTGATGTAGGGGGTTCTGTTGTCAATGGATTTAATGTACCTAACACACTACCTATAGATCCTAATGCTAAAATGGATTATGAGACTGATGCTAATGTGACCCTGAAGATTCTGCATGTAAGGAAGGTGAGGTTTCGTTTATGGCAATTGAAGATACTAATGTGGATCAAGATTTTGTGTGTGAAATGGATAGTGAAACTGAAATGATTACAGAAGGCCATAGTGCTGATCAAACAGGCAGTGAGTTTGAAGTTGCTGAGGTTGATTTTGAGGGAGAGCTTATATGTGCTCTTCAAGAGATCAAAAGACTTAATAAGTTAGTTGTAACCTTGGGATGGCAAGAAACAAGTAATGGCAATCTGATTAGTATTTTGAATGTTCAGCTTGAAGAAGGAAAGAGGATTGAAGAAGTCTTAACAAAGCAATTGGAAATCAAAACTAAAGAGTGTCAAATTTTAGAAGTAGAGGTTGTTAAAATGAGAAAGAAACTAGAAAATTATGAGAACACCACACTAGAAGACATACAAAGTAAACAAAGAAGATCTAATAATGTGATTGTTTTGGGTTTTGAAGTTGGACAGAGTTCAAGCAGTTGTGACAATAAGTCATTGTATGATATTTTCAGATTTGAAAGCAAAAGTGAAGCATTAGATGGACACGCAAAGGACAACAAAGTTCCACAAAACTCTTTAAAATCTGATCACAAACTCTCATTGAATAGGGCAGATTCAAATATGCATGCAGGAGGTCAAATGAACATGTTCAAAGGTTCATCGTTTGCTGGTAAAAGGTTTCCACTCAGACTTAACTCATACTTTGTTGGTTATTCTTTCTATTGTAATCAATTTGGGCATAGAATGAATACTTACAAAATTTCTTTAAGGAGACATTCTAGATTTGATTTTGAAAATTTTTCTTTTTGGATGCATACTCTATGATGTTTCAAATGCAATACCTTTGGCCATGTGAAGAAAGATTGCAGACATATGGGAAGGCAAAGTGAGAAATCCATTGTTGTTACTAATAAGAATGTGAAGCCTCTAAAGTCTTATATTAAGGAAGAGAAAATCTAGAGATCAAAGGTAAAGAAAGATATTGGTAAGTCCATGTTTGTTCAAGTTGCTCTTCATACTGAAAAGAAGGTTTTATGGATTATAGATAGTGGTTGTTCAAACCATATGACAAGGATAGAAGGAAATTCACAAAATTGGTAAGTTATGAAGAAGGTTGTGTTAGTTCTGGTGATGGTTCTTCTAGACAGATTAAAGGTTTAGACTCTTTGATGATAAGTGAGAACATGACTATCCATGATGTCTATTTTGTAGAAGGGCTAAAATACAATCTTCTAAGTGTGAGTCAAATTTGTGATAATGGTTATGAAGTGCTATTCGATGATCAAGGCTGCACAATAAAAATGAAATCAGGAAAGTTGTTGGCAACAGGTGAAAGAACCAAGGGAAACATTTATAATTTCAAAGATGTCACAAGTACTAATGGTTATGACAATATTTGTCTTATGGGACAGGTAGAGGAAGGATGGTTATGATACAAAAGGCTTGAACACTTGAAACATAAATAAAATAACACAAAGGAGTAGCAAATGAGACAAGTAGTAAGATTTCTTGTCACAGAAAAGATAAAATCATAAAACTCTAAGTTGCTAGTTCGGGTTTGGGACCGGATTCGGGTTCGAGAATCTGGTTCGTTGATTCGTAATTTTTTTTTTCCCATTATGATTTGTATAGGTTCGTGTGCGTGTGTATATATATATATATATATATATATATATATATATATATATATATATATGCATTATATATATAAAAAAGAGAAAAATATACATAATTCTAAAATTAAATCATTTCATTATATGAATCTATGATGCTTTATCATTGATCAATGCCAAATGTCAAAGATAAACATTCAAAATTTAAATAGTATACTTGATCATTAATCTATGTTCATGATTCTAAAGAAATTCAGCACATTGAATTACTGAATTACAAAATGATAATTCAAAATATAGTTCATTAAAGTTTGAAACATGATTCAATGTTCATCAATCATGAAAGATTAAAGTTTTCATTTCATCAATCATCAAATGGATTATCAAAAAAATCCGGATCAATGGGGTCTTAAGTAGCTGCAAGTGGTTGATCAAAATCATCATTGGAACCCAAACCGGCTCCACTAGCACTAGAGGGTATTGTCTCATCATCATCATCCATATTAGCCAAAGTGGCTCTAGCAAGATCCCGAATGGTCATATCTAAGTCAGCAGACTCGGGTGCTACATCCCAAAGCTTCTCTGGCCCCTTCTTGTAATTTGGATCCTTTCGTGACAGGAGGCACAAGTTGTTGTGAATATACACCAAGTCTTCAACTTTTTTTGCAGCCAATTGGTTACTCTTGATTGAGTGGATAAAGGAGTAAGTACTCCAATTCTGCTCAGTGACAGAAGAGCTCGCAACCTAAAGAGAAAACCAACAAAATTAAAAAAATACAAGATAAATTCAAGAGTGTTAAGTGTTAAATTCTACAATGCAAGTGACAAAAAAAAGAAAAAAGAACTTAAAAACATGCTTGTGATAGAATCTTAATTGCAAGAGGTTGGAGTTATATATAATCTTGCCCATGAAGGTACCACCATCTAATAGCATCCATTCTGCTTAGGTCATTGATAGCAATAGGGTGGAGATCTCTTCTTGAGTTAAATGATCCAAATTCTCTCCTAACACTTACCCCAACATTTGGATCGCGAAAGATTTTATCAAATGCCCTCTTATACCCATTAGCAACCTCAACATCTCTATATGGTGGCACTCTACCTAGAATAGCAAGTACTTCTGCGCTATAGTACCTGGGAGATAGAGCATATGCTAGGAGGTGCAAAGGTGTGGTCATCTGGTTCCAACTATGAAGAACAATTGCTTCCACCTTTTTGTAAAAGGTGTCCTTAGGATCATTCTCTCTCCTATGTATGACCTGGGATATCAAATGATGTTCATGTAAGTTATCTTGATGTAAGTTATCATTATGTCAATTTTGAATTTAGACATCTCTCAATAAATAAAGATAGAGGAATGTAGTATAACTTGCCAATTTTATCTTCTCCAACATTGTGTCCATGCTATCATAGATATCCCCAAAGCATGGTTCATCAGTGTCAGCAAATCGAAGCATAGACATGATAGACTCAGTGAATTCCAACACTTACTCCACATGAGTCCACCAATCATCATCTAATATCAATGCCTTCACCTTTTGGGCCCTCATTGTATTGGACTACTTCTAGATGCTCCATTGGTTGCTAATAACCATTTGTGATAATGCCTCCTTCACCTTGACAAGATGGTTTAGCACAATTGTGTGAGAGGCAAACCGGGTTTCAACCACCTAAGAACATGTTAATAGTGAGTTAATAACACATTTAAAATATGTAAACAACAAAAACAATATTTTATTCAATTATGTAAAACAGGACATAAAATGATAAATGAAACTAAATAAATTATTAAATTTTAAAATTTACCTTCAATAATTCCAATCTTGAGAAAGTTTTGAAAATTGCTTGTGACATATGGTGATTTGTCACAAACATTTGAATCTCCTCGCCCTCATATATCTGTTTCACCCATTCTATCTGGGTGCCAATTGCTTTCATCACTAGATTGAGAGAATTGACGGTGCACGGTGTCCAAAAGATGTGATCATATCTAGCCTCTACCAAAGCACCTGCAGCCTTGCAAACTTTTGCATTGTCCGTAATTACTTGGACAACATTGTCATGATCCACGGACTCTATGGAATCAATGAGAATCTTGGTAATGAATTTTGCATCTTCTACTTCACCTTCACAGTCAACCGCCCTCAAAAACATTGACTACAACAATTACATTAATTAATGGACGGTTTTTGCAATCTTTTCATCCATCTGAAACAATAGACACACCTGATTGAACCCAAGAATCTCTTATTGGTTTTAGTTGGGCCTCTACATTTTTTCTCTCACTATGTAATAAGGTGGTATGTAGCTTTTCATATCCAGGGCCATGGTAACCAGAAGGTGCATCATTTATTGCTTGCACCATCTCCCTCCAATAAGGTGATCTCACTAAGTTGAATGGAACACCATTCACAAAGAGGCAACGCCCAACTTTGAGATCAACAATATCTCTTAACTCATTTTCTAAGTTACCAGGGTTCGCCCCTGGCCCCTCCGAACTAGACCAAGTTCGAACTGGTCCGAAGTTCGGGTCTAGTTCGCCTGTGGGTCCGAAGTGCTTTACTTGAACATTCTCACTTTAGGCTGCCACATTCTATCACATGGTAACATTCTCAAGTATGCCATGCAAGACACTGGGTTGCTGCGATGGGATAAGGAACATGGTCGGGTGAATATATTAAGTGATCCCGCCCAGATTTGCAAGCTAAGTGGGAAGATTAATATATTTAATATCTATATGTTAAAAAGTTTAGCATATGTTTAAGTCTTACGTATTTAATATATACGTATTTAAGTTTGAACTATAAAAATAGGCTTCATAAATATGTATATATATATATTTTTTTAAAATCATACATATTTTTTCGAACCCGAACCCAAACCCCTTTTCAAAATTTTGTCGAACTTGCGAACCGGTTTTTCGAACGCGAACTTCAAACCGAACTCGAACTGACAACTTAGCTCATTTTGAAATGCCCTATCTAATGGGCCTCTCTTGCAGGCGATGATTTGTGGTTGTTCTACATCATCATCCGAAGAAGGCATAGGCAAGAAGGGATGTGATCTAGAGGTTAGTTGAGTAGGTGGCGGTATTGTTTATATTTCCCGGTATAAGCACCTTGTTTCCCTTTTGCAACTAATTTGTCAGCTTCTTCTTGTTCTTTTACCAAAGCTGCTATTTGTGCAATTGACTATCCCTTCTTATCTCCCCCTAGGCCCTCACACGTGTTAATCCCTTGACCCCCAAGGCCCCAAAAAATGAAATTTTACTCGGGAGTAGGAGCTTCTATATCATGTGTTGCAAAAATTACATTTCCATATAAACCCCCCACCTCCAGAACACTGAGAAACTCTTGTAGTGTGTCTCCATAAAGGAGACCCTTTATCAATTTTATATTTTTGAGAACCCTCCCCACCCACTGAGCCTTGACTACTGATTGTATGATTGTTGCAATCTATAACAAAAATGAAAAAAAAAAAACTTCAAAACTTATACAAAAACTTGAAATTTTTTTTAAACTTTTCAAAACTTGAAATGATCTATCAAAAAACTAAGGAATATGGTTGAAATGCATACCTAAATCACTCAAATTTGCTTCTTGGAAGGTATTTGCCACTCCACAATCGATTTCCTTCAAATACAATCATCTCACTTCAAACTTGCAAGAATGAGAGAGCAAAATAGAGAGCAAAATGAGAAATGAAATATGTTTGGAGGCCCATAATAAGGGTCATTTTAGGGTTAGATGAAAAAAATAAATAAAAAATGGCATTTTAAGTGGTTTGGACCCACTTTTTGCCTTCATTGACTACAGGTCCTTGGGGATTTGTGTGGATCCGCGTGGGATCCTCGAGGATCCACACTGGATCCCCTCGGGTCCGCGCCAGATCTGGGCAGGGTCCATGTTTGGACTTGTGGGTACGTCGGGATCTGTTGTGAGGTTTTCACACCATCACCCCATTGCAAATGGGGACCCCCTTTTTTGCTCGTAGTTGTTAGGTTCGGCAAATTCTGGCATTGCATTGGGCAATTTTGAGCTTTAAAAGACTGAGAGTTAATGGAGAAATCAAATAGCCAGGTTATGATTTTAAAGTGGGAACGTTCAAAAATAAAGTTTGTTAGGGTCATGTTATAATGGGTTTGATGTAAAATTCTAAGTCTATTTAAATTTTGGCTAGCCAATTTGTCTAAAATTCCATATAAAGGCATATTTCATGCATAAGGGCCTTAAAACCCTTATAAAATTGATTTTTTTACATACAAAACGGCCAAAATCCTTAAAAAAATCAATTTTCTTTATAAAAATACACAAAATCCAAGCTATACATGAATTTCCCTTCATATTTGGCTTTTTTCCTAAAAAATTTAAGTGTTGGGGTTAAAATCCAAGCATACCATGAATTTCCACAACTTTGGATGAATTCTGCTTGAAATTTTTCTAAGTTTGGAAATTGTCCAGACAGGGTCGTTTTTCCCTTGATTCGAGCTTGGAGTGTTGAAAATTTTCCAAGTCTGGAAGGTGTCCAGACAGGGGTCGATTTTCCCCCAAGACTGAATGCACAAGCTAAATTTTTCAAAGTGTCAAGTTTGTCCATACTAGGGTCGATTTTCCCCCCCTTTTGATAGCAAAGCAAGATCAAAGTTTTTTCTAAGTATAAAGTGGATTTTTATCCAAACGTTGACCAATTTTCCCTGCCTTGCATGGATGGAGTTGGAGTTTGGATATGCTTACAAGTCCATACAAGTTGTGGACTTAGGCAAATTTGAGAGTCCAATCATGGATCAATTTTCCCCATTATGGCAGAATTTTATTATTTAATTAAAGCTAATGTGGGAAATTAATAAAGTCAAAGTGGAACCTTCTAAAAGGTGGTAAATCTTTAATCCCACATTGCTTGTGGAAGGCAAATAAGAGGCAAAAACAAGTATAAAAGGAGGGGTGCTGCTGTTATAAACATGAATAATTTTGGAAGGCAAGGGCAAGGCAAGCTGAAATCTGAAGCAAGACTCCATGAGAAGCAACTTCATCCTTGAATTGTTCCACTTCTTCCAACTTCTCCTTCCATCCATGGCTGATTGCAAGCATTAAGACAACTTTTCCTAAGGCATTGGAAGACATTAGAAGGCCAAGGGAAAGGAATTATCAGTCCAAAATCTGCAGACTTATGAGATTGGCAATTTTTTTTCAGAAATTCATAGAAATTTTTCCAAGTGCCCAAATTGCCAAGCACTCATCCTAAACCAGACCCCCATCCTTGGGCATTGATTTGAAGGCCATTAGAGGGCTAAATTTGAGGTACACATGCCCAGATGTGAAAACTTCAAGAATAGGGGCAATTTTTTTTAAAATTCATATAAAATAATCTAAGGGCCAAGGCTGCCCAAATTTGTTTGCTGAGTCTTCCTTTGCCAAATACCAACCATTTGCAACCATTTCCAGTCACTGGGAGGTTAAGGTAAGGCTGCTATGAGCGGAAAAACTGAAAAAACTTCTGAGAATTGTTATTTTTGTCAAATCTGTGTTTATCTTTTTTAATTGCAGTCTGATCCTAACCATATTGCAGGCCTTTTGGGCATCATTTGGCACCATTTTGCAACCATTCTAAAGTCTGAAGACACAAGTTTCAGACCCAGGTCTGCAGACTTTTATAACAGGGGCGATTTTTAAGAAAATCTTCATAATTCACCTTTTCATCCAATCCCAAAAGAAGTTGTTGTTGAGTCATTGGGGGGATATTTTGCATCTAAATCATCAAGTTTGAGGACTGAATTCACCCAGAATAAGGTAAGTTGTAGACATGTTTTCAGAAAATCAGAATTATCACAAAGGGTTTTATCCAAGCTAAATTACTTCATGCCTTCATCAAACTCATGAGTGCTAATTGGGTCTTGTCTGGATTGGTGTTTGGACCAATGTTTGGATGATTTCCAGACCTATCCATGGATTGTCTTTAGAAAACCAGAACTTTGCTACGGTCTGGTTTTATTATTTCAAGTGATGGATCATCGTTTTAACACGTGGATAAATACAATCTTAGGTTCCGAACTCTCATTTCAATCATTGTGCGTAGAATCTAAGCATTGTTTGGATTAATTATAACTCATTTTCAGACTTGTCCTCAGAAAATTTCAAGTCAAGGTTGGATTTTGTGCATGGATTGCTTCACAATTTTAACTCATAGTGTGCATATGAATCCATGAATCCTGATGTGTGCGGGACTTAGTGAAATGTTAGGACTTATTTTGATTTGTTTTCAGACTTATCATAAGGTATCTTCAGAAAATCAGATATCTCCCTTTATTGGTAGAAGTCTGATTTTATCATTCAAGTGGTTAAGTTTGATCATTTTATTGTCCTAAGATTCTCCTCCAAATGCTTATTCAATTCACAACTTGTTTGGATATAAATTTTTTATTCATTGCATTGAATTCAAGGACTAATTCAATGATTTAAAAGTCTGAAATTTATTATTTTGTTTAAGTCCTTTAAGACCGTACTGACTTCGAGCTTTGTACTAGGAATCTTGTTCGGATCAAAGGCAAGGATTGTTGCAGAGAAGGAATAGTTGGAAGGAAGTGAAGACAAGCTCAAGCTTAAGGCCAAGGATAGCAAAGAAAGAAGACTAACTTAAACAGTCAAGATCAAGGGAAGACATCACTTCAAGATTGTGCACGTCAAGGCTGGGACAAAGGGAAGAAAATCCAAGGATCGAGATCAAAGAATTATCTCAAGATCATCATTCAAGCAAGTACACAAAGGAATTCTTGAGGATGATTCTAACATCAAAGATAGCATTGGAACATGGACAAGGACATAAAGACAAGTTTGAGGTCTCGAGCAAGAAGGAGTTCAAGGATAGGATTCCCATCAAGGGAATGATCCTAATGATGATCGAGTCATCCAAGGAAATGAATTGAGAAAGATTTGATATGCCAAAAGGATGTTCATATGTTCAAAGGATTGCCATAGGGATCAAGTCCGAAGAAGAGAAAGAAGAATTCCAAACAATGAAGGAGGAAATACCAAGGGTGCAAGCATTACAAAGTCCAGCCATCCAAGAGAAAGATGTCCAAGAACGATGAAGAAATCCTAAGGATAAGGAAGTGAAATTAAGATAAAGATTGCAAGAAGCCTTCCTAGTATCGACATGAAGGAACTTAGTGAAATTATACCTAAGTTTATTAGGTTTGCTAAAAGGGAGAAAGAGAGAAGAGGCATGCATGTTCATAATGATGACTTGGCGGCTTCCTTGCTTCCGATTGGTCTTCAAAGTTTTGAATTTTCTCATTGGTTCTTTTGGTGGTGCTTCTTTCTCATTGGCTACTTTTGGTTGCCTTAATTAGGGTTTGTAATGGATTAATCTGGGCTCTTGATTTCAGGTTTTTGCCTCTTAATCTTGGCCACTCATTGTACTTGAGCCTCTATATAAGGCCATTTGCTCTCATTTGTAAATGAGGGACTTGTTGGAGAATTGTTGCTAAGATAATGCTAAATTTGCTCTACTTTTCATTGTTGTGTCTTGCATGGTGAATTGTTGTGATCAAGTTTGTATTATTGCATGGCGATCCATATTTCCTCACTTAGATTAGGATTTCATTTCATGTTGTTTAGAAGTAGTTAGTTGGATGAAAGTAATTGTGGATGCTTACTTGATTGACTCGACAAATCCGGGCCACTAGCCTCTTGCTGATGGTAGGAGTGCCTTGTGTGATAAGCCGATGATTGAAAGCACTTAACTTCAATTGGTATTGAATCTTTAGTTTGCATTCATTTGATGGAATTGAAGAGGAGATATTGATTTGAAAACCATTCGAGTGTTCCTTAGAAGCTTGCACTAGATGGGTGGAGTCCCTGGCGAGATTGCATCTAGTAGAGTCCAAGTCTATCCACGATTCCTTGCATTCATACTAAGAAGTAGAAGTAGCAGTAGAAGTTAAGTTTAAGTTTGAGTTGAAGTGGAAAGGTTTGGAAAATTAAACCATATTTGCATTGCACATTGTAAAGCAAAATCTTTAGAAGTGCATTATTGACAAGTCTTGAATGAACTAGCGTAAGTCCCCTTAAGTGATAACCAGCAATCACATCATTTCAACTGAGCAAGTATCCACAGTAAAAGAACCTTGAAGTCACCTTGTGATCTTACTTTGTAGGCTTAGCATAAGAAGTGACCTTATATGAAGAGAGAGTTGAATATTTAATGTTTCACTCCGAAACATTGAGTGTTTGATTCTACATGTTGTAGTGGAACAACACTCACATCAACAGGATTTGCGGGCCTGCAGATCCCGGCAGACCCACAAGTCCAAACACGGACCCTATTAGGATCCGACGCGGACCGGTCCGCGAATCTGGACTTGAACCGAACTCGGACCCGATTCGTGGGTCGAGGGTTTGAATTCGGTAATGTAGATAAAACTCCATCAAAGTTGTTGACAAAATATCACCCACAAGAGTAGATTATTGAAGACAAAAAGGTAGGTATACAAACAAGAAAAAGAGCTGCCAAGTTAGGTGAGCAAGCAAATTTATGTTTGTTATCAGAAATAGAGCCTAAAACTTATGATGAGGCTAGTAAAGACAAGTTTTGGGTTAGGGCTATGGAAGAGGAACTAGGGAAGATTGAAAAGAACAAAACTTGGGAACTAGTCCCTAGGCGTGAAAGTAAAAATGTGATTAGAGCAAAATGGGTGTTTAGAAACAAGATGGATGAGACTGATAAGATAGAAAGGAACAAAGTTAGGCTTATTTGTATAGGTTATCTTCAAATTGAAGGTGTTGACTTTAGTGAAACCTTTGCATCCGTGGCCAGACTTGAGGCAATTAGAATCTTCTTAGCATTTTCAGTTCATAAGAACTTTAAAATGTATCAAATGGATGTTAAGACAACATTTCTTAATGGCTATTTGATGAAGAGGTATACATGGAACAACCTGAAGGCTTTCAAAGCAAAGAGAATCCTACTTTTGTTTACAGGTTGAAAAAAACTATCTATGGTTTAAAACAAGCCCCTAGAGCATGATACTCTAGGGTAGACAAATATCTTGTGGAATTTGGTTTTACAAGAGGAGGTGTAGACAACAATCTATATGTCAAAGTGGAAGGTGGTGATCTCCTTGTAGTCCTTGTTTATGTAGATGACATTGTGTTTGGTTAAGATAATGATGACTTAAGCAAGATGTTTTCCAAACTAATGCAATCTGAATTTGAGATGTCCATGCTAGGTGAGCTGTCATATTTTCTTGGATTGCAGATTTCATAGTCGGAGAAAGGTGTTTTTTTGTCTTAGACAAAGTATGCAAAAGAAATGTTCAAAAATTTTCATATGGAAGATTGCAAACCAGTTGGCATGACATTGGTAACAAGTTGCAAGCTAAGTAAGTTTGATGATTCACCAAATGTACATCGAACAAGGTATAGATCCATGATTGGAAGTCTATTTTATCTCACAACTTAAATGCCTAACATAATGCAAGCTACATGCTTAGTTGCAAGATATCAATCCTCTCCTAAAGAATCTCAAGTTAATGCTGTTAAAAGGATCTTTAGGTACATCAAAGGAACATTGGACTATGGTTTGTGTTATCTAAGGCATGATGATTTCACTTTTATCGCTTATACTGATTCCGACTGGGCAAGGTGTCTTGATGATAGGAAAAGTACTTCAGGTGCAACATTCTTTTTGGGGAATAGGCTTGTGTGATGGCAAAGCAAGAGTTAAGAATCTGTATCCTTATCAACAGTCGAGGCAAAATATATTGCTGCTTGTTCTTGCTATACTCAAGTGCTTTGGATGATACAAACATTATCAGATATGAAGGTGAAAGTGTCTAAACTTGTTTCTATCTTGTGTGATAACACAAGTAAAATCAATATTTCCAAAATCCAGTCATGACTCTAATTGCAAACCAGTTGGACGACATTGGTAACAGGTTGCAAGCTAAGTAAGTTTGATGATTCACCAAATGTAGATCGAACAAGGTATAGATCCATGATTGGAAGTCTATTTTATCTCACAACTTCAAGGTTATGCAAGTTGCATGCTTAGTTGCAAGATATCAATCCTCTCCTAAAGAATCTCAAGGTAATGCTGTTAAAAGGATCTTTAGGCACATCAAAGGAACATTGTGTTGTGTTTTTGTCACTGATAACACGTGTCATCTTGCGCAAGCTGAAAATGGTGTCTGCAAGTAATATCGTGTTCTCTGCCAAGTTGGTTAAATTGAAGGAAGTGTGCACTCAGCTTTGGCTTTGCTGTGGACGTTCTTATGTTTTCCCAGTCTAATTTGTGACATGTGTACATTTCGTCAATGCTCACGGTGGACGTTCTTCTATTACATGAGCTAACAATTTCATTTCCTTACAAGAGCGGTTTACAAGTGTTGTGGAAGAAAAAATTAGCATTCTGGGAATGCCGTTAAAACAAATCGCATATGATTGCACAAAGGAGTAGTTACGTTTTTGTTTGGTATGTCCAGTTTTTTTAAAAATGAGGTTCCGCAAAGGAGTCACGTGTAGTGGTAATAAAATAAGCCGTTTTCGTAATTGCAGTGACTGGCATTTTAAAACATTATTGCACTATATACGTTGGAATATTCCTGAACGTGTATGCAGTAAAAGCAAACTTGGTCATTCTCTTCTTTCGGGCTCAGAGGCGTTTTTTGCAGGTTGCTGGTGTATTAACGGATGAAGGAATGTCTTATTTTAGATATACACTGAAAAAGATACGGTGTGAAAAAAACAGACTTGTTTGGAAGTGCGTGTAGCACAAAACGCATATGCAGATTGAAGCGTAAATGAAAAAACAAGAATAATATACACGACTCGTGACTGAGAAAAAATGGTGGAAGGAGGTGTGTCCATTGTTTTTTGACCAGATGTGTAAGTGTTTGATGAGCAAGCAACAAACGGAGACTGGTGTATAAGTGAGAAAAACGGAAGTGATATGCTAAGACTCGTGTGTGAAACTGGCAGCGTAGGTAACATTCAGAGGATGATATGAAGTTTTAAAAACAGGAATCAAAAGTTTTGAGGTTGCTCGAAATTGTTTACTGTATCTGATCGTTGCATATCAGAGTGTTCCATATGTTCCACACGGACTGAAGTAATAAAAAGAGTGGATTCTAAAGTTGATAACAGTCCTGACCGAAAGGAAGATACAGAGAACACAACTGTTTCGGCATACCTTTTAGACATGAATTAACTCGGTTTTTGCGAGTGTTCTGGCACGTGCAAATTGCAGAGGAAGTCAGTTGTTAGATTCAAAAGCACAGTTGGAATAATCTAGAGGCAAGTTTTTAGACACAGTGAAAAGATGCAAAGTTTTTGCTTCCCGAAGAGTGCGTAAATTTCATCAGGATGTATTCCTGCTAAGAGGATATGGGAGACATTGTTGAGGGGGAGTTATTTTGAAAGGAAATTCAAGGTGCTGTAAAGAGCATTTTGTCTTGATATGTTTTTGTATCACTCCCACGTCTTTACGACTTTAGATCTAATTCTGGTTTAATTTTGTTCAAAAGTATTTTACAAAAGGGTTGTAGCCCTGTTTGGTAGTCCGGTTGAAGCCAGCCTTTGAATGTGTTCTTGAAGAGTTGCAGCTCTTATTGTATTGGGTTGTAGCCCATTTGAATAAGTTGAGCTGTGGTTTTTTAACCCGCATTGGGTTTTCCATGTGAGAAAAGCTCTGTGTACTGTCTTCATTTATGTGTGTGCTTTCAAGCTTTCTTTAAATTTTTTAATACTGATTCACCCCCTCCCCCTCTCAGTATTGTTCGTTTTTCACATTGGACTATGGTTTGTGTTATCCAAGGCATGATGATTTCACTTTTATTGCTTATACTGATTCCGACTGGGCAAGGTGTCTTGATGATAAGAAAAGTACTTCAGGTGCAACATTCTTTTTGGGGAATAGGCATGTGTGTTGGCAAAGCAAGAGTTAAGAATCCGTATCCTTATCAACAGTCGAGGCAAAATATATTGCTGCTTGTTCTTGCTATAGTCAAGTGCTTTGGATGATACAAACATTATCAGATATGAAGGTGAAAGTGTCTAAACTTGTTTCTATCTTGTGTGATAACACAAGTAAAATCAATATTTCCAAAATCCAGTCATGACTCTAGAACCAAGCGTATAGATATTAGATATCATTTCTTGAGAAAGCATGTGTTAAATGGTGATGTTGCTTTGGAATATGCTGCAACTACTGGTCAGTTAGCAGACATTTTTACAATACCTTTGTCCAAAGATGTGTTTGAAAGTTTAAGACAGAAATTAGGGGTCTTACCCCTCTCTTCTCTCACTTAGTTCATTAAAAAGAGGATTGGTTTTAGGGGGGGTCTTTCATTCTTCGTTATTTTCACTTTCTTGAAGCCTCATGTTTCTCCCCATAGTCATTGCTGTTTAAGGGGGAGATAAGTACAATACTTGATTGTGAAGGACAACATCTTATGATTGGTATGTGGTGACAATGGCTTGATTTGATTAATTTGTTTAGTTGACAAAAGTGTAGAAAGAAAGAGCAGAAGTGCAAAAAAATGCGCAGACAGGAAGTGCAAACAGGAAGTGTAGGAAGTGCAACATGATAATGATAATATTTACAGATACATATGGTGCTACAAATGTTAGTATATTCATGCCATATTCATGACAATGTTAGTACGTGTTGTTCAAACTATTATAGACAACTGAGATGGTGTGGACATGATGTTCAAGTGGAATCTTTATACAAGCACAAGTACATATATGTTTGTATATGTGTATACATGGGAGTCATAAAGGCAAAGTCTTTTAGCATGTGGTCATGTGAGTTAATGTAGGTACAATATGGTATGAGCTCATATGTTCATGAAGGTTGGGTTCATGAAAGAAGGTGAGTTTTACTTGAATGAGCTTTAATGGAGGAACATTTTTTATGTATTGGATTTGTACATAGTTGTTGAAGATGTATGTTCTTTGCAATAAGGTTGTTGATTGTCAAGATGAGTTGAATATTTCAGCAATGCTTTCTTGAAGCCTCAATGCTCAAAAATCAGTTGGAGTTTGAAATCAAGGCCTTGCAACACAAGTTTTTTTTTCATGTCACCAGAGCGACAGGAATCTATACAGAATTGCACAGTTCATGGCACCAGTGTGCATGAACCTATAACTACCTATTCACGGGAACAAAATGACAACAACCTTATTTTTTGACTTAATAATGTATGGTGACAAATATTCTTGTCTTTATTCATTAAACCAAAGGTTGGTATTACTTTTTATTGTATGTGGGAGACATATCCTATACTTAAAATTAATCATTTTTGAATTCAAATGGTTAACTATCTTGGCAGATTTTAAGCAGTCAGTTTTGTTGGTTAACTGCTTTTCTTTTGGTATTATGAAAGTGCTGGAATCGAATTAGGACAGGGAAAGAGATTTGGAAGATGAGAGAATGAATAAAGATGAGTTTTTCTTTGCTGCTGCTAGGAAAGAACAGTGTACTCATTATAAGGATATTATTAGAAAGATGAGGGCTTTGTTGTAGCAAAGTGTTGTATATCTGTTTGTATAATTTAGAGATGATCAACCTTAGCAGTGAATGAGGGTTTAGTTGTAATTTGTTCATACCTGAGAATAAGGGTTTGATTGACTATTGATTATAACAGTGAGAGAAAGTTTAATATGCCGTCTAGCATTGCATTGTTTTCTTTCAAACAGATTGAAGAGGTTGTCTTGAAGATATCAAAACAGTGATTGCGAAAGTTGTTTCTAAGAGTAGTTTGTTAAAGTGAAGGGCTGTAAACAGAGACAAGATCTCTGTGATAGTTTGTATCAGATGTTCTGTATGGAAACAGTGTAACCCTCTGGTTGAATGTTATTTTGTTTTTTTTGTAAGGGGTTGGTGCTTCGTGAAGTGGGTGCTTCGTGAAGTGGGTAAGGGATTGGTGTTCCTTAGAGTAGGCGCTCTTAAAGTTTGTAAGGGGTGGGTACTCCTAGAGTTGGCACTCTAAACTTTGCCAGTATGGCCAAATAAAAGACTTGTTTGTAGTGGTTTTTTACCCTTAGGGGTTTTCCTCTCAAATATTAGTGTCAAAGTGTCTTACTTGAATCTTGTATTTCTTAATTGCATTGTCTTATGATGTTAATACTGTCCTCTGATCTGCTTCAAGTAATACTATCATTGTGTTAAAGTTTTGTTAAATAAGAATCATCATTGTTTAAATGAATCACTGATTGATCCCCCTTCTTAGTGATTCTAGTATTCCAACAGCTTAAACAATTGTAACGTATGAATATTGCCAATCAAATCAGAAATCGATCTTGCAAAAACAGGCATATACAAGCTTTTAAAACAAAAGATTTTATCTTTTAAATGAAATCCCATGAGGGGAAAAACCAGCTTTATAGTGGGAATCACACTGCTACTCTTTGTTACAAATTACAATTAATGGAAATGAGATAGCACAAGAAGCGGGTACAATAATGGTTGTCCTTTACAGCTTGGTCTACAAACTAATGAACAACTGAATTCCTCTGATTCCCTTGAATGCAATACTCATATCCATCCTCTCATGAAAAATTATGTACTCTCCACCTTTTTAAGTTGTCTTTGGTGATGCTGGAGCTGTCTCCTGTGCCTAGGGATTAACCTCTTGAAGCAATTAGTCGAAAGAATGGCAAGTGCCTAGGGATTAACCTCTTGAAGAAATTAGTCAAAAGAATCTCAATTTGTTTCATTTCTGAGTTTTTGACAGCGGGGTTTACTTCTGCACTTGCGGGTTCAATTCTGCAATCTCCAGATTTGATTCTGCATGGATTCAGCTCCACAGTCACATGTTTGCCTCTGCAGCTGCAGATCTTAACCTTTAGCATAGGAATGGACCTGCACATTCTGTAACTTCTGTTTTCAGTCAACCTTTCTTTTGTACTGTCTAATTCCCAAATCCAACTTACTGTTCAGGTTTTATTTTCTGGGTCCTTATGAATCAGCTTTATTTTTTCGTTTGAAAAAAGCAATGTGCACATGATTAATTCTATTCACAAAGTTGAAGAAAATTTTAGCTTGTGATCTAATGTTGATTTAGATTTGAGATTTCTAAGTTTTTTTGATGAGAATACAGCCGTATGCTTTCTAATCATTCTTTAGTCATACTGTGATCTTATAAAATTTAGTTCGAGGGTGTGAAACCTTAAATGTTTACTCATCTGTTACAATTTTAATGAAGAAACAACTAGGTTGTTGGACCATGGATTTTGCAGGATGACTTCATTGCAATGTAGCTAAGTTGGAAAATGCTTTCTTTTTGAAAAATCAAATGAACCTTTAAGGTTGGAATTTTGAAACTTTTACAAGACACAAAATATTACATCTTGAACCTTCAAGTATATTAAAATGCAAAATAGAAGTATAGCACGTTTGGTCATTTTTTGAGATATGCTATCTTATTCATGTGAGTATAAAACTCACCAAAAAGCACGTGAACATTTAGAATAAATCATCTTGTTGAATTTTAGAGAAACACGCTGCTTGCATATGCATCAGAAGGACCATCACTTCTATAAAAGAGCTACATTTATGTGAGAAAGATCTTTTGTCTATCTGTTTCTTATGTAATTTTTACTTATTCAATTTGGCTACCTTATAAGAGAGCTGTTTTCCCCTTAAGAATTTTTAATGTCAAAGATGAAAGTGGTTCATTACCCTTTTTTGATATACAACAAAGACTTTGCACAAAAGGTAATTATAAAAAAGTGCTGAAGTAAACTGCCAGATATACAAACCCCACGTGAAAGAATGCAGTTCAACAGGTGGTTGCAACGTGATTTGAAAGTAGCATCTCAATTTTTACCCTAAACTGTACTGGTTAAATGTTGATGTGCGTTGTAAGACCCACCAACAGTAGAACAAAATATCGAGATATCTTATCCTCTCGATCAAAATCTTGTGTATGATAAGATTGTGAAAAGATCATACAAGTGATTCCAAGGTTCCTTTCGTGTCAGGTGTTGATTGTGGATAAGCTCAATTGTTGATGTGATTTGCTGTTTAATCAAGAGGGGCCTTACGTTTATGCACTGAAATTGATTTCAGATCATTCTAGATGGGAGCTATTGGAAGATGTTGTAATGAAGTACCCTTTTGGATTTTCAAAAATATGCGGAAAGCAAAGGGAAAGGGTTCATAATTTCTAATCTACTCCTAAGAGTAATGACAACAATGAACACTGCTTTGATGGACAAATTCCTGAATAATCGAGCTCCGCTTCGCTAAGTTAAACTACAACTACGCGAGAACTAGTGCAATCTTCAAAGGATTATGCAAATGATTTTCATACCAAAATGGACACCATTAGAACGAACAGTGCGTGTTGAATGGTAGAAGTTAAGCATACATAGAAATGGGTTCAGGCTAACTTTGCACAACGACTTACAATTAGTAAGCCGTCAAAAGTATGAACCATGGAATTCATCAAAACACCATTGCATTCTCCATTGAAATCACAACACTTAATCTAACAAATCTATTCTAAATGAGGGAATAATGAAACCAAGCAAGCACCAAAATAACACTTTATCTAACAAATCTATTCTAAATGAGGGAATAATGAAACCAAGCAAGCACTAAAATATATCAAGCAATCACCATAAAACCAACAATGAAACTCTATTATCTTGGTAACTCTTAGCAACAGTCTCAAAATTCACTCCCTTACAAATGAGAAGTGAGGCCTTTATATAGGTCCTCGAATACAATGGGTGGCCCAGATCAAAACAATAACCGATGGCCCAGATTTTACTACCTCAGCCCTAATTAGGGTTAAGGCAAGAGAATATGAATCTACATTAATATGCATGTCCACACAGACCAACTAGAAGAAAGCTACCAACTTGGTGGGTAATAAATGCCCAATACGCATGCAAGTTTAGGAAGAGAGTGGGGCAAAATAAATGACCACTACGCATGCCTACTATGCGTTAAATGCATCTTTGCCTAGAATAGCCTATCTTTGACTTTGTTGGTTGAACGCTTGGAATCTGCCCAACACTGTCTCTAACTCATCCACGCTAACACTTGGCGCTGATTCCTGCTTGTATTCGAAGACCGCTATTGCCCTTTCAGATCTTCCCAAGCCTTCCTCCCACTCTGGCAACAAGTCCCGAGCTGTATGCATGTTATTTGAGAAAGAGGAGAGGTTTTCAAAGTCATACCTTGTGAAATAATTTAATTTAAAAGATTCCTCTAACTTGCTTTTCAAGTTGCATATAGTTATTTCATCTTCAGCCAACCTCTGTAATAGCAGTAATGCAACCGTGTTGGAGATCTCTTGTTGGATATTCTAAGCTATCCCTTTCAATCGAGTGGACTCCCTGGTGAAATGTTCAAACATTTCCTTGGCTGTGATCACTGCACTGTACCACCAGATAAAGTCATATGCTTCTCCTTCCCCGATGACTCCACCATCAATCAATAATTGTCTAGGAGTTTCCATCAAATCTTGCAAATTTGAGATCACCTCCTCCTGATAAATGTGCTCGTCTTCCCATGACTCCTCCATGCAATGTACCTTGGAAAGGATGGCCAGTGCTCTATCATAAACTCGCACTAAGTCCTTAGCATGCTTGTATGCTTCATTCTGGATGCCTTCGATCCAAAATTTTGCACCATGAGTAGTTCGTCTGATTCTATCTATACCCTCCATTGACACAATTGGAATAACTGGAGGAGGAACGAAAGACGAGCTTTCCTCTCGCACTGGATGAGGTAGATTGTTTATGTATTCACACAAGGCCTTGATCTTTCCTTTCTATTTCTGTTACTTGCCTTCTAGCTTCCTCATCTTATCTTTCATAGCTTGTGCAAAATCATTAAATTCTTCCATAACCTGCTCTCGAGAAGCATGACCTAGATCAATCTCTTTTACATGGTACTCATCCGCAGTGATATGATCCTTTGTCTTATCAATTGTAGGTGTTGCAAATTGTAGAACTTTGGATCCAGAATCTCCTCTGATTACTTTGGCAAACCTTTTAGCTTTTCTTTTCTCCTTAGACTGGTTGACTCGGTTCAGGATTTCCTACAATTCGATTGTCGGGTCAACCTCTTTCTCTTGACACCTTTGTATTCTTTGCCTTAACCATTCTGGAACAACATGATTTTGATCATTTTGAACTGTCAACTGCTCTTGTCCTTGCCTCGCCCTGATATCAATTTCTTCCTCAGCACTAGGACTTTCCACCGTTACCTCCAGAGTTGGCACCTCTATTGCAGGAATCTCTGCCTCAACTGCAGGAATCTTTGCTTCTATCTCAAGAGCTTCTATTTCCATTATTTCTCGCTCAAAGATAGCGGCAAGACTTTCCTCTGTGGTGATATCTTGCTCTCTGCTTCTTCCTTGTGCAAGTCCCTCATCGGCATTGATACTCAATCTATCCTGCACTAGCCTGGCCATGTGATCTTGCCTTGTTCTTCTTCTGCTTGCCTCTACCTCTTCCCTAGTGAAAGGGCCTATCTCCTGCAAAATCAGAGTCTCTCTGGGTGAAGATGGAACATTCGCTGATCTCTGCCTTTTCTACTGAGGCTCTTTAATGTGAATATTTGGCCTACTCGATTGTACTTAATGAGCAACACTTTTTCGTTTTCTTCTTTCTGCACTTCTTGATGGAATTCCTCCTTCTTCCATCCTTCCTCCTGATGGCTGCTTTGGTCTCTCATCTCTCAGTGGTTGACGACCCATCATCTTGAATGTCAAACCATCCTCCAACACAGTCAACTTGCTCAATTGTTGTTCAGTCAACCACTTTGTGAAATCCAAGACTGGTGCAGATAATGTATCAATGTCTAAAGTCTCTTTCTTCGACTAGTCATAGGGATGAATGATTCTTTCCTTCTCTGGATTGTATCCCTTCTGGATCACGTTCATATCTTCTTCCATCTGATCATGTACTAGAAAAATCTTGCATGCCTTGATCATGCTCAGTGGCAACCTAGAACACATCCTTTTTTTGATTTCATTCTCATCTGCAACATTAGCTCAGAAATCCTCAAGGTGCATTTTGTGTTGATATTTTGCACTTGCCATTGTTCTAATTTTGTTAAATGGATCATAATCTGGCCTCCCTAGATACAATGGCAGACAAAAGAAATGCAACTCGTTGATGATCTCTTGACTGCTTTCAAACACAGACACATTCCAACTTTATCTTCGCCTATGGAATTGGAAATTCCAATCCCAACTTCCTATTTCCCTTCTGAATTTTATCATAGACTATCAGCTGACGAGTGATCTCCAACAAAACCATCTTGTTAGTGGGATACTACGGGAGCTTGTATGGTTGTGAAGAAAATCCCTACAACCTGATGTAGGAGAAAGTAGGAAACTGCATGAACCAAGCTCCATATTCCTGCACTAATTTCATTGTTCCTTTCTTGACCCCTTTTTGGACCCTTTCTTGATTTGTTCTAAAAATTCCCTTTTTGGGTTTGAATCATACTTAGAGATTGTAATCAACAACTATCATGCATCATTAAGCATTCAAATCATATTATATTAATAATAATCTCTAAATCATAATATATACTTAAACTCTAATTCCTTACTTCACTTCTAATCACAAATCTTACAAAAGATGGTAGATTTATTGTGTTAGGACGCATGCACAGTCTACAAGTGGATTCCCTCAAGGTTCTACCTATCTCAGGATCTTTCCATCATGTGACCGATTTACCCGCCTCTTCCTATACACACTCCCTATTCCCTTAATAGTGATTATTGAGTTATTAAGGAATTGACCAAGTATATATAAATAATTTATATTACAAAAATATAAATAAACCGCTATATAATTTCATTCTTATATAAACTGTATATATAATTTTGATTATCAATAATATAGAATTCTAATTATTAATAATTAAACATATTCAATATATATAAACTTTACTTTTAATATATTTATTATACAACATAAATAATTGTATCATTTTAATATCTATGTATATAAATCTACGTCCTCCATATTATTTCATCATCCAAGTATATAAGTTTCTCTGGTTCATTTCTTATATATAGTATTCCCTCCTTGATATAATATATATTTCTTAGTCTTTTGAAGCTATCCATTTTATATTATAATATTATTTTATCTTTCATTCCATGACTATTCATCTTTTCTCGGAATATATATATATATTTATTTTCTTCCCTTGAGTTCCTCCTACATTTCCTCCTTTATTTTCTCCTATCTTTTCTCCTTCATTTTCTCCTAACTTTTCTCCTTCATTTTCTCCTATATTATTATCTCCCAAGTTTTTTCATATTATTTCTTAAATGTTCTTCCTTTTCCCTCCGCGTGTCTTCCTCCGTGTCCTTTCCTATGCTCGGGACCTTGTTTAAGTAGCAACATCTCCCTAAACATCACATCGCAGGCAAGGTGATGAATGGCATCGCTTGACTTAACCAAGAGTTAATGTATTGCTATCGTTATTTACTAATATTATTGTTATCACTATGTATTGTCATCGCCATTCACGTTATATTATTTTATAAGAATTTAATAATATAGATATTGACTTATATTATTAAATAATATATATATATTGTTAAAAAGAATATTATTTAATAATATTGATATTGAATTATATTATTAAATAATATATATATTTAAAAGAATATTATTTAATAATATTGATATTGAATTATATTATTAAATAATATATATATTGTTAATATGTTTTTATTATTTATTTCTAAGCTTAATTAATAATTTATAATTAATGACAATATTAATTGAATGTCATAGACGAATGAATTAATCACGAAATTGAACAAGTATATATATATACATAAAATTAAAAGTATACATTATTTGTGGTCCATGACATTCTGAGATACAATGGCAGACAAAAGAAATGCAACTCGTTGATGATCTCTCAACTGCTTTCAAACACAAACACATTCCAACTTTATCTTCGCCTATGGAATTGGAAATTCCAATCCCAACTTCCTTTTTCCCTTCTGAATTTTATCATAGACTATCAGCTGATGAGTGATCTCCAACAAAACCATCTTGTTAGTGGGATACTGCGGGAGCTTGTATGGTTGTGAAGAAAATCCCTACAACTTGATGTAGGAGAAAGTAGGAAACTGGATGAACCAAGCTCCATATTCCTCCACTAATTTCATTGTTCCTATTGATAGTCTTACATGCAATCTCTTCTGCAAAGTCCTTACAATACACATTGCAAAGGCGTCATTGACTTAGACATAATCATCTATGACATGCAAATGCAACTGAGGGTAGCATTCATGTACTTTCAAATGCGGAGTGTTACTTCCAACTGTCCCCTTGCACCTCATTCTGTCATACCTTGTATTTCGTGCCAACATGTAGATGACATAGGAGCTCATATAAAACTTCCTTGACTCTGCCAGATTCACTAATTGCTCGTATAGGTTGTCATTGACCTCTCCAACCCAATCCACATGGTTGTACACTACCTGTTCAACCAAATACCACATCCATGTCTCGAACAGATAGGATTGTGGCATCCCAAAAATTCTGCTTAGCTTCATGACTAAGTCGCTATATTCCCGGTGAAAATCAAGCCATACTAGCTCCTTAGGCAATTTGGTGTAGTGGGATCTATTCTTTATCAACCATTTATTGTTTATGATGCTTTCATAATGTTGAACCACGACGGTGTAAATTCTGCATGCTTTTTCTTTTGTCTTTAATACCAACTTCTGGGATGAAGGGATTCGAAATTCTTCTAAGATAGTTGGTGGAGAGAGATCTGCAACGACATCTGAATCTTTAATTGTTGTCTCTGGGATTGTAGTGCTTCACACATTCCACGATCAAATCAACATGTTGAAAAGCCAGACGGAAGCTTGCTGCAATTACGATCCCACAATTCACAATCCTGATGGCCAAATGTGTTGGTTGATGATCCTTGTATCCGAACATTCTTCTATGAAACTCGTTCATGTCCAAGCATCCGAGGTTGGTATCTCCAACTTCTGTCCATTTTGACACGATTTTGGATTCTAGATAAAACTCTCTTTGTTCATTCTTTATCAGTTGCTTCCTGGTCACACTCGTTCCTCTGGACTCCGCCATTCTTGCAAAATAGAAATTAAAACGAACATAAGAACGTGCAAGAAAATGTAGAAAAGCAGACACAATTCCTCCATAAAGGAGAAAATTTGGAAATTTATCAAAAATCCTCAAGTTTCTCCAACATAGAACTTTCTCTCTCCTCCAGGAATTTATGGTTTTTCACAAGTTTTTTAACTTACTGCAGAAAGATTTCCTCAAGATTCTTCTTTTTCTTTGAAAAAACTTCTCACAAATTCTCTTGAATCTTCGAAACTTTTCTCTCAACTTGTTCTTCAGACTTTGTGTGAGAATAAAATGATGAAGACCTTATATAGACTTTCATCTCGAAAAACTGCTTTAATGATTGCACCAATTTTAGGTAGAGGCATTGTTTTCTCCCAAGTTCCCAATTTTGAAGAGATTCTTTGCCACTTGTCTAAGTTTTTCTCTTGTTTTTTAGGAAAGTTGCTAATTTGAGTTTTTTAAACTTTGTGAAGAAGTTTTATCCTGTTATCTATATTGAGCATTAAAGGTTGTCATTAGTATCAAAGGTTATCAAAGATATCGGTCGGTCACTTACATTGAGCAAGTCGGTAACAAGAAGTAAGACAGACTAGTCGGTAAAGCATACACACCGAGCACTACACAGTTTACCGAGCAACAGCATCACTGACACTGACACCAACCGACATCGAGAGATAGTAAACACCGAGCATCTGTATACATCGAGCAGTTTATACAGTGTTTACTGAGGATCACAGAAAACGGCATAGTAATCTGAAATGGCACATTCTTCTATGCAAACAGTTACAACAGATCAGAAAATGTTTTACCAAGATCGAGGAACATTTATTGTTATGATATTCATTAAATGCAATGTATATCTTATGTAATAGTTCGATCTAGGTTATTTTTGTATATCGTAGATCTTAGGGTTATGATTAAGTTTTGTAACCTAATTTTGTTAAAGCGGCAAAAGCAGATCGCTATATAATTGTTTGTTTACATCATTTGTGATGTGAACTGATATGAGAACAGATATATGAATCAAGGAGAAATTGAAGCACTTGCCTAATTTCAAGTTTATCAGTTGCCAGAACCGAGCAGAATAGAGGACAGAATAGAAGTTTATCAGATTAAGCAGAATCAGAGAAGGCTACTGAGCAGTTCAGAGCAGAGATACATTACAGTTGAGGTGATATTTTATCAGTACTTATAGATCTGTATCAGACAATTGAATTGTCAATTTGCAGATAATTGCCAATTGCTTTCTAATAATTGTGATAGAGTTTTTGGATAAATTTCTTAACAGAGTAGACTTAACAGTCTTATGTAAATCTCTTAACCGAGTGCACACTTCATTAGTGTTGTTAAAATCCTATAACTAGGTAGATCTAGCTGATCTAACATGTTACTCCTAACAGGGTAAGATCACCAGAAGTGATCAAAACTTGTAGCCCTAACAGGCAAACCTTTTCTATCTGCAATAGTGAAGAATTTGTGGGTGTCATCCCCACTGCAGTTTTTACCTTCTAACAAGGGTTTTTGCGTTACCAAAATACTTGTGTTATGTGATTGCTATTTGATTTCATGTTGTTTACTTTCATAAGTTAAATGGATGATTGATTCATGCAATTAGATACAAGTTATTTTGCAAGGTTATCACTGTTTACAGTCATAGATTAGAAAGGTTTACAAGTAAAGTTTTTGAAGGCACTGATTCACCCCTCCCCTCTCAGTACCTTATCTCTCCTAATTCCAACAATTGGTATCAGAGCACAGTTCTCTTATTGAACAGTTTAACCACTGAAGGGTAAAGATCTAAATCATGGAGAGATATAAGCTTGACAAGACTATTGAGAATCAGAAGATACAAATGCAGATGTTTGTGGAACAGTACAAGCAAGTGAAAGAAGAATTGAAGAAATTATTGGCTGAAAGAAAGAACCTAGCCATATTACAAAATGAAGTTGGTTACCATGAAGAAGCGATTGATGAATCATTTGATCATTGTGGATCTAGCTCAGGAAGTATATTAGACGGATCTGAAAGCATAATCTCTAAATTGTCTGAAAAGAATTTGCACCTAACCGAGCAAGTGAAAGCACTTCAAATCGGTCAAGAATCTCAGATGGTGAGAATGGTGGAAATCATGAACAATGCTAGAGAAGCCGAGCAAGAGAGGAATCTGGCTATTGAAGACCGAAGACAAATGACTTAACAACTTCAAACTAAAGAGAGTGAAATTCAGAGACTCACCGATCGCCATTTCCAAGTATCCAATTAGATGATGACTATGAATCAAGAAGTTAACAAAGTAAATGGTGAATTATCAAGAAGACTAGAAGATGTTGCTAGACTCAGAGAGGAAAATGAAAAGCTGAGAAATGAAGTAAAAACTCAACAGCAACACAATGAAATGAAAAGATTGGCTGAGGATAGTTCTAAGAAGATAGATGATTTTTTGATCAGTCAAAGGAGATATGGAAGCAAAGCTGGATTAGGCTATACCGGCGAAGGAGAATCATCACAACAAGCTGAACGAGTCAACCGCAATCAAAATCAGAGACCTAAAGTGCTGTCATGCTATCACTGTGGCAAACTAGGTCATGCTTGTAATGTTTTTAGAAGTAGAGCACAAGGTAAACTTCCTGTTACTCCTAAGTTTGATGGATATTGTTATTATTGTGGAAAATATGGACATCAAGCATATGAATGTAGATCTAAGTTGAATGATATTGCTAACAATACTACTGTTGAGAAGATATGCTATACTTGTAATAAACATGGACACACTGCAAGAGAGTGTAAGGCTAAGATGAAGCAAGTATGGACTCCTAAGCTAAAAATACAACGCAAGCCTTATCAATCGAAGAAACAAGGTAACTCTTATGTTTGGGACTATAACACTTGGGCTAACTGTATTGCTTGTGGTAGATATGGACACATTGCAGCAAACTGTTACAGAAAGAGATGGGCTGGACAATCTAGAAACTGGTCAGGAACCGGATGGCATGCCTGCACTGCCATAAGGTCAGTCATTTAAGCGAAGACTGTAGAGACCGAGCACCAAAGGAAGATCATGTATTTGAGAGTGGAAACACCATAGCAAATATCATGAAGATCAGGAACACTATGTGGAGAAAAGCATCTAATGAGAATGTTGAGTCAAGTAACACTGTCGGTGAAACCTCGTCCACTGGATTGGGTGACATCAGTAACTCCACTTAAGGTGACAAAGGTATGTATGGGACTGATATTTCAAATTGATCACATTTTTCATACAATTCCTTATACATGATGTGCAAATACCAAATCAGCATGAACGAAGATGCATTATGGTTTATATGTTATGAGCTAACAATGTCATATATAGTCGGTAAAAGAGAGACCGAGAGTTGGTTACTCGTCAGTAATCACTACATAAGGTTAACTGGACAACAGTGTAAACTAATAGAGAATTCCTATGTTAACCGAGCGAAAAGTAAATTATAGACATCACCGAGCTGACAGTTGTTATGAACCAAGATTTAGGTCAAGCATTTAATGCACGAAAGATTGAGCGGGAATATCAAAAAGTCTATAAATACACGGGAAACAGAGTTCATTGTTACATTGCGATTTCAAAGAGCGAAGATTTTACAGAGAAGAGTTCGAGCAAAGATTTTCAGAAAGATTCAAAGCTATTATAGATCGAACCGACATCACTTTTCGAAGAACTCCGAGTAAGTACATTTGCTACCAAACACTTTATCAGTTCATTGCTAGCCGAAACCCTAAATCTATTTATGGCATCAACATCGTCCGCTAGCAAATCACAAAGTATTGAGGAGGAAGTAAATCTAATCGTTAGGGCAAATTTTGACGAACCTAAGTTCAAGCCACATCCCAAGGTTGCATCGCAAATAGATTCTATGGGCGCTTTCTCAAGCATCCCAGAGAGGGTTCTATTGACAGAAGATGTAAGATCGTATATTCATTGCAAAATTGGTGAAGTAGGAGACTTTGAAACTGTTGCAGCATATCAACAAGTCTGTGGCACCGATGGAAAATTGAAACAAGAACACAAGAAGATTGAGGAATCAGGGTTATCGTGTGTTGTATACTTTCCGCAATCATTTAAGACAGATTGGATCAGAATCGTATTGAGTAGGTTTCATGATGGAAAATTTTGGTTAGATAAACTAGTAGAGGTCACTAAGAAAATGATCAGTAGGGTTACTGGCTACCCTACAACTGACAAAACAAAAGCTTTCTGTAGCTCGTCATGAACAGATGTTGAGAAGTTCACTGGAGCTCAATGGGATGGAAGAGCACTAAAAATTTCAACAATCAAAGACCCAACAGTTAAATTCGCAGCACATGTGATCGGGTACAAAATATTTCAATCAAGCAGACTCAACAACGTACCCTGCAGCGCAATAGACATGGCGCATAAAATTGTGAAGAAAGACCACCAAATTGATCTTGCCGAGGTACTACTACATCAACTATAGGAAAACATGAAGACAATTAGGACAAAGAATTCTAATACCTGTAAGTTTGGATCACTACTTGTTTGTATATTTTTCTATCTACAAAAGTTTGTACTTGGCGTCGGTAAAGTAAATTGGCAATCAGATAAACTGATAACGACACAAATTACCGATATGATGAGTAAGTTAGGAGATAATTTGAATAAAGAATTTGATGCATACTTCAAAGAATTTCAGACCAAAATGCATCAAAGAAGTAGAATTCCAAGGGAATTAGTTGAAAAGTTTGAGACAGATATTTGTTTTGTAGTCAACACAGATCATACTATGATAAGAGCAGTTGAACCTAGAATAAAATGGTTGGCACCTATGGGTTATGAAATGAATCATGATTTCGGTTTGAAATCTATAAAAGCACTACTAGCAACACCAAAAGACCCCACTGCCACTAGGTTCGGAACATATGAAGAGGCCAAATCTAGAATCACAACAGGCATAGAGATCAGTAAAATGTCTAGAAAGGCAAAGAAAATGAAGAAAGATCTAGTTGCAAGATTTGGAGATGTTTCTGACTCATCTGAGGGGTCACCAGTACCAATAGCAAGCGAAGGACAGTTACAGTTAGATGATAAGCCATATGGCAGTGAGGAGACCGAATCTGAAAACGAACAAGATCCTACACCGGTCCCTCCTACTAAAGCTACACAAAAGAAACAACTACCAGGAGGATGAAGAAATTGAAGATGACATAAATCAATTCAAGGTGATCAGCAACAAGATAAGGTCGATAGATGAAATTATTGAAGACATAATTGAGAATGGTGATCTTAATGATCCGGAACTAGGCAAATTTGACAAGAAGTCATCTGAGGATCAAACCAAGATAGAAGAGGCAGTCATCCAAATGATGATAAAATTCAAGCGAGTTCCATTGGAATTTGCATGTTCATTACCAAGGGAGTTGGATGATAGGATAAACCAAAAGTGGGCTTATGCACTGGAAACCGAGAAAAGAAAGAGAGAAAGATCTCTAGTTCGGGCAGCTCCACATCTCAGTCTACCGGAAATTGATGAACACATGGCTAACTACCAAGCAAGATTAAAGGTAAAGCACTGAGCCATGACAATACTAGATGAGAACATGGCAGACGTAGATGAGACTGGTGATTTTCTATGGAAATCTATTTTTGAGGCCAGAGCAAAAGATGAGCAGGATGCATTCCTGAATTTGTCTAAGAAGAGACAACTTTCCAAAGATAAAGGTATTTGCATTGATGATGGCACAACAAAGAAGTCAAAGAACACCGGTACATCAGTTACCGAGGTAATTGATATCACAGAGGAAAAGGAAGAAATAAGTGTTTCATAGGATGCACTGGATCTAGTAGAGATCGAAATAAAGCAGAAAACCGATGATGATGTACTCATTGAGGACATCACAAATGGTGATCCTGATGACAAGGAAGATGAGGATGTAAACATTGCACCGGTCAACACTAAAGATGAGGCACAAGCCACTAAAAGTGCATTTACATCATTATCGGGTAAGCTTCCTGTACTTGCAGAAGCAGTAGAAATCATTTCACAAGTACAACCCGACGGCTCAGACCCCGAGCAACACAAAGAAACAATAGAGGTACAAGAAACTAAGAAACCTGCAGAGATAGACGAGCCTAACAAAACAGAGGCACCTTCCACTGAGACTAAGGTACAAGATGAGACAAAGGCAACCGAGGTGATCCCACTTGACACCACATCCGAGGCTCCCACTCCATCAACCGAGACAACGGCTACCGAGGAGTAGAAGAAGGAAGAAAGTATGTCAGCTGGGAAGGATACTCCGAAGACTGGAGACAAGTCTCTTGTTGTTATTGAGAAGAAATCACCACTTGCACCGGAGAAGAAGAAGAAAAAGAAAGGAAAAGGGTCGGTCACCCTAGATGAAGTGATAATTATCCCAAAGTGTGACCCGAGGACCCTTAGCCCCGAGGAACCAAGCAAATATGGGGAACTATGTTCAAGAAAAGCAGCACAAGAGAAGTTGAAGCAAGAAGCTAAGAGAAAAGCAATTCTAGCAGATGTGAGGGATATCCTACAACATGTCATACCTGAGGTGAATATTGATGAAGATACTCCGATCATAGATCAACTTGCTATATTAACAGAGAAGATCAATGCCCCAGATACTGATGCAGACAAATGGATTGAAGAAAGGGCAGAATCCAGGATATAGAATAAACTAGCAGAAAGAATTAGCCTAGAAGTGGCACTCAAAAAGGTCAAATTATCTGAGGTAATCACCGAGATGAAATCAATCACCCAGTTAATTTGTCAATTCTTATTAAAGCTTTGCATTGTAGAAACCTTCACTGTTGAAGTCAGTGAAAAGATAAAAGAACTGGAAGCAGAAATCAAGACAAGTGCAACTACAGCTATAACTGAGCCAAATGCTTTCTCAAAGCACATTCACCGAGTTCAGGAACTCAGGCGGTTAATAGCAGATTTAAAGAAACAAGAAGAGCACATAACTGAGTTACAGACAGAACTCCTGCCATACTTGAAATTTTTTGAGGCACACATTGTCAAAGCATAACAACTTGTAGCAACACCAGAAATTTCTGTGTTGGATAACATCTTTGACATGCATGCACAAGTCGGTCTTGAACACATTGCTCTTACCAACTTGAAAGAGGAATGGGAAAACCTCTTGGAGTCAGTAAAGAAAACCCATCAGCACATTTTTGATAAGTTCTGAGTATACAGTTTTTGTATTTGGCATTATTATCAAAAAGGGGGAAAACAATGTATATACTGATATGCCAAATAATGAACAAAGGGGAAAACAATAGATGCTATGTATACGACATATTACTGGGTGCATGCATCGAGGGGGAGTACTTAGTACTTAGAAATTTTGATAAGCATATATGTATATGGTGGAGATATAAGTTATATATAGAAATTTTTTGTCTATATACATTCGAAGTTTTGATACTTTTGCCAAAGGGGGAGATTGTTATCTCTATTGAGCATTAAAAGTTGTCATTAGTATCAAAGGTTATCAAAGATATTGGTCGGTCACTTACATTGAGCAAGTCGGTAACAAGAAACAAGACAGACTAGTCGGTAAAGCATACACACCGAGCACTACATAGTTTACCGAGCAACATCATCACCGACACTGACACCAACCGACATCGAGAGATAGTAAACACCGAGCATCAGTATACACCGAGCAGTTTATACAGTGTTTACCGAGGATCACAGAAAATGGCATAGTAATCTGAAATGGCACATTCTTCTATGCAAATGGTTACAACAGATCAAAAAATGTTTTACCAAGATCGAGGAACATTTATTGTTATGATATTCATTAAATGCATTGTATATCTTATGTAATAGTTTGATCTAGGTTATTTTTGTATACCATAGATCTTAGGGTTATGATTAAGTTGTCTAACCTAATTTTGTTAAAGCGGCAAAAGCAGATCGCTATATAAATGTTTGTTTACATCATTTGTGATGTGAACTGATATGAGAACAGATATATGAATCAAGGAGAATTTGAAGCACTTGCCTAATTTCAAGTTTATCAGTTGCTAGAACCGAGCGGAACAGAGAATGACAGAACAAAAGTTTATCAGATTAAGCAGAATCAGAGAAGGCTACCGAGCAGTTCAGAGCAGAGATACATTACAGTTGAGGTGATATTTTATCAGTACTTATAGATTTGTATCAGACAATTGAGTTGTCAATTTGTAGATAATTGCCTATTGCTTTCTAATAATTGTGATAGAGTTTTTGGATAAATCTCTTAACAGAGTAGACTTAACAGTCTTATGTAAATCTCTTAACCGAGTACACACTTCATTAGTGCTGTTAAAATCCTATAACTAGGTAGATCTAGCTGATCTAACATGTTACTCCTAACAGGGTAAGATCACCAGAAGTGATCAAAACTTGTAGCCCTAACAGGCAAACCTTTTCTATCTGCAATAGTGAAGAATTTGTGGGTGTCATCCCCACCGCAGTTTTTACCTTCTAACAAGGGTTTCTGCGTTACCAAAATACTTGTGTTATGTGATTGCTATTTGATTTCATGTTGTTTACTTTCATAAGTTAAATGGATGATTGATTCATGCAATTAGATACAAGTTATTTTGCAAGGTTATCACTATTTACAGTCATAGATTAGAAAGGTTTACAAGTAAAGTGTTTGAAGGCACTGATTCACCCCTCTCCTCTCAGTACCTGATCTCTCCTAATTCCAACATATCTATGATTTTGAATATTTTTTTTGATTTTCACAATTTAGAATTAAATATTGAAAATAAATCTCAATATTTAATCATCCCTTTCAAAACAACTCAAAAAAATGATTTGTTTCACAATTTGATCATCCTTTCTTTTTTTGATTTTATTGTTTTTTCTCGATTTTTTCAAATATGAATTAAGTAAATATTGATAAAAATGAATATTAATTAATTTTAGCTCTAAGTCCAAAAATCATTTTATTTGCACTTTGCCGTTTCTTCTCAATTCTCAAAAGGTTTGATTAATTAAATATTAAATAAGATTTTAATACTTAATTAATTTTCAATCAAATTCCAAGAGTTGATTTATTTCACTTTGTCTCCCCTTTTCAATTTCAAGAATTCCTTAATTAAATATTAAATATAAAAATCAATATTCAATTATTTTTCAATGATCAAATTAATAAAACATCAAAATTACTTTATTTCCCACTGCAATCAAAATCAATTTTTAAGTTCTCCCCCATGGACATGTTTGAATAAATTTCACCCTTTCGAGAACTTTAGTCATTCCATCACAACCTTTGGATTTGGAAATTTCTTATTCCCGTGAGTAGTAGTGTTGAGGAGTGCGTTTTGAACTCTCTGGAGGATTATTTTCATTTTTTGAAAGTTCCATGACTTACTGCAATATGCGCTTGGGTGCATTTTTGGCCCCTTCGCGGATTATTTCAACTCATTGACTTCTCATTTAGCTTTTTTCTTCAACGACTGTAATTGCAAATCTTTTGGATGCTCTGCTTGTAAGATCATTCGGTGAGTGTATCAGATCTTACAACGGCACTCAACATACGTGAAACGAGGGTAGCAGGCGTGAAACGAGGGCAACAGGCGTGAGGCGTGAAGGCACGCAGGAATGAGGGCGTGTATGCAAGCTGTAGGAACGAGAGCACGAGGGCAGAAACGAGGGTAGTAGGAGTCAACGGACACAGAGATAAAGACTTTCAGACTGGCTCCACCAGGGAACAAATTTTACAACAAACAATCAAAGCGAATCTCAGAACCCAATACAGGGAACAGGTTGGCCCTACCTCTTCCTCTTGTGTCTCTTTCAGTCTTCCAACGCATTTTTTTAATCCCATAAACTGGCACATTCAAACTACAAAATACAAACTTCAAACACAAACGGATAACTGCAAACTGAGAATTGGGCCCTAGTCTCTGTTTGAGTTCTGGTCCCACTAAGAAACATGTAGAGCATTCTGAAACCGAGAATATATTATTCTATTTCCAGAGCTCAAGGGACCAACAATGACTGTCGTCTGGGCCAAAACTCTTACTTGGGCAACCTAGGATTGACAACAAGAACACCTGGCAACCTTCACCAGGCAGAAACACATTGGTTCAGTTTGGAACAACAATCATTGCAAGAAGTTCAGCAAGAGAATGCATGCAACATAAACACTAAGTTCATTTTTGTAAATGAAAAATAGTATTTGGGGATCCTAAAACGGAGGCAAGCTCGGAAGAGAAAACAACTGCAAAAGAAAAAGCTTATCATGATTCTCCCAAGGACAACTAAAACCTTGTCTTTAGGTGCCTCGACTAACCAGTCAACAGACACAAAGGAGGCAGCAAATGAACATACGCTGCAAGAGAAGATCAAAGTTGACGGGGTTGTCAAAGAGGTGACCAAAACGGCAAGTGAGGGGGGACTCCTACAAGAGCTGTACATCCCCTCTTCCTCTCCGCTACTTTGGTCATCGGAACTGTACGTAAATGACCTTATGGACATGAAACGGAGGATTGAAGCTCTAGAGGCTAAAGGACAGCTAGAGAGTGAAAAACTGCACGAAGTTACAGTAGCAAGCTGGGAATTTGAAAGAGAGAATAAAAGGTTGAAAAGACAGGTTGTAAGTCTACAATATGACATGGAGAGAGGTCAGCAAGAATTAATCAGCATCAAACAAGATATGGCATGCGGGAAAATTTTGGAGAAGGATTGCCTTGAACCAACAAAATCAGCATCTTCAATACAACTAGAGGAGGTACAGGCAGCTCTAGCAGATATGATTGTAAGAGAAAATGAACTAAAAGAACAAATTAAGGAGGTTAAATCGTGGGCTCAAGTGGTAAACGAAACATCACCTGGGCATACGGTAACAATTGAAAAACAAATCAAGAAACAGATTCAAGAGGAAAAAGACAAAAATGAGAAAGCAGTAAACATCATCATTAAAGGTTTGAAAGATTATGGGGACTGTGAAAAAACAGATATTTTGGTACGAGACTTCCTCAAGGACAAGCTGAATTGGACAGGGCCTATAAGGCAAGCAAAAAGGATTGGCAGAAGTCTGGGAATAGGGAAAGACAGACATATGAGGATTATCCTAGGCAGCATAGAGGACAAGAATGCAATTATGAAGAATAGAGGGTCACTCAGTGGCACCCAAATATATTTAGATGATGATTTAACATTTTTTCAGCAAGAAGAGAGGAGGAAAGAATGGGAGAAAGTAAAATCAGCAAGAGCTGCAGGCAAAGGGGCATAGCTGAAAAATGGTAAAGCTCAGATCGAGGATAGACTAGTGACACAAAAATAGGAACTTGGGGCCCCACGAGTGTATCTAAACATGGTGAGTTGGAATTGTAGGGGTTATCCATGGAGAAGAGGACCAGGGTTGGGGCCCATAGCCGAGGGACAAGATATTATTTGTCTCGTGGAAACACATGAACATGAAGGATGTAGAATTCTAGAATTTGAGGGATACAAAATTTTTTTTGTGTGGAATGAAGAGACAGAAATAGGTAAGGGTCATGGCGGGATCACAATTTTAATAAAAGAAACTTGGGACAAAAATGTAAAGGTGGAGAAAGAAGACTCAAACAAACAATTTATATGGCTGAAAATCGAGGACAGCAAGGAGATCACATGGCTGGCTGCATGTTACTTCGCGCCTAAAAGCTCAAAATTCTACAAGAAGAGAAATTTAGATAACGAAGATCCTTTTGGAGCATTAAAGAGAGACATCTTAGCTTTTAGTTTTACAGGAAACACGATCGTAATAGGAGATTTCAATGCTAGGACAGCAGGTAACCAAGCTATTCCGCTAGGCAGGGATCCAGTAGAGGACAATAATCCTTTGTGGCTAAAGGAAGGCGAGGATAGTTCTAGTCAAAGAATTTCACAAGATACGAGGGGATGTGTGTCACACTTCGAGGTAGAGTTGTTGGGTATGTGTAGCCTTCACGGGCTGGTTATTTGCAATGGCATGAAATATTGGCCAAGATCTAGTGGAATCACTTGTAAAACGTACAATGGGCAAAGTGTGGTAGACTATGTGATATGCTCTCAATTGGCCACTCACAAATTAGCTGATTTTAGGATAGAAAGCTGCCCTATAGGATTAAACTCAGACCACATGCCTCTATTTATTAAATACGATGTTAGAGCAAGAAGTTCCGAAGATGGGCAGATCCATGAAGGTAAAACAAAAGAGCATAAACTTGGTAAAATCCTCATAAATTGTGAGAACAAGGAGATATTTCACCAGGCCCTTGAACAACAGATGCAAATAAGTGGGTACAACAGTAATTCCAGGGACAGCAAGGAAGAGAATGAGCAGTTAAACAGCAGCAAGGTGGTCCCCTTGTTCAGAATGCCTTAAAGGGATGTAAGAGGTCAAAACCGAGGAGGAGCATCTCAAACACCTTTCCAACTAACCCATGGTATGACGAAGAATGCAAGGCAGCACAACGATCTCTTAAAGGGAGAAACGAAAGCAAAGAAAACATAAAGGCCTACAAGCACTTAATAAAATTAAAAAAGGACAGCTATGTGATCACCAGAAGAAAAGAGCTAAACTTGTTAGGGAAACACAATCCTAAGGGTTTTTGGAAAGAGTTACAGTAGGCTAGAAAACAGGTGGAAAACAACATTACAGACACTCAATGGTAAGATTATGCAAAGCAATTATATGAGAGACCAAATGAAGAGACTCCACCTAATATACCTAATAATAACACAGAGTTATTTTCTATTGAGGACATTAAAATAGGTATAAAGAGGCTTGCAAGTGGAAAAGCCTAGGATATTGATGTTTGCAAGAAGAATTTTTAAAGTGGGGGGTAGATCTCTTGGCCCCACACGTCAAGAATATTTTCAACAAGGTCACACAGGGCTGCTTCCCTATTGATTGGACTACTAGTGTGGTTATCCCCCTTCACAAGGGTGGGGACATCAACAATCCCTCCAATTACTGAACCATAATGGTGAACCCTCTGTTGGGCAAGCTCTTTGGGAGTATGTTAGACCGTAGAATTAGTGATTGGGCAGAAAAAGAGAAGAAAAGGGCAAAAGGTCAGGCTGGGTTCAGACCAAAACATTCCACCATTGATCATTGTATCACACTAAGACACCTCATTGAGAGTGTGTGGGAAAAGCAAGGGGAAGATGCCTTTTGCTGTTTTGTGGATTTTAAGAAGGCTTTTGACATTGTTCCTAGGGATAAACTATGGCGTAGAATGGAAGAATTGGAGGTACCAAAAGAGTACAGGGCTACTGTTCATAAACTGTACGAATGGGTTCAAGCAAAAATCAGAACTAAAGAGGGCATATCAGAATGTTTTGGGAGTGACATTGGGGTCAAATAGGGGTGCCCTTTGTCGCCTACTCTCTTTGGCCTATACATTGATAAATTGGAAGAGTGGCTAAACAAAGCTAATGGGGGAGGTGTGCAGTTGTCATGTTATGTGATAAAGTTACTCCTCTATGCTAATGACCTTATACTAATTGCAAAGAGTGCACAAGATTTGAGAGAGCATTTGAAGAATCTTGAATCCTTTTGCTCGGAGGTTGGGATGGAAGTCAATATTTCTAAAACTAAAATCATGATCTCCTTGAAAAAGAAAAAACAGCAACACACTTTCATATTCAAGGGCAGCCCGTTAGAGATGGTGGAGGAGTACAAATATCTCGGAATTGACTTCCATTCTAGACTAAGTTGGGAGACATGCAGGTCAAAACGGATCCAAGGGGGATGGAAGGCCTCCTACCTTCTTCAAAATAGATGCAGGAAAGCAAAACTTTGGGATTGGAAAACTAGGAAGACCCTCTTTGGTCTTTTAGTGGTCCCGATTATTCTTTATGGATGCGAAGTTTGGGGGAGCAGCGTATCAAATCATAAATGGAGACAAATAGAAAGAATCCAGAAACATCTCATCACTACTAACCTCAAGGTCAAAGCAACGGTCCCTTACGAGTCCTTTTGGCGGAGGTGGGTATGTTCCCAGTCGAGGCCTTGGCAATTATCTGACTATTAGGTTATCTGAAAAAAGTGGGAAGCATGGATAAGCATCGCTGGCCTAAATTGGTGGTTGAAGAGGAGTTAGCACGTATGAAAAGAACGTGGAAGAAATAAAATAGCAAATGGTTGAGCAAATGGAACATCACCATCCAGGAGTGTCCAAACACCAATCCGGAAATAAAGAAATGGGTGTTAGAAAAATTCAGAACTGCCATGTGGACGAATCTGATAGGAAGAAAAAAGGCCTACTATGTTAAGGAATTTAATCACACATGGGATCATGGGGATAAAGCTTATTTAGGGTCCACAATTAAAGGAAAGACCAAGATTCTAATTGCTCAGTTAAGGACTAGCTCCCACCATTTACGATGTGAAATTGGTAGATGGATGGTCCCTAAAGAAAGGTGGGAAGAGAGAATTTGTGCTTTCTGCAACAAGGGAGTGGTGGAAACAGAATGGCATTTTATTAAGGAATGTGGGGCGTATGAGGATATTTGCAGCAAGTATAGGGAGGGCCTGTAGGTGAGCAGCATGAAGGAACTTTTTGAAGAGGCAAGATTACACAAGACAACAAGCTTCCTAATCCGGATCCACAACAAAAGGAATAGTTTGGAGAAATCGCAGCAGGATACCTAACTTGCTTTTGGTCCCTTAGACCGGCGGTCTCGTGGATGTCATTAAAAACATTTCATTTCATTTCTCCTCCACTCGCATTAAATCGCGCTCCGATTGTTTGGGGTTCCATGGTGGATTTTGTTCTACTTTGGGAATTCCCCGACTTAAAACCACGCTGGGCGTGTTTTCTCTTTCATGTCGGACTTTTCTGTGTGGTAATATCCTTCACCATTTCCTGTTGGGTATGAAATTGCGTTGGGCGTGGATAGAAGACATCTGCATACTCTTCTTTCACCTTATGTTCTTTGACATGGAGTATTTTGTGCTGAGGATTTGAACTAACGTTTTGCTATTGAGCGCGTTCAAGGAGATGTGCCAGAGAAACTTTCCTTAATATCATTCCTTTGTTTTATGCAAAACGCGTTGGGGCTATTTCTTTCTTTTCACATCTTACTTAACTATGCTAGAATTGCACTGGGCTCGAGTAGGGCATTTCGATGGACCTTTCTACCTTGCAAAAATTCCTTGACAACGTGTTTTGTGCTGGGCGTGTTCTCCCCTTCACTTAGCAGACACTCCATTTCTTGGTATTGAATCATCTCTTCCACAATTCCTTTGACTTGGCGAAATTCCCTTTTCCATCGTGATAATGCATTTTGGGCGTGAATGTAGCACTTTAGTGAGTTTTATTGCCGATTACGATTCTTGGAGCACAGTTTGGGAATCTTCTTGCATATTCTTTCCATTGGCCAGGCTTCAATGTTCCTTGACTTCAAATGATATGCGTTGGGTATGCAAGGAGTTTTGCCATTAATGTTTCCTTCCTCTGTATCGTGCCTCCCTTTGGTGACAGCGAATATTGTCTTTACTCTTTCATTCACCACACTGCGCTCAATGGTTTTGGGCCTCCACGGTTGACGCTACTTGTCTTTAGCCGAAGACTATTTCTATTCTCTGCAATGTTCATCAGTGTGTTTGATCGATTGCAAATGCTTATAGCAGATATTTGTAGTCCACCTTCACATATGGATATCACTGTTGTGACAAGTCTACATGCTTGTATTGATCTCCGCATGAATGTTAAGTCTGAATTGTCAAGTTGTTGTTGATGAGTATGTGACCTCCCGTGTATGAGGCAGATGTAAGGTTCGGGTACAATACTTATCGCCTTTAATTGAAGTCAATGATGTTAATATCACACTTTTGCGATGGATGTCAAGTTTGACAATAAACACGAAGATTGGATTGGTCCTTGATCCTTCTTTTTTGCTGTTTCGTGTCTTCATTCAGTTCACCCTTGGCATGTTTTATCCTTCACGGTGGATTATTATTCACGCAAACCCTTTCCTTTACTTTCGTGAAGGGATCACGTGTGGATTGACCCATACCATGGATGCTTTTCATTTTAAAACATTCCTTACGGTGGATGTTTTCTTTCACTTCCTTCATTGACTATGAGCTTGGAGTGCGTTTAGGAGTCATTCGTGGAATGCTCTTTTTGTGTTTCCTTGACTATCACTTAGTCGCGCCGGAGCACGATTTAAGCCCCGTTGCGGATTGTTTCAACTTGGAAATTCCTTGATCTAGTGAAAAATGCCCTCAGGCGCGATCCTGGGTCAGTGTCAGATTTTCAACCGCTTCAAGCTTCCTCTCTTGGGCGTGAATTAGATTGGGTAAGAGGTTTCTAGCTTTGACGAATTTTAGCATTTCCATTTAATTCAAACCTATGCACACTTGGAAAGATCTCATGACTTACCTGATTTTTTAAAACTTTGGGGCCATCTCAACTTATAAACCACTTTCAAAAGATTTCTTAACTTTGAGTTTCTCAAGGGTATTTCTAGACTTGGCGAGATTTCTTGTCCTTTTGTGCATTTCACTATTAGTTGCTTCATTTTGCTTATTCATTCGAATTGGGTGTTTCCCAAATTGTTTTACCTTTGAAAGGATTCAAAACCTAAATCTCCACTTGATAGGGAACACCTCAAAATTGAGACTTTGAATGACAGCGAACACAATTTAACCCGAGACTTGGTCATTTCTCAAATGGATCATAGGGGACTTTGGAGATGAAACTCAAAGCTACCGAGACAATGCAAAACAAAAGGGCCAAGCAAGCGAAAAGATAGGGGTCCCATCGCTGATGGGTGATGTGTGAGATGGTCAAAACATTACACTTCAATGCTTTTTGTTTTAATGCAATGCCTATGTTAATGTAAGGATTGCATTATCATCTATTCATTTGATGGTATAATCATAATGTTCTTGAGTAATGTAGATTGCTATATTGGGAAAGGTCGATTTCATGTTTTATTATTGTATAGGAGTTACTTGGCACTAAAATAGTAGAATATTTTTGGTAAAAGCTGGTTGCCAAAGAAAACTTAAGTGATGGTTATGGAGTTTTATTATAAATAATTAAATAGGAATTTCCTTCATGTTTTGAAGGTAATTTTTGCTTTTAGATGAGTTTTGGTGCTATGCCATAAGATTTCTCCTTTGTGTCCTGAGACTGGACATGATTATAAGGTGAGTTAACTTGTCCATAAGCTATATTTGGCAATGCTACTTTTAAGGAGAAGGTGAGGCCCTAGGTGGGTTGGTATCTGTAAATTAACTGGTATGTTTTTGGGAGTATCACCCTTTGGTTTCATTTTGCCAACCACTTATTTATTGGTGTAATACAATATTGTTTTGTTTTTTAGGTGACACATGAACTCTTCATATACAAGTGTTTTTTAATTTTTTTTATTAATCAACCAAAAATTTATAGAAGTACTTTTGAATATTTTGGTCTTATCCTTTAATGTCACCGAAATAATTAAATAGTTCAATTAAAATTAATTGTTTGTATGGCCCCGAACTTCATAATATCTTTTTGGGCCCCTTTTATTAATTAGTTGTTATAAATTATTTGGTGTCGGCTCATTTGTAACCCTTCAGAAAACTTCTTAGAGCCCATTTATAAAGTTGAGCTTGGCATAGTTGTAGGCATGGTGAATTTTATATTTTCTTTTTATCTGCGAATTCCAGTTGGAGTTTTGCACTGGTGCAGTTTCGGAGGTGCAAGATCCTCCCTATTTTGTAATTGCAGTTTTGGTGGTTAGCGGCCACCCTAGTTTGCTGTTAGAGATATCATTTCTGATATTTCACTTTGTACTTCATTGTCTGATGCAGGAGCATCCTTGGGCAGTTGGCAATCTTGTATCAACCAAAAATATGTTAGAGTTGGGTTTTGGCTTTCAATATTTGAAGTGGCGATCTCGGTTGGAGACCTGAGATTCTCGGTCATTTGGTGGTAGTTCCCGGTTGGAAGATGTGTTGCTTCATCGACAGACTCGGTGACTGAGTGTGGATGTTACTCTACCGAATGAGCTCGGTGGATGAGTTTGTTCTCGGTAACTGCTTTGGGGTTCTCGGTGAAATTTTCCTGTTTTGGTTGTTGGTGAAATGAGTCGACTGTTGTTTTATGATTTCTAATTTGTAAGGCCAACTTGTGGCCATGCTATATAAAAGGAGGGTATGGGTAGCATAGGGAAAAAAAAGGAGGTAGTTGGGAAAGTGTGGAGTTTAGAAGTTAGTGGCTAAGTGTTGGCTTAGGAAACAAGAATCTTGCTCGATGGCTTGCGAGCTCGAGTGTAGATCTGTCTTGGAGTTTCTACCAGATTGCTGTTGGGATACAAATCTGGGCTAGCTAGGGAGTAGTTGGATCTTGTGAGATCTTGTTGTATTTGTTGGTGTATTGGCTGTAATCGGGAAGGCTTTACAACCCAGCATGTTGCATGTAATTGGCATTTGATGAAATGAATAGTTGAATTTTTGTTATATCTTGTTTTGTTGTACTTCCGCTGTGATTGTTTAGCAGCTTGGGTGGATAGTCTGTTTTTAGACCCTCCAACTATAGGGTGTTATGTCATTGTTAGATTGATGAAATCAAAGATATTATTTGAATACAATTACTCTAGTGGCAACAACTCATTTATTCCTGTGTTAATCCATTGCTCCATTTATTATTGGCTATACTATTTTGTGCTACCGCGATACTTTGACGGAGATCAAACTGCCGCACTGCAAAGTCTGTCAAATCTAAGCATGCTGAAGCGACCGGTCATAGCTTAGCTGTACAGTGAGGGGGCTGAAGATAGTACTGTACGGAGGTGATGGGTGAACCACACGTAGGTGACGGGTGAACTGCACGGAGGTGACACGTGACTTGGTACAGGTGCAATTCATCATCGCATGTGTGGGGTTGTTGGTGAAGGAGTCCCGTCTGGGTGCTGTACGCTATTGGTACATTACATATCTACCTTTTTCTATTTTGCTTCAAGATCTTTTATTGCCATATTTAGTACAGTTGTGTCTGTATTATTATGAAAGGATGTGGAAATCTTTGTAATCAACTTAGTGGGCCAATTTCTTGTTTTGTGCAGTTTTGTTGCAGTTGAAATCTGGATTTGAGTGCATCCATGGCAATGCATGGATGGAGTTTTCAGTGGCTAATATATTTGGATAGTGTTAGAGAAAGTGTGGCTTTGAGAGAAGTTGATTGTGGCCAAGGAAGAAGACAGTTTGCTATTGACCAAATAAATGTATCCAAATAAGCAGATAGATAGGAATATAAGATAGCAATAGTACACCTTTCTCAAGGGTATGCCATTTACATAACAGATTGTCGAATACTAACACATTTACTGTTTTGATTCTAAATCTCTGTTTCTTGCACTGTTTTGCCTCGCATAAGTTTTCACACATGCCTTCTTCTATATCCTCATCCAGAGAGTTGTTCACTGGGATTCAACTTGAGCCCTAAGTTAGTGTTATTTGATCCAGATTCGTCTTCATCTTGCATGACCTCTTGGATGATTGAAGTAGCTTAACCTCCACATCAAATCTTGAGATCCATTAGACTACTTGATGACTCACTGGAAGATGGCCATAACAATGCAAGAGGGTATATATTTGATGATCAAGAGCAAGATTGAAGAAGCTCCCTTGGATCAACAGAATCCCCATTCAACCAATTTGCAGATGTCCTCAAATGGGTGGTTCCAACTTCCACTGACCTCATAATTAAGTAGCAATTTTGGTGATTGAGTGCCCCCCGCCCCCCCCAAGGTTTCAAGTAAATCTAGATGTGCATGCGTTTGTAGGTAAGATTAATGTTGATGTTGTAGAAAACCAGTTAGATCAATTAGATTTTTACTTTTCCATGAATGACTTATCTGATGAAGAGAAGGTTAAGATTGCCCTCCTCAAAGTTCCTTCATTTGTCAAGAAGTGGTGGCAAGCCCTTGCATTTTGCGAGGAGGGACAAATAGAAGGAAAATATAGGCCAACATGTGAACGATCCTTGAAAGCCTTAAAGGTTGAGTATCATCTTGAAGATGTTTATGCTGATTACTACATGCAATGGTCACAGTTGTGGCAAGGACATGACTAGTTGGTCCAATTATATACTGATGTCTTCCATGAGCTCTATGACAAACTGGGCGCATTTGTGTTTGAGCAACATTTAGTCCTCAAATACTACTAGCCATTCATGTAATAACCCTTCTTTAGTTTGAGCAATCTTAACCTTTTTCTCTTGGAATTTTGTCAAAAAGTTTGTTTGCATGAATGAACGATGGTGGTAATTTGTACAAATTCATACTCAAAGATGAAGAGTTTTGTTTGTGATACTTTTAGGAATCTCATTAGCTCTCTGCTGAAGTTTACATCTTTCCGAGATGTCAGATTAAATTTGCCGAACATGGATAGGTTTCCACAATATGCTTTTGTGTTGCATTATCACCAAGGGCATGTCCTTCGTCACGACCCCAAGCAATTCAAATCGAAAATGAAGATGTCATTGACTACAGCAACTAAGTCACCAAGCCAAGAGTTAATGACTCCAAAAGACCAGCAACAATGAATAGAATCAGTATCACCATGTTCCAATATGAAGATGTGTTAGCAGTATACAGTCGCTCCCAAGCGGTAGTAAATGCTATCGTTGGCAGTGCAGTGCATTTGACCTCCAAAAACTTTGCATAAACACTAGTAGTAGATTCATGACATGTAACACTGCACTCCTCTTTTGTAAAGATATAAATTTATAATCAATCCTCCCTTCTTTGTGGCATTTCAGTATGGCCAGCGAAGTGCCAAAACTCTACAATCTCCAACTTGTATGCAAATGTTCCACAAATTTTCATAATTCTTGAGGGAAATGAAATTGAGAAATGATAACACTTGTATCTGTGTAAATAATCCTCCACTTTATGCTGACCGTATGATATTCTTCCAGATTCGATGATTTGGGCTGTGTATATGATAATAAATTCTGACTTTTTCTCTCCCTTGCTGAGTAGATTCCTCTCTGATGCTGACTGTTGTATTTTCCAGTGGATGATTGGATAACTGTTACTTCTTTTTGTCCAATGGTCTGTGCCAATCCCCTTTCTTCTGACGTTTCTTTCCTTTCAAATACCCGCACGGGGTAGGGAGAGGTCGCGACCCTTAGTTGCTTTTATATTTTGTATTATATATATTTGTTTATTTATTTAATAACATATAGTATATTTTGTTGTATATGTATAATGAAAATATGATAAGTATATATAATATTATTATTATTTTTATATTTAATTTTAGATATATAATTATATTATTAATCATATAGTATATAATTATACTAATTATATAATAATATATCATATTATTATATTAATAGATTTATTATTATTATTCTTAATCTATTTATTATATTTGAATTATTATTATTTATCTATTGAAATCTTCCTTTATTATTATTTATTTTAATTTAGTTAATTAATTAATTAATTATAATATTTTAATCTTTATTTATTATTATTGGATTCTATTCAGGAAGGGGTCACGGCAATTCAATCCAAATTGAAGTTGATAAAAATCAAGATGATGAGGGAGGCTTATCACTATGGCAACCATTGAGTACAAGCAGAAGATCAATCAAGAAGCAATAAATGTGCCAAGGAAGACATCACCTTTGAACAAGATAAACTTTTAAAGATAGGTAAATGGTACAATAGGCAGAAGAGTTGTAGTCATTCCAACACTTGTTGTGATTAGGTGTCATATACCTGATTGCTATTATTCAGAAAAGGGCAACCCACTTGAGGGGGCACTATTCCACGTGTAATCTTTATTATGATATGTGAAAGAGTATCTAATATCATGTAAGGCGTGTAAGAGCATTTATGACATTGTAAGATGCAGAAGAGATTCTATGATGTGTCATGTGCATAAGAGCAAGTAAGAGGGAGGTTACAATGTGGACCAGGAATCTTGACCCACTTATGATGCATGTTGTGGCACATCATAGAGCATCTTTGAATGGAGATGAATCCAAAATGTGGTGTGGGTCATAAGGATTCTTACTGTGGTACTTTGGGACCTTGTTTGGACCCATGGTATTGTCTTTTGGCAGTTTTATGGGCCTCATTAAGTCTATTTATTGAGGGCCTGAGATGGATGCATTATGTACATGTATTGCAAGGGTTATATAGTTGGTGTTCCTCTAGGTTGGAATGGTATCTCCACAAAAGCACAAAAGGCACGAAGGCATGGTGTTCCTGAAGGTTGCTGGAAATATATTTGGTGTTTTGGAGGTTGGGTTTTTCTTGAAAGAGTATTGCTAGGGTATATGTGTGTCACTCTTTTGTGTGGTAGTTTCTTCTTGTTTTTCATTCATTCTTAGTCACAGGGTTAATGTGGGATATGTCTTTGCCTTTTTTAAAGCTTTATGGGCATAGTTTCTTTGCATTTGTATTGAAGTTTTTGTTTGTGAAGTTTTTGATACTAGAAGTGCATGATGGATTTTTGTTCAATGCTGAACACCATGCTTATACAAGCGTGTTTACAAAGGTCAAAATAGATGATGATGATGTCAATCTCTTACATGAAGTCGTTGACATAAATCCCAATTTCCTAGCCAAAATTGCACAAACAACATGTTGATCTATGGAAGTTGAAGGAGAGTGGCTTTTCTAGTCATAGATGTGAGTGACTTCATGATTGATAGCGGTAGCATGAAGAATCTTATCTCTTCAGAAACTATTGAGATTGAAGCTGTCAACCATGCCTCATCTGCACCCCATCAAACCAGGATGGCTTCGTTCCTACAAAAGACAAGGTATAGGCATCACTCTCCAATGATGTTGTTCATATAGTATGCATCTTTTATAGTAGGAGATAGTTTCTGATTCAATGCTAATGGAGGTTTGTTAAATACTCCTTGGGCATCCACACATGCATGTGTTGACTTGGTGGTCAGCACCTCCTTTGGGGTTACCATGGATCTGGGTAAATCTGGTGTTTGTGACGTTCGTTGATAGTTTGAGCTTTTGGCGCAACGGCAAACATACCTACAATTGGTATCAAAGCCTTGGGTCATGGGTTCGAATCCCAAGAGGTCTCCTTTATTCCGTTGGTGCGGAACCCTCGGTTGGTGCTGAGGGGGAGAAAGTCTCCTTCATTCCGTTGGTGTGGAACCCTCAGTCGGTGCTGAGGGGGAGATTGTTGACTTGGTGGTCAGCACCTCCTTTGGGGTTACCATGGATCTGGGTAAATCTGGTGTTTGTGACGTTCGTTGATAGTTCGAGCTTTTGGCGCAACGGCAAACATACCTACAGCATGTTTATAAGTGTGTACAATGCCAATCCTTACAATGTAGTTGTCATTGTAGGTAACACGTGATACCCTATTGTTGAAGTGAATTCATTTTCAGCACATGCCTGTGCTAACTTCAAAGAAAATCGTGCCATATGGTTATGCATAATGAACATTCTGCAGCTTACCTATTGCAGCAAAGACAAATTAGATTTTGGAAACTGTGTTTACATAGAACTATTATATGCTTGTACATAGAGTTTTTATAAAGGCATAACTTCAACAACAAGCCAAGCCAAATGGTTTACTGAGCAGCAACTTGAAGTTAAGGTCCCATACTTGCTTTTCAGACACATTGCATTCGGTACTATTAGTTTGCAAGGAGGGGCCACTGATTGAGGAGGATTCACCAACAATGTTACATACAATAACTCTCAAGCCATTTTCATGGCTTGTGGTAATTGTGGGGATATTTCTCTGGACTGTGGTATATCTGATCACCTCCCAGTTGCTTGTGAGAACATGTACACTCTCCAGCAAGCGTCACACATGCTCTAGCAGTGGTGTAGAACACTCTGCTCAGGAACAAACACTAATGCAGTAACTGTACTCATCCAAATACTGGTCTTTACCATGGCTTCAGTAATTTCTGGTACACCTCTAGGATGAACAACAAAGTCCAACTAACATAGATTTTTATTGCTTTGTTCCAAGCATCACTCTGCAAATTTAAGACAATGTGATTGGCATGGCAACAAAGGTGGCACACGCAAGGCTCACAGTGTGCCATGTTATCGGCTAGCTCATCAGGGACATGTCAGCAATTGGTTCGGATACAGGAGCATTGAAGAGGATGAGGATCCGAACAAGGAAACAGTTTTACTTCCATAGGAGACAGTTCAACTTCCCAGAAATTCTTAGTATCCATCCCATGAATCTATGTTTGCACATATTTGTAACATAATTTAACTCAATTTTAATCGAATAAGAAGATAGATAGGTAGAATAAAAATAGCAGTAATATGCCTTTCTCAAGGGCATGCCACATACATAACATCTAATCAAATAATAATACATTTACTGTTTCAATTTTATATATGTCTTACACTATTCCATCTTGCATAAGCTTTTGTGTACGTACTTCATCTAGGTCCTCATCTAAACATTTGTCTATTGGGATTCATCTTGCGCCTGAGATCATCAATACAACCTAAGAGTGAAAGTGTTACTCTATCAACATTTTTTCACATAATATGTTTATAATTACGGAGTGCTGGTTTGAATTTTATTTTGAACTCTGCCTATTAATGCATGTCTCCTCTTGGAGAATTTATGTGCAGCCAAAGTGGAACTCGGGCTTCTTAATAGATTAAATGCACTTGGAGACCATGGATGCTATTTCCATTTTGCACAAAGAGGAGTTTTGAAAAATAATGTGACTTTGTACTGCTATGATGGTCTGCATTGATTCTACTGCTATTAGTTGTCTGTGCTTCCAAAATTAAGAACTACTTTATCAGACTGGATGTTGGCTTGTTCTCCTACAATGTTCTCATATGTAGCGTCTCTTGAACTCATCAGATATCACGAGGCAACCAAGGATCTCTATGACACCATCACAGCAGACAACTATTCAAGAAACTTTTGACCCCAGAAGAGTGCCTCCAGTGGAATTTCATGTATGTCCACTTCCCAGTCTTGTTAATGAGGGTAAAAGTGTGGATACCAGAACTGTCCATATGCTTGTAGTTGAATGGGATACCCCATATCGTTGAAGAGGAAGGCAAACATATGAAGACACATCGGTTGATAAGACAAGACGTCCAACTTACTCAAGTCCTCTTGAACAATACATTTTGGATTTGTTTTTTGGGCATGAGAGCTATTTCTCAGTAAAGTTGGCACCTGAATGGGTCCTCCAGAAATTGCAAGACAGAATGCAAATATAGAGAGTAAATCAATATTATCAACTTCTCAAAGGATCAAAAGCAAGAACTTATATAGTTAGATATCCCTTTGAAAATAACACAGTAAATATCTACTCCAAAAATAGTTTCAACTACACAAGAGAGCTATACTCTTTAAGAGAATCCCACCACGTGTTTCATTTTTGGTCAAACTATGCCATCAGAAAACATATTTGTGGAGATTAGAATGCGAAATTTCTGTGGCAGGTTTCCTGTAGATGGAACATTTGTACCTGAAAAAGAGTATGGGTGATTTTAGAACTGGACAAAGTCTGTTTAACAGGGCATAGTTAGTAGAATAGCTGGAAAAATAATATCTTCTGTTTTCACTGGAATTACTTTTCAAACCTCCTTAAAAATATAATAATATAAAGATATGCATGATTTTTGTTTTCACAACTGGATAAATAGATATTTAACAGGGCATAGTTAATAGTATAACTGGAAAAAATATGTCTTCCACTTCACTGGCATTACTCTTCAAGCATCCTGAAGAAATAAATAATTATATCAAGATATGCGTGATTCTTTTTCCTCAAAATGAACTGTTACCAACTGTGACATTTGCTTGCTTTCCACGGATATAGCTGCATTAAGTTTCTTTTTTATATTGAATTTCATGATTGTAAGTAACCTGGTACCTGCGTTACCTTGGGTTTCTGGGATGGGGGGACAGGGAAACAGGTTTCCAGGATGGATTTTTTCCCCATAGCAGGGGATGTGGGGACAGCTATATCAAAAATAGGGAAAATTTAAAATATATAGAGAAATTTTAAATATTCGTATGAAAACATGGACAAAGTATGCTTGTAAATATTATAGAACCTTAACATATAATGTTTGTGTTAAATAATTTGAATTGAGACTTCACATGAGAGTGGAAGTTAAACAAATTATCAAAATTTAAACATCAATTTTATGGGACAACCAAGGGATGGGTTTTTGCAAGTTTCGGAGTTTCCAAGACGTCACCATTTCTGGGATGGTTCAAATTGTGCCGGAAACGCATACCTGGGTAACATGGCTGGTACTGGCTGGGGTTTGGGTTCAAGGGGTTTGGTTCCCAGGTTCAGTCAAAATGCTTTTGGGTTGGGTTCGTCAATACCTAAACATATGAAAATCAGAAAAATATACACATTTGCAGCAGTAATTAAGTTCAAAATACACCACCACATTAATAGTCAAATAACATAGCAAAATACACAACCATATTAATAGTCAAATATTAGTCAAACTTGAATGTCATGACATAAATTAATGTTAAAAACAATAATGTTTAATATAGAATCAGCAAGTGATTGAAGGATTCCAGCATGCAAGAATTCTTCAGGAAGTTTATAGAATCTTTGTTAAGAGGTTTGCATCAGGATTGAGCAGGGGCAAGAATCTGGCCTGATATATAGTCGTGCATTTCCATTGAACCATGGTTTTTTAATAAAGATTCTATCCTAAAATACTTTAAAAAGTGATTTGAAGGAACTCCTAATCCCAAAATCTAAATTTAGGATTATGGTGAATACTCAACATCCAGTCACTGCCAATTAATTTGTCGTTTACAGCAGTTCAAATAGATTTTGAGTGGCTTCATCTAGGGTCTTGTTTGGGATATGCATTGTTGGGAATTGGGATTGTCTTCAACACTTGGACAGTGGGATTTCTTAGCAGAAGCTTTCAACCTATATTGCCAACACACAAAGCTTCCATATTAGCCAGAGCATCCCACTCCTGAGTATCTCAATGTCTTTACTTTCATGTAGAAGCAATCCATTCTGATAACAAGAGTGATCTTCCTAGTTAGGGTGTTTGCAATTCTTTGAGTTTTCCTTAGCATGTGATTGAAAACCTTCTCCTTGGTTTCGTCTGGGACGGACCCACAGACTATGGGCGGGACCCTGTCTGAACCCATAGGGAACCAGCTCTAGACCGCAAACCCATACTGTCTAGGGTTTGGAATGGTAACATAGTGAGCATCAACAGTAGATCAGTACAAGCTTTTGTGAGCACTTAGCAGAGACTAACAAAAGCTTTTCACAAGCAAACACACTATAAATTATTTTTAGAAGGCCAAGCCAAGAGTGACTACTTAGAAATCCACTTTATTTAGAAATTGCATCTACATTAGAAGCCAAGTACGGAAGACCAAAAGTCATTAGATATCCCTATGGGAATATGAATTATAAAGTGCCACGGTGGGTTGTTTAGTTGATACAATCAAGCTGAAGAACTTAAAGGGCAGTAGATAGAGAAATACAGAAACTTGTAGTAAGCAATAACTCTACTCAAAGTAATAAAATGGGTGAACAATTTGGAGATGAATTGAGGGTTTTCATGGAACACAACAAAAGAACAATTTAAGCTTTCATGGAGCAAAATGAGAAGACAACTCAATTACTCCTACAAACGCTCCAAAATATAAATAACACTATTAGCACTCTTAGATCTAACCAAACTAATGGGAGAAATGACACTTCTTACGATTCCGAAAATGATGATAGAGCTCCACTAGAGTCAACATGTAGGCTAACAAGACCCTATTTCTTACCTAGAGAGGAACCATCAATAGAGAAAGAAGAAATCCTTGCACCAATCAATAACTCAGATAAGTATGCAAAAGCTTACTCAAAACTTGATCCTGAAATAACAATGAATATTTCATTTAGAGAATATGGTTTTGAGCATTCAATGGTTATGTTCGTTAGGTAGATTCTAACAAGATTTTCAAAAAGATGTAACTGTGTTTCCAAAGTAATGGTAAGGAAGTAATTCTACAACTTCTATCAAATAGACCTCCCAGGGTTGCACCATCCTAAAAGAGAAGAATTTTTGAAGGTGGACTAAAAGGATTCAGAAGAAAAGCATCACATTTAAGGTCATAGATGTGTGTCATGCTTCTAATCCCCATCTTAATATGTGGAAGGCTCGCTCAAAGAAATATTCATGACATTGTACAGACATAGGGCCAACCAAATCAGTTCTTGCAAATACAATTGATGATGACCTTGTTCCTTCTTAAGGAGAATGAGAGGGAACTTAAAATTATTTTGTGGTACCTCACTTCTGAAGTAAGGACAAATATTCCTTGGTATCAAATTTGCAACTTGAGATAATACCAAAATAGCACAGTAGAAGTTGAAAAGCGAAGTTAGAAGTTGCAAACTCCAAATCTTAATTGTTCTCTCCATGATCATTGCTTGAGGACAAGAAATCTTGGAAGGGCGGACTGACATGCCCCCAAACTCAGAACACATCATAAACTACACCTATAAATAATAAACCCTAGGCAATTGATTAGAGAGGGTTGACAGGATAAAAGACATAAGAAAATAATAATAAAAACAATTAAATGAATGAAAGGAGGGCGGACTCAGAATTAAAATAAGTAAAATTTGTTGTGACAATTAAAGGGGCCGACTTCGAATATTTAAATGTACTGGAAGGGCCGACCTAGAGCAAAGATCATGACTAAAAGCAAAGGGACAGAAATTACATACAAATGTGTCTTTTCACAACTAAAAGACATGACCTTTCCCACTGTGGAAGGTATAAAAGGAAAGAAGTCTCATTGGACAAGAGGGGGGAAATCATCCAGACATAAATCAGAGCAGAAAAGAAGGAATAAAGATTCAAGGGGAAGTAATTGATATCCCCAATTTAGAGCAGCAATCCAAAAGATAAATTCAGAACAAAAGGAAGATAAATTCAGAACCGCTTGACAAAGATCAATTAACAATCAATCAAGCATCAATCTATAATTCAATATTCCAGGCAGAATTCTGGAAATACACTCACCAGTACTTGTAATTTCATAAATTCATTCAAGAATCATTCCCAATAAACATTCAAACATTATTCAAGGGATTGATTGTCAATCCTTCAAGAAATATTACTTAGCAATAGTCTAGCAAATTTTACCAAGTCATCAATTTTTGAATTCTAGTTAGTACATGCAAATTGGACAGGTTTTGTGCCTACAGGGTGGGCTAAAGTATGGAAGGACGGGGTCTTTTCCTACCCTTTGGTGAGCTAGGGACGGGGTCCTTGGTATTGTTATCGGACGGGGTCTGGGCTCACGGGGTGAGCTAGGATTTTGAGGGATGAGGTCTTTTTCCTACCTTTGACAAATTAGGGACATGGTCCTTGGTTTCGTCACTATTGAGTTAGGGATAAGGTCTTTTAGCTTTGTAGGGTATTACGGAGAATTCTTGATTTGATCAACTTTTTTATTGTGCTATGATTTATTGACTTGAATATATTTATACAGATTGCAATCCTTGATAAAACTATTATATCTTGAGTGAAATCTATTATTTTAAAGAATATCCTCAAAAGGGAACATTGCACAGTGCAAGTTGAAAAAAATTAACTTTTTTTAGCATGCAGGGGCTGGCCCCCTAGGCACCCATTTGACTATGCCTCTACTAGAATGGAAAAAAGCCATGCCATCCCACTACCAGCAGAGCAGCGCACGGGTGGTGGGCGCAAAGAGCAAGGTGGAGCGTTTGGAAGATGTGTAGAGGTGGCGCTATAGGTGCTAAGGTGGTGGCGTGGTTTAAGTGTGCTTTGTGCCTTAACCAAACCATGGCATTGGCGAAGGGTGGCGGGTACTATTGGACTAATGCCTACCAAACAAAAGTGCCAACAAATGTAAACTCACCAACTAAAAACCAACATGAATAGTAAAAGGTGTGCTGACTTTGCAATTTGACTCACCTACCATGGGAGCCTCACATAAAATAAAGCCGCTGCAAATATAAAATGCCTTGATCACAATGTTTAAAGTGCAAAAGACATTGAATGTGATGGAGCCTTGGTTTTTTGCAAAATTAAAGCCTCCATTGGACTATCTTCTATCATTTTTCCTTTTCAAATTTGTCGCTAATAAGCTTGATTATTAGTATATCTGCATATGGCATATATCATCTGTACTCTTGCATTTTATATATATTGTAGATGAATTTCCTTATTTTGTATAGAGTATTATCTTCATAAAGTGTCACTATATTTTATTTTATTTAAACTATTCTAATTGACTTGTTCTGGTTTTCATCTTGTAAATAATAATAATAGGAATTCATTTCTTGGTCAGATACCTCGTATTGATCACTCAACATTTTTCCTTCGCCAGATGATTCCCAGTGTGCTCACGCATCATTTTCAAGAGGAATACGATTATGTCTGATATCTTAAACAACCTCGACCTGGATATAGAGGAACCATTCATTGCAGAGAGTGTTCATATCAGAAACCATTTTTGCCGCCAACAGAGGAGTGTGTTGAAATCGTTGTCTTCAATGGTAAAGTATTGGGTGCCAAGATTGGAGCGTGAACCATTACGATTATATGCCTGGAGTCATCTTGAACCAAAAACAAGCATCAGAAGTAGCGCCTAAGACTCAGGATTGTGCCAGGCTTTTCATAACGTGGATGGATCTCTCAAGACCTCTAGTTCACGCAGAGAGCACAAAAGATGAAGATGTCTATAAATGAAAACAAATGCACAGTGAATAGCTGAAAACATTAAGGATTGCATACCTTGCGGTCTAAGATGACAGAGCAGTAGGGAGTGTCAAGCACCCCGCACGGTTGCAGGAGCCGCAACGTTTCAATAAAACATAGGATGTGAAGATATTGTTGTATAGAAGACACATTTGAATATTGATATAAGTCCTTTTGCCACGTAAGGATAGTGATGGTTTCCATATGAAGTAACGTGTCAGTTTGAAAACCATGTATTCCACTCATCTCATTCACGCTCGTGTTTTCTATGAGAGGATGATTACGAAAACATTGGTTTTTTGGTTATCCTTTTAATAAAATCAAACTATAAGACAAGTTGATAGGAGTGCAATTATGTGTTATGAAGCGGTGTATCTTTTAAGACAACCGCGCGACTTTTCACTTTTATATAAATATAAGGTGAAAAATCAAACAAAGACACACAGACAGCCTGTTTTAAACTGGCAAAATATTATACTTTGATATATTATATTTTTTCATTGGCAAAGGAATGAATTTTTCAACTAGGCCCGTGAATTCCGGATTATTGAGTAAATATATTTATATGCGATTCTGGAGTCAAACTGCATTGGATAGATCATCCATAAGGAGTGTCTCTAGTGCAATTTTATTTTCGGTATTATTTGTAAGCGTATCTATTTTATTTATGTGCATTAGAGTTTTCAATTATTATTAAGTTGTCCTTTATAAATATTTTTGATTTCTATAAATATTTTAATATTCAGATAAGTGGACTGGATCATTGTTGCATTTTAACTTGATAAACATAGATATTGCGAAATATTTAATTGTTTCCATATTTATGTCTAGTATGTCTCCGCATCACAGGAGTTAAAGTGCATCTTAGATTAGTTTAAAATTGCATTCGTATAATTGGTCCGTCGTGTCTGGATTATTAATCTTTTTATAGTTGTAACTGCATAAATTTTATAAAGTTGTACGTAATAAGCTTATAATATTGACTTTGTTTGCCCTTTTAATTAGGCACTGGTCTTTATATTACTCTTAATTCATATGCTGACAATTATTTTATATCCTGCCTTGAATAAATATTATATTCATTTATCTTTGAAGTTTACAATTACTTTTTTACTCTAAATTATTCATATATTCATATAATCGTTTATCCTTGTTTGCAATACAAAATTCACAAGTTTGAAGCATTATTTTATATAGTTATCTTTGAAGTCGCACGAATTGGTGTCATTTTAGCAATTTCAGTATCATTGTGCAAAGTCAAAAGTCTCTTGTCATCTTGCCATTTAGGATTCTTTCATTGCATTAATATTTTAACCATTCTGCAATAAGCATCCTGGGCTTGAGTGTTTTGTTCAGGATCAGGTGCACCTGCCTTGGCCTTGCAAAGCCGGAAGTGTAGGGAACTCGGATTACACCGTTCAGTTCTGTCAAGTTGGCCATAGCTGGTTGGATATTCGAGCATCGAGTTGGCAAGACTCGTAGGATTCCAATTTGCGGTTTTGGGAACCAACGGAATGCAGCCCCAAAAATGAACCCATGCCACCAGACAAACCCACACAATGAGTGCGCTCTCCAATGGCAAATGCATGTGGGCCCTAAAACTCCAATCAAATGAAATGCGCCAGTCCAAGGAAGTATATGGCTTGCCAAAGAAATTTAAGGACACCGACAAAGGAGTAATGTGAGTTGGTGAGACGGGTTTGCAGAGGTATGAAAGGACTGACCATACACCTAAAGTTGACCGAACGATGCAACATTTCTATGCTTGAGAAAAATGATTGTATGTATACCTGGTAGCTGAGCAAGTTCCAATAGTTGTGATAGCATTTGTTGATTTAATGCCCAATATATTTGACAATATTGCACCAATAGTTGTGATTTTAAAGTTGTTATTGTTGATAATGACTACCCAAAATTGAATGAAATGTATTCCTTTTATCTAAAAAGCAACAAATCATATGATGCCACATCAGTGCACCGATGAAACATGACTTGGACAAATATTGGTCTCACTTTTTTTTGGGCCATTTTGGAAACCTTGGCGAAAAGCATGCTGGTGTAGCATCATATTTGGTGATGTGGCATTGAAACCTTTGTTATAAGTAGGAGACTTGCCAAGTAAACTGCTGTAAAAATTTGGGAGTTATTTGAAATTTCTGCATAGGATTTTGAGAAGCGTGAAGCTATTGTGGTAAAATGATGGATGTGTTATTAAACAAAGATCATAAATGATCTATATATGCAAGTATACACAAGAATGTTTCTATAACGAACAAAGAGAGAGAAATAGAAACATTTTGAAGAGAGATAGTTTCCATATCGAATAGGTGGAGTTTATGGAAACATTACCAAAAGAGTGACCATTAGAAATAGACGAAAGAGAGATAACATTAGAAACTATCTATTAACGTAATACCCTCCCTTAATGGTCAATCTATTTGCAGAAAAACAGAAATTCGCATGTCCTCATAATGCGTAAAAGGCGGCCTCGGATTGATCAAAGAGGTCTTCAGAAAGAAGGCTTTGCTTTTATCTGATGTCTCATGGAGATCCTTCAATACTGTCTAGATCTCTGCAGCTGTCTTGCTAGACGGGATTTGAGGCAGCTGATCATCAGTAATTGAACGCTTAATGAGCATAACTGCCTCACGATTACCTTCATGAAACTTGTCTTGAGTAGCATCTGCTGTGGTAGGACGAGTCTCGGTACCTTGAACAAGGGCCTCAAGGCGACGGTATTCAAAAATCGTCAACATGCGCTGCTTCTAGGTGTTGTAGTTCTTTCTGTTGAAACGTTGACTGCCTTCCAGCATAAGACTGGTGAGAGATGCCATAGCACATTTTTCAAAGAAAAAATGTGAAAAATCAGAAAAGGGCACGAACTGCAAGGCAAATTAACGAAAGACCCAAAAAATTTGAAGAGACACCTAGTGAAGAACTCAAAAAACTCAGATAGAATCTATTGTCAGATTCTAAATTCGTTGCTCAAAAATCGAGGCACAAAAAATAATGCACCCAAAAAAAGTGAGATTGACCCAGTTGAGATTTGCAAAAACCCAAAAGGAATATGCTGTCAGATTTTGGATCCGCTGGCTCAAAATTCGAGGCACCCAGAAAAAATGGACATTAACCCAATTGAGCTCTAGAACCCACAAGGCATCTGCAATCAAATTTTTTTTTCGACTTGAACTGAAGGGTCAAAAGTCAAAACCCTAGTTGAAAATGCAAAAACCCTAGATGGGTGGGTGAGGAAAAAAATGCAAATTTTGAACACACTCGGGGCAAACAAGCTTCGAAAATCTTGAACTAATAATTTCAAAAAATAAATTAAAAATTCTCGAAGAGGCCAGGAACTTGCTTTGATACCATATTGTGGTAAAATAATGAATGTGTTATTAAACATAGATCATAAAATGATCTATATATACAAGTATACACAAGAATGTTTCTATAACGAACAAAGAGAGAAATAGAAACATTCTGAAGAGAGAGAGAGAGAGAGAGAGAGAGAGAGAGAGAGAGAGAGAGAGAGAGAGAGTTTTCATAACGAACAAGAGGAGTTTATGGAAACATTACAAAAAGAGTGACTATTAGAAATAGACGAAAGAGAGATAAAATTAGAAACTATCTATTAACGTAATAGAAGCTAGGGTGCTCAATTACTAGGTCCTCTCACCTATATATATATATAAATATTTTGTCGGAAAACAAAAATATTTTTGCAGTGTTTTATTTGGTGAATCATTTTTTGTAATATATATATATATATATATATATATATATATATATATATATATATATGCATGCGACTAAACAAAATGATATCGAGATATTATGAAAAATGATTCACCAAATAAACACCGCAAAAATATTTTTATTCTGGCGAAATTTTTTGACCTCATACTGGTGCTTGGGGCGGTCATACAAGTTGCCTAGGTAAATATTTTTTGCCTCAGAAACAACTTTTCTGAGAAGGCAAATTTTTAGGCAAAATTCATCAAATCAGCCTCTCGGACACAATGGTGAGGTTGATTTGAGCCAAAAAAAACCCCGGAAAAATGCTGTTCACAAAATCTAAGCTTCAAACCCTTGTTTGCCAAAGTTGCAAATGGTGGACAAATCAAGTGAAACAAAAGCCAAATTGACTTTCTTGAGCCTCTTGGATGCAATAGGGCAATCAAAAATACTTCCACTATATCCAAAAGCACTGCAAACATCAGATCCCACCAAAACACAACATGCAATATAGGATGATGGATAGAAACTTAAATCACAATGAAAATTTGATTGATGAAAACTCTCTTAAAGGAAGGGTTTGCAAGACTCAAAGCTCTGATACCATATTGAAGTAAACAACCAAGATCTATAAGCTGCAACACCAAATAACCTCCACATAACAAGAGAGAAGCAACAATAGGAGATGCTATTTCATCAAGTTAAAGATTACAATATGAAATGATGACTACATGATTGATACATGAGTTATGAGATATATTACAATGCTAGAAGTACCTTCCTTGTATAGGCAAGGTGAGGTCATAAGATTAGACAAGATCATGATGCGTCTTAATCATATGGACATGAGACAACTAACATGAACATAACATTAAATGCATGATGCAAATATTAAATGCCTAGATAACTAAAAGTAAATGAGGTGAAGATGGCCTCATTATAACTCACTTTAAGAATGCCACCTAGGCCTAAGTAAACTTAAGTCATGTGAATAGGTTCCCAGTAATGACTAGTTAGGAAATAACCTTATTCACACTAATAGAAAGTACTCTACAAGAGGGAGCTGGAGCTGTACCTGTATGCCAGCCCAAAACTGACATGAAGAACATGGATGATTACTACATGAAGAGGAATACAAATATGGAGACAGACCCAATGGCCGATGGTGACATGAATAGCATACTAAAAATTAGAAAAAGAAAACAAATTTTAGTGAAAAGGGAAAATTGAGTCTCTAAGCAGTCAGTATGAGATTTTAATCCAGACTTGGTTAAACTAGCAGCAAAGGAAGCCAATTAATGTATTAGGAAGTCTAATGCATTGGGATACAGGTACACACTTACACTTGGCTTTGGAATGCCCAAAACTGCCTCTCTTGCTGCAAAAGTTGCCATGATAAGATGGATGTTTATATGTTTGAAATAAACTGTCAGAACAATCTGCTACAAATAGTTCAGTTGAAGAATATGAGTTGTGTTGTATACAAGGAAGGCGTTCTTGTGGCTTATAGACTATAAGTAGCAGCCCGATGCATATGGCCAACCTGAACCATTGGACACTGGGAAGTCTTTTATTCTACAATGTTGCAACTGCATGCAAAACATTAAATAAGATGTAAAGTTTAAAAGATGTGACAGTGAGGTGGAATATACTGAGTTATCTCCTCACATTAGTTATGATATCTTTGTTTGAAAAGTAAGATCTTGCACCCAAATTGAAATCAGGATCTCCTGTGCCATGATGGCCAGGAGAGCAACAGCTATTACAACACTGTCAGACAGTGTGTTCTTTAAAATCATCTTATTGTAGTCTGCAGATTAACAGAGACATATTTTGCCCGATCAAAACCATAGGAAACACATATCATTCATAAAAAATATCTGAATTAATTGAATAGGTAGGAAGTGCCTATATCTAAACCCTGTATTGGTGCACTAGATCTGCTCAGCTCCAAGCCCAATGTTCCATTTTCAAGTGTTGGATTCCCACTGAAGATCATAGTTATAATTAAAAAATCCCATCGAGTTATTCACAACTTGCAAGGCAAAACTGGTTGTTAACTCGCTGAATAACTCACTGACAAAATGCAGGCGAGTAACTTGCTGTGGTTCAGCCAATTCTGTGCAGAAACTCCGTCAGTGGGCAGAAAACACAATTTTGTGTTTGTTTTCTTATTTATGCAATTTGTGTCATTGATAACATTACATAGATTAGTTGATGGTTTTGAAAACTATGAAAAATGCTATTTGCCACGATGGTCAATGTGGTCTAGGTCTATTCCATGGATGAGATTGCTGATTTTGAGAGGGAAGCGGCAGAATCTGCAGCATATGTAACAGCACAGGCAGACATAGAAGGTGAAGGGTCGGTAGGGCTTCCATTTGATCCTCAATAGAAATCATTAGTATCCAGTTCAAAATCATGCACACAACCACTTTGAAGCTTAATTGGAGAAATTTTGCAAACTATTAATATGAATTTGTAATTTATAATCGTGACACTATAGTGTGCATTGGGCTTGTTTTTTGATCAATTAGCATAAGACAAACACTCTTTGGGTTATCTAAATTCAATCTTATTTATGTTTTTAAAGATTATTGTAAAGATTTATGCGATTTTTCATGGAACAGCTAGGAATTGAGCTCAGGACCTTACATATGGATGTAGAGGTGCTCTACTACTAAGCAACCGACCTTCTCTGTGATTGAGGCTTTTAGATAGCTTGCTTATTGCAGTATAGGTGTGGCTAATTTCTCCAACACCCCCATTTGAGCCATATTTTGGTGCATGGGGGATCCTAGTCTAGCTTTGGTACAACGAACACCATGTACCAGCTAGGACTTCAACCTAAGACTTCCTTCCCATGTGCATGCTGAGGTATCTACCACCGATCTACTAAACCTATTTGTAATTAGGGCTTTTTAGTAGGCTCATCATTATGGTTCAGGATTGGCTCATTTCTCCAACACCACTCCTTGAGCAACACTTTTGCGGTTGAGGCTCCTGGTTTGGTTCTAATATCATGTTATTTTCCATGGTCCAACTAGGAATAAAATGTTGGACCTTCTATATGCAATGCTTGTAACCAGAACTTTTTTGTTGATTCCTCGTTGTAATCTAGATGTAACTTATTTCTCTAACAATTTATATGTTTTAAATGTTTTTTAAAATTGTATTTTTTTTAGCAAAATCCTTGAATCTATCTGAAGTTTTAGGCATGCTGAATTTTTAGAGAGTAAATAATTATGGTTTCAAGCATGAATTAGAGTGGGCATACTTTAGAGTTGTAATGCACTATGTTTATCCAATCATTTGATGCTGAGATCTTTTGAAGGTTGAATATTTGTTACTATTTAATTTTCAAAAAAAGGCATGAGTTATATCCCACGTATCTGTTTATCAGCAATATCATCTGAATTTGGTAAGACCTTGAAGGCACATAGTAAAGACATTTAATTTTCCAAAGAAATCGATGAGGTCTAGTGAAGAATTCTGCAAGCCCGCTTTTACTTTTGAACCACTAATTAGCAATTTGCATTGGTTAACTGATTTTTCTGGGTCAATTTCTAGCTTCCTCGTAACAGAATCATAAAAAAAATCTTACCTAATATTGCTTAAACTCCTAGAAGTAAAACTCAGAATCAGTCAATGTGTTATAAAACTGTTTTATCAAGAATTTCATATTAGATGTAAGGGAACGAAGCATTAGTAAAGTAAACAATTAGAAGATTAGTATAGAAGCAATCGTCAAATTTTATGTATTTGCAAGTGGTTCAAGAATCATTGCATACATTTCTAATATTTTGGAAATAATGATCATTAACTTGTCGATTTTAATCTTCGCCTATGTATTATATCAACTGTTTCTGTGCGACTGGAAATTAACTCCTTATTTTAATTGTGCAGTTGAAACCTTATGTGGCACATACTGTTCATGCCAAAGCTGCAACTGAGGCTGCGAATTCCAAGGAGTCTGTATCTATAGCATCTGACGCATAGGTTAATTTTCCATCCTATTTTTGAAGTATGCTAAGGTGTCAGTTACTGTTTGTTTAACCGAAAATCCAGAAAGGGTTTGGAACAGTGATTATTGTCAGTTTCATTTGCACAAATGTTCAACAAATGTGATCTTTGATTTGTAGTCTCGCTTGCATTTTACCATCATCAGACATGAGGTTTCACTGTTAATTAAAAGGCACGTGCTTTTTGGAAAATAATTGTATCAAGTACTATTTTTAATTTAATTGATTGTTTCTTGAATCACCTGTGTTTTTTTTTTGACTTTTTTGATCACACTCAGTATCATCAAGGAGAGGAGATTGAAGAATATGATTGATCTATCATCAAGATGAGGAGATTGAAGAATATGACTGCAGACATAGACTTGGAAAGAGGCGGGGGAGGGGAAAAGAGAATTAGAGAATGAGGGACCGATGTGAGGAAGAAAGAAGGAAATTAAAGAAAAACTAGAGAGAAACACCGGAAAGTGTAAATTTAATATTAACATAAATAATGAATAAAAATGTGCAACAATATTTGAGTAACTATATAGAAGATAAACAATTATGAGTGCAAAAAGGTGTGTTTATATATCAAAACAGGAGTGCATATATGTATGCATGTGATATAAATGTGTAACAATGCGATGTGTATCTTCACATGCTCATATGTGTATGTGTCTATATATTAATGAAAAATGAAATATAACATTGATATATAAATTGAATGAAAATCAAAGACTAGATATAAATTGAGGAAGTGTATGGGTAATCATTATAGCTAACTTTGTACATCTACAGATCTTAAATGGTACATTAGATTTCGATGATTTTTTTGGCTGTCTTTGAATGCGACTTAGTTGTTTATAATATTGTTCTGGCTTTTGGGTAGTAATGATACATTGTGAGATCTGGGATGTGCACAAGGGTCAAAAGGGGGCCATTTCAAAGTGTCACCCAATACTTAAAGATGCCCTACTAATTGTGCACTACAACCATCCCAAAAAATACTAATGCATCAATGAAATAGAAATGCAAAAGAACATAAATAAAGAATAAGAGCAAGGAGATTTCCACAATCCATAATTGATCATCTAATTGCTTCTGGACTTGATTGTGTCAATATTTTTGCATCAATGTATATATTGTGTCAATATATTTCTCCTTCCTTCTGTGTCCCCCTCTTTTCAGGTGGTTGAGTTTGCTACTTTACTTATTTTCTTCTTATGTTCTCTATGATTCATCTTGATGATAGATCACAAAGTGTGATTTGAAACAATGATGCAAAAATATTGACATAGTCGAATCCATAAGCAATTAGATGATCAGAAATAAAAAAGATAGAATAGATAAACCACATGCTATATTCTTGATGAAGGGTGCTCCCCTTAGTACCACAAACACATAACAGAAACAGAGAAACAACAACAATATGCAAGAACAGAAAATTGGCTTCTTATTATCTCCACAAATGTGGAATTACAAACTTTCAGAATTACAATATGCAAAGCCACATGGGCATTCCCTTATAATATTCTGTAGGACTAAGCCTCGAATTATTACCCAGATCTACTATCCAGAACTGCCTAAGACAACACTACGGGCCTTCTTTATATAGGCAATTTCCATCGCCCGAGAAGGTTCCAGAAATTTAGCCCAAAGGGCCGACCAAACTTAGAATTATTTTATTTTACAATTTATTACATCAAAGTCGGCTCAAAATAACTTTTGAAACCTGAACAAAAATTTTGAAGGAAAATTATTTTCCGCCATTTTAGGTGACTCAACTTCCGAAGACCATAAGTCATCGCCAGTTGCTCCGATTGACTATTACAACCCCAATTCGGAAAGGCCACGAAACACTCTACAGGCTTGATAGGCGCAAGTGCACGTCACCCAAATTCTCGACCTCATCCGGGGCCTCTAAAGCCTTCAAAACTGAGTTCAAAGTTTCTGTACCCTGTTGCCAATACCGAAAATCTTCAATATCTACAAAACTAGACTTGATTTGTCAATGAAACTTTACTGGCAGGCTGATACGACTGAGATGAACCTCCATATGTGAAATCAGAACATTCCGAGATTTATGACCAACTTACTAAAAATAGCAAGTTTCCATAAATAGCAGCTCTACACAAGATAGCCCTTATTGGATACAAAAACAGAAATATTTTTGGGTGATACAAGATTGCTCTTACACTCAGGATGCTCCTGCATCAATTTTGTTGATCAAATGTTACTTATTTATACAATCATGGAGACGAACAATTTTCCTATAAATATGCTAAATTGACAACTAACTATAGAGGAATGACAACTAACTACGAAGGAATGACAATTAACTATGAAGAAGATAGATCTATTATAGTAATTGTTTACAACTCAAACTCTTCGCCACATACTTAGCACATATGGTGATTTAGTTTTGACTTATTCCAACAAAATATTCATGCACTATAGGTACCAATAAAGTTGTACAATCCTCCAATTGAAGTTCAAAAATTCTAACTCCTAAATGTACAAGTGCATGATAATTGGTACATGTGTGAACAATGGTAAAATGGAGCCTCTTTAATGCACTTATCATTTACCACTATTCATTTGTATATGTTTTGAATTGGAATTGCATAAGTAATATAAATCTGGGAATGCTTAAAAATCAGTTAAGATAAGATACATACCTCATCATGGAATAGATTTAGAAATACCTGTTTTCTGAAGCCTGTGTGGAGTTTCAGAAGATTCTGCAACCAGATTTGGGACCAGAAAATTGTAACAAAGAAAATCCAGAAAACTTGTCTTTTTGACAGTAGGTACTCTTTGACTCCGATAAAAGGTCAAAGACTACCTCGAGATTCTGAATGTCGACTTTGACTTTGTTCGCAGATCTTGGAAGTTCGCCGAAAAGGGTACTAAAATCCGTCCTCCAATTCTCGAAACGACTATAGATATCTGAAAAATGGTGTTTTTGGGGTGGCTATATAGGGTTTTGCCTTAATCAAACCCCCGTTTTAGTGATCTCCACCTCCATGAATAGCTGATTGAAATGGAATGTGTGTGTATAGAAAGTGCAATGCCAAGATCTAATCCTCTAGATTAAAACCCTAGCATGAATATGTACGAGGAAACAATGCATAGATTTGAATGAGATAGGAAAGCATACCAAGCCCCCAAGGCTAAAGTACTCCTACCAAACTCATAATTCGTAATTGCTACCCAGTGATTGTATCTTTGAATGCTTGAATGTTGGCAATGGTGGATCAAGGAAGAAAGGATCTCTCTTGCTCCAAATAGGTGTTCACAATGATGTGCTCCAAAAGATGCTTGATATCAACAATGGCTTGATCTTCTATATCATCCTGTTGCAATCTTGCATCTTCACTTAACCATCTCTTGCTTGCTTGAATCAATTATGTCTCCACTTGATGGATATTTGATCATGAAATTGCTTGGTGAAAATGAATGCAAATGAAAGTCTTTATATAGAGGTTTCAAGGTGAGGCTCCTAGAGTAATGTGAGGACCCATAATTCAAATTTCACCTCGAATTATGGTCCAATCACAATAACTAACTTAAGGAGGGAAAATAAATAAATGAATTTTAAATTAAAACTTTTTCGTATTCGGATCCGAGGGCCCAACATTGATTTCGGGGCCCGCCAGGACCAAATTTTGAAAAAGGGGAACCAAATCCCGAAGGAGGTCAAAGACGACCTCGTCTCTGACCTAGGTCAGGGACGACCTCGTCCTTGACCCAGGAGTCCAGACCCTATTAGAACTTGAAACAGAAGGTCCCGGGGATGCTTGGAGACCTAGAAATGATATTAGAATGAGACAAAATGCCAGGGAGAGGTACAAAATCCCATGATGATCATAATGAGAGCTAGGAGGACCTATTTCTAAGTCCTACCTAGAAAATAGAGCTATGGAAGAGGGAAATCAAGGAGAATCCTTGGGATCCTAACCCTAATTTCACCTAGAATGAAGGAATCAAGTGCAGAATGCATCCTGAATGCAAGTCTATCATGATAAATATATTAAAAGAGGGTGCTAAACCTATCAAGATGGAAGTGCTTCCATTTTCAGACGATACATTTAGCCCCCACTTTAGCTTTAGATATGACAGTACGTGAATATGCAAGCTAAAGTAAGAAAACATCATAGTAAATAAAAATGATATAGCCAAGTCTTCAATGTAGAGATCCTGCATAAAATTGTTAGAACCTGCAACACACAAGGTTAATGAAAATCCATAAATCACCTAGGGCTTACTATATGACAATTGAGAAGTGCATAAAGCCCCTTATGCCCCCCTGTTTCGGCTTTCTACTTTCGAAGGGTGAAACAGGGTGATAAGGATAACTCTATTCACTGGATACGTAGTTTGTTGAAAAGTCCTTTCCTAAACCAATTAGAAAGATTCCTAACCTTCCTAAACCGGTTCAAGGAGTTACGTATCTGAATCACGATTTCAACGCCACTGACAGCTCTGAAAATGGAGTTACCGAACTCAAGTTATGATTAAAAGAGTGGATGTCTGTCTAAATGCATAAGAAGGGAAATCCGAGTTTACCATGAGGAAACCCTAAAAGAAACCCTAATTTGAACTATAAATAAGGAAAAGGGAGGAATACTTACTCATTCTTACCATTTGCAGATTCAAAACAAGGAAGCAAGATGCCGAGGAGAGAGGAACTTCGAGTGACGCACATGGAGCTTCTGAGACACAGCCTGGCTACCGGACGGTCACTTCCTGAGGTGAGTTTTGTTGTTGTATGCTTTTGTACTTTCCAAATTCCTATTTTTCATAGGCAAGGTCAACTTTGTCCCCTCCTAGGTCGACCCTGACCCATCTATGTCGACTTTGACCCAACAAGGTCAACATTGACTGGAAGGCTTTTACCTATTCTGGGATAAGGTCGACCTTGACCCAACAAGGTCGCCCCTGACCCAGGAAAGTTGACTTTGATCTAGTAAGGTCATCCTTGACCTAACTGAGGTCGACTTTGACCTAGTTCAGTTAGATTTGCAGATTTGATGATGTAGATCACTGATATGATGTTTGTTTGTGCTTGCAGGACTTGGTCCGTCTCCGAGAGCATCCCTTCGGGGAGTTGCTAGGCATGGTCAGAGAGAGATTGTTCGAGCTTGATGATGATGCGATGCAGTTACTGAGAGATGTGGGACTATACTGGGTATGAGTCCTTCCACAGATCATACTGCACCGAGCCATGCTATCGGTTCTGATAGAGAGGTGGGATGAGGATACATGTTCCTTCCATCTTCCCTCTGGAGAGATCATAGTGACATTAGAGGATGTCTATAGGATCATGCGGCTTCCATTTCGAGGTGAGACCGTCAGACCTAGAGCACAATGTGCCTGTGAGGAGATTCGCACAGATGCAGAGTATTGTACATGACGAGTTCCACAGATGTGGACGCAATCAGATCAAGTCCTATTATCATCCCTACTGTTAGGCCCTACACATTTAGTATGGAGGGTGATGCTTTGCATAGTATCCTTAGTTGTGTTACCCAACTCAAAGGGTACCATATTTTGTACACCTCTTACACATCTCATACAGAGGATGGAGAGGGAGAGGACCGTGTTCTCATGGGGTCGTAGCATGTTAGCTCAGCGATACCATGAGCTAGGTTAGCTAGTGAGGTATCAGAGGGAGAGTCTATCGATATGCATGCTCTTGCAGATTTGGTTGTTTGAGCATTTTGCATGTACACATCCACAAAGAGTTCTAGTGATGGTAGATGCGACTACACCGAGAGTCTTCACGTACCATTTGAGAGATGCTTGGCAGTTTGGAGATATCCTCTATTGGAGGGTACATCTAGACCACATTTCGAGCACCGATGTGATATGGAGACCCTACTGCCAGATGACAGAGTGGTCTGATACACGATTCCAGATGAGATATTCACAGCGACGTAAGCTGCTAGAGGGTCATCAGAATCATATAGTGATGCCATACTATTATGATCGGGTGATGAGGTAGTTTGGTTTGTTACAGGGAGTCCCTAGAGCAGTGCCTTGCTATGTACATCCGACGAGGTACTATAAGAGACCTGACGCTATGTGCCGACCATTGATAGTAGACATAGAGGATAGCGATGCAGATGAGACAAAGGACATAGAGGTACTGACATATGTGACCTATTCAGGCATGAGCCGAGATTACATCAGGTACTAGAGTCTGCAGGGGACCCGCCCCATCTTCCCTGAGGATTATCCCACAGGTGATCTAGGTTTTACAGAGAGGACACACCGGGATAGTGGTACTGCAGAGGAGGATGAGGATGTTAGAGATGAGGGAGAGCACATCTCCGAGGGAGATCCTATGGAGGAGGAGAGAGCAGAGAGAGCAGAGGAGAGAGTGGATGAGAGAGACGAGGACATGCCCCTCGCTGGTGATACTGGTGCAGATATACCCATTACTCACGCATCACTGCTGAGATCATGACGGCCCCCACGGCCCCACACAGAGACACCACCATAGAGACCTAGATATGGCGAGCGTGGAGAGAGTAGTCACTCCATGCCCCCACCATCTAGACATTTTAGTGACGTCCAGGAGGGAGACCCAGGTATGAAATATGAAATATGATTGAATATGTGATTTGATTTGAGATAGAAAGACACTAGACTGATAAATGTTTTCATTCTACAGCTAGCATAGCGGAGTGGAGGAGCTTTGTATGCGAGATTCTCAAGGATACAATTATATCCTACCGACTACTAGCCGACGAGCGAGATTCTTCCATTGGTCGCAGAGATCCCGACATGCATGCCGACATCTTTGCATGCATACAGCGAGAGATGAGATTGTGCAGAGAAAGGGAGAAGCTGATAGCTGAGATACAGAGCGGTCGAGGATGTTCACATGGTATGAGCATATCCAGGAGCCACACACGGACACACAAATCTTCATCTTCCCATCACAGGGTAGAGAGATCTGGGAGCCATCGGCCATCAGAGTGTAGTGATAGACATAGTGATAGATAGGGCCATTGGCCACATATGTATCAGAACTTTGAAAATATCTTTTTGATGAATGAAAAACTTGCTCTACTGATTAGTTCTATGTTTGATTACTATGTTTTCATCAATATAAAACTTAATAGAAAGAAAGAAAGTGCATAAATATACTCAATATGTAATTTTGTTAGAACTACATAACCTATAAAACAAACTTTATAAGGAATACATAAATGCACAAGGAAATGAATGAAATTAAGGATAATAACGTTGGAGATGCATGATATTAATGGGTTCCTTAAAAGAAACACCATCCATATCAACAAGTGTATAAGCACCCGAACCAAAGTCTTCAATAACAACAAAAGGTCCAAGCCAATTAGGGCTAAATTTTCTTTTTTCGCCCGGTAGAGCATTCACATTTCGTTGATTCTCATAAAGGACTAAGTCACCAACCACAAATGTTCGTTCAATTACCTTATGATTGTATTGTTTCTGAAGAGACTTATGATAAGCTTTTATATGTTCTAATGCATGTATTCGTTGTTCATCCAACATTTCTAGCTCTTGTAAGCGTTGTTCACGAAAAGTATCTTTATCAATTATCCCATGAAATGAAACATGTAGAGAAGGTATTTCCAGTTCCAAAGGCATAATAGCATCAACACCATAGACAAGGTTGTAAGGAGAAGTACTTGTGGCTGTACGAACACTAGTCCTATAAGCCCATAAAGCATAGGTCAGTTGAGTATGCCAATCTTTCACATGCTTACTAACTGTTTTTCTCTGAATTTGTTCAATGATTTTATTTTATGCTTCAACTTGTCCATTAGATTGAGGATAATAAGGAGTTGAAAATCTATGTTGAATCCTATATTTCTCCAAGAATTTTGTGACTTTTTTGTTTTTAAAAGAGGTTCCATTATCCGAAATTATCATTGAAGGAATACCAAATCTTGTTATGATATTATTAAGGATGAAATCACAAATAACATCCGCTGTTGTCGAATGAAGAGAGACAGCTTCGACCCACTTTATGAAGTAATCCGTAGTAGTTATAATGTAAGTATGTCCTTGAGAAGAAGCCGGTGAGATTTTTCCAATAAGGTCAAAACCCCAAATACTAAAAGGCCATGGAGAAACTTGATTACGAAGCTCACGAGCATGAGCATGAATCAAATTACTATATTGTTGACATCAAGGACATTTCGTAACAAACATGAAAGAATCTTGTTCCATTGTTTGCCAATAATATCCCATTCTAAGCAATTTATTAACAAGGGATTTTCCACCAAAATGCCCACCACAAGAACCAGAATGAGCTTCTGCCAAAGCTACCAGGATTTCAGTTCTATTGAGACATCTTAATAACAATCCCTCATAAGATCATTTGTAAAGCGTATCTCCTAAAATAATGTAACGTGCTGCAAGCTTCCTAATACGATTACGCTTGTTCCTTGTTGCTGATTTAGGAAAAGTACCATCCTTCAAAAAATGAAAAATATGTGAGTACCATTCATCTGAATGCAAATTGAAACAATCAATGGTAATCTTTTCAGAAATTGCAGGGACTTTAAGAGTTTGTATAGTAAATTGAAAGTTTTTAGCATTATTCTCAAGACAAACCAAAGAAGCTGCACTTGTCATGGCATTTGCATGTCGATTATCCTTCCTAGGTAAAGTTTGAATCGTATAAGAGGAGAATTGTGAAAGCACATTAGGAGCTAAATCTCTGTATTGTGTCATTTTATCATTATTAGTTTGATATCCTCCTTTAATCTGTTCAACAATCAATTGCGAATCTCCATAGATTTGTAAATGTTTGATAGTAATGGATGAAGCTGCTCGTAGGCTAGCTAGTAGAGCTTCATACTTCACAATATTATTAGTACAAGGAAAGGTTAATTTGTATGATAAAGGGATGGGTTTTTTTGTAGGGGGAATCAAGATAATACCCACACCAGAACCTGTCTTACATTTAGACCCATCAAAATATAATTCCCAAATATCATCTTGTTGAATAGCTAGAATATTATCATCAGGGAATTCTATTGAAGTAGAACATGTATTAGGATGAGGACAAGGAGCTTCAGCTAAATAATCTGTTAACTCTTGTCCCTTAATAGACTTATGAGAAATAAAATTAAGATCAAACTCTGTAAACAACATCACCCATTTTGCCAATCAGCCAGAGAGATCAATTTGTGAGAAGAGATGTTTCAAAGGGTCAAATTTAACAATCACATTAACTTCAGCATTTATAAGATAATGCCTGAGTTTCTGACATGCATAAACTACAGCTAGACATTGTCTTTCCAAATTTGTGTATCCTCCATCATCAAGTAAAGTCCGACTAATGTAATACATAGGTCTTTCCTTACCATCATCATCATTTTGAGCTAACAACACACTCACGACCCTCGGAGTTGCCGAAGTGTATAAATGGAATGGTTTATCAGAATTAGCAGGTTGCAAGATAGGAGGATTTGCAAGATACTCCTTAAATTGCTCAAAAGTTTGTTTACACTCATCATTCCAAGCGAAAGTGGTATCCTTTCTAAGCAAGGAAGTAAAAGGGATAGTTTGGTCCGCTAAATTAGAAATAAAGCAGCGAATAGCTTGTATTTTTCCTTGTAAACTCCGTAACTGAGAAATATTCTTAGGAGGAGGCATATTAACAATAGCTTCAATCTTTTCAGTATCTACTTCTATGCCTCGCTTAGAGATTAAAAATCCTAATAATTTACTGGAATCAACTCCAAAGACACATTTCTTAGGATTCAATCTCATGTTGTAACTTCTAATCCTTTCAAATATTTGTCGTAAAATGGTAACGTGATCTTCTCTTTGTATAGATTTTGCTAAGATATCATCCACATAATCTTTGAGGATCTTATGAATATAATCATGAAAAATCAAAGTCATAGCTCGTTGATAAGTTGCTCTTGCATTTTTTAATCCAAAAGGCATCATGACCCAACAAAAAGTTCCCCAAGGTGTTATAAATACAGTCTTAAATTGATCTTCAGGAGGGATAAAGATTTGATTATATCCCAAAAAACCATCCATAAAAGATAACAAAGCATGTCCCGCTGTTGAATCCACAATCATATCAATGTTAGGTAACGAGAAATCATCTTTTAAGGATGCCTTATTTAAATCTCTAAAATCAGTACACATCCTTATCTTATTTTCTCTTTTTGAAACATGCACAATATTTGAAATCCAATCCGAGTAATCAATAGAATGGATATATCCAGAATCCAATAATTTTTCAATTTCACCTTTGACTAATAAAGCAATTTGTGGATTTATCTTTCGATTTTTTTTGCTTCACAGGTTTCATATTTGGTTTTAAAACAATGTTATGAGTAACAATCTTAGAATCAATACCCGACATATCTGAATATGTCCAAGCAAAGATATCCTTAAATTCAAGCAAAAGGGAAACCAACTGATCACGTTCATCCCAATTTAAACATTTCCCAATCTTTATCATCATTTCAGAGCTGTTTTCATCCATTTGAATATCAATAGTTTCAGTTATTAACAAATCACTTCGTATCGGAGAATCCATCAATAAAGGGAGAGTATCCTGTTTATCATGTTCCCCAAAATAAGCATCGATACTTAAACAATAAGGTTTTCGTCGTTTGTGATCAAACTTAGGTAAATCTTCATAAACCCCTAAAAATTCCATTAAGGCTTCATCTTCAAGAAAAATATCCAAAGAAGGTTCTTGATTAAGGTCAATAAGTAGTGGGTTAACGAACTTCAATTGTCCACCACAAATATGATTAACATTAAGAGGAAAAACCGATGGTTGTCTATAAGGATTGAATCCTAATCCATATGTATGATCATAAAATTCATTATCCAAAGGTACTTGTATACCTTGTTCATATTTACCACATCCTTTCCCATTAAATCCCGATTCCTTAAGAAATGATAACCAGGACTATATCGATCAGTCATATCAGAAGGAGTCCAAGGAGCGGCATATGTCACAATATCATAACAATCAGGCTTTATAGTTTCAATCGTTTCATTAATCGAAGTGGCAACAAAATTACTTTTCAGTTCCTCAGAAAGTGGAGAACGAGCAAATTTTTTTTTCTCAACTTCATTTTGTTGCTTCATGAATTCCAAATCAGAGACCTTGTATTCTCCAATAAAAGTAGGATTAAAATCCAATGTCCCCCAATCATCCTTAGTCAAAGAAGGAGATGGAGCTTCCTGTTGTTGAAACTCAGGTTGTTTTATCTCAAACTGTTGTATCTCTGGTTGTTTTTCAATCTCTTTACTAGGTTGAAAAGGTTCAGAGATTTTGGCATATTCTGCATTTAAGCAAGGATTTAGCACATCGTCCACATGTAATGTATACATTAAGTTATTATAGATGAACCTAACCTTGTGATGAAGAGTAGAAGGAATTGCATGCATAGTATGTAACCATGGCCTTCCTAAAAGAAGGTTATTATTGAGAGGTCCAGACATAACATGAATAGGAGTATTTAGAATAACTGGACCACCTTTAACAGGTAAGGTAATAATGCCCAAAATTTTATTCGCAATATTGTCAAATCCTCGTATAGGGACATTAGCAGGTTGAATAGTGGTAAGATCAACCTTAATTGCCTTGAGCATATCCATGCTACAAACATTAAGCCCAGATCCATTATCAATTAAGGTTCTTCGAATGATACTCTGGTTAATAGAGACAACAACCATAAGAGCATCATATTGATTCTGCACTTCTAGGGAAGGTAAATCATTATCAGAAAACACAATAGGAGGTATAGAAGGCATAGTATGCATACAATCCAGAGTAGAATGAATGTTCTCTTGATTAGGAGGCAAAGAAGGAAGAGTAGATAAAGCTTTTTGCAATGCCTCATGATATGTTGGGGAAGTTTGAAGTAATTCCCATAAAGATATCTTAGCAGGAGTAGCACATAATTGGTCAACTAAGTTATACTCCTTAAAGGTACATGGAAAGCTAGGTGCTTGAGGAAGCATAGGTTGAGAAGGAGGTAAAGAAATCAGAACAGTAGGCTGAGGGTTATTCTGTGTGCGCTAAGCATGTGGAACAGAATCAGTGTTATCCAAGAAATCCAAAGTATCTCTAGGTTTACCCTTAATTGTTATGCGAGGACATCCTTTTCCCATCATCAAAGGTGTAGGATAGATCATTTTAGGTTTATCAATGTTGCAAATAGTGGGACATGAAGGTAACCATGCACACTCCCTATGGTAAAGGTCAATTGGAGAGGTTGTGGAGGAGAGTGAAATATGAATAGGATCCATGGAGACCTTATTCGAACCATTTTCATCCTCGCTACCATGTACCTCATTAGGGAATCTATCCTCTTCTACAATAAAAGCCTCATCAAAGTACTCAAAACAAGAATCATACATGTTGAATACAAAGAAATTCTAAAAGCATGAAAATGTAAATATTTTTGTGTTTTAAAGAAATTTTGCAATTTTTTTTTTTGAATTTTTGAAATATAAATGCAAGAAATCTAATCTTATAAGCATGCAAGATATAAATCTAACACCAAAAAGAAAGAGTTGTCGTAAATGGGTTCACCAAAATGAACAATGGTAAAATGGAGCCTTTTTAATGCACCTATCATTTACCACTATTCATTTGTATATGTTTTGAATTGGAATTGCATAAGTAATATAAATCTGGAAATGCTTAAAAATTAGTTAAGATAAGATACATACCTCATCATGGAGTAGATTTAGAAATACCTATTTTCTGAAGCCTGTGCAGAGTTTCAGAAGATTCTGCAACCAGATCTAGGACTAAAAAATTGTAACAGAGAAAACCCAGAAAATTTTTGTCTTTCTGACAGTAGATAGTCTTTGACCCCGATAAAAGGTCAAAGACTAGCTTGAGATTCTGAATGTCGACTTTGACTTTGTTCGCATATCTCTGAAGTTCGCCGAAAAGGGTACTCAGATCCGTCCTCCAATTCTCGAAACGACTGTAGATATCTGAAAATGGTGTTTTTGGGGTGGCTATATAGGATTTTGCCTTAGTCAAACCCCCATTTTGGTGATCTCCACCTCCATGAATAGCCGATTGAAATGGAATGTGTGTGTATAGAAAGTGCAATGCCAAGATTTAATCCTCTAGATTAAAACCCTAGCATGAATATGTACGAGGAAACAATGCATAGATTTGAATGAGATAGGAAAGCATACCAAGCCCCCAAGGCTAAAGTACTCCTACCAAACTCATAATCTGTAATTGCTACCCAATGATTGTATCTTTGAATACTTGAATGTTGGCAATGGTGGGTCAAGGAAGAAAGGATCTCTCTTGCTCCAAATAGGTGTTCACAATGGTGTGCTCCGAAAGATGCTTGATATCAACAATGGCTTGATCTTCTATATCATCCTGTTGCAATCTTGCATCTTCACTTCACCATCACTTGCTTGCTTGAATCAATTATGTCTCCACTTGATGGATACTTGATCATGAAATTGCTTGGTGAAAATGAATGCAAATGAGAGTCTTTATATAGAGGTTTCAAGGTGAGGCTCCTAGAGTAATGTGAGGACCCATAATTCAAATTTCACCTTGAATTATGGTCCAATAACAATAACTAACTTAAGGATGGAAAATAAGTAAATGAATTTCAAATTAAAACCTTTCCGCATTCAGATTTGAGGGCCCGACATTGATTTCGGGGCCCACTGGGACCAAATTTTTAAAAAGGGGAACCAAATCTTGAAGGAGGTCAAAGACAACCTCGTCTCTGACCTAGGCCAGGGATGATCTCGAGCCTGACCTAGGTTAGGGACGACCTCATCCTTGACCCAGGGGTCCAGACCTTGTCAGAACTTGAAACAGAAGGTCCTGAGGATGCTCGGAGACCTAGAAATGATATTAGAATGAGACAGAATGCTAGGGAGAGGTACAAAATGTCATGATGATCATAATGAGAGCCAGGAGGACCTATTTCTAAGTCCTACCTAGAAAATAGAGCCATGGAAGAGGGAAATTAAGGAGAATCCTTAGGATCCTAACCCTAATTTCACCTAGAATATAGGAATTAAGTGCATAATGCATCCTAAATGCAAGTCTATCATTATAAATATACTAAAAGAGGGTGCTAAACCTATCAAGATGGAAGTGCTTCCATTTGAAGACGATACAATGTGAAATTCATTGATGGACATTTAATTATCATTTTTTTTCAAATTTCTTTGAGGTTAGTAATTAAGGGGTTGGGCGAGTAGGAGTAAATAGTGAGGAACATGGGCAATAAATAAAGCTCTTCCCCTACAACTTATCTCAAACTTTAAGGTGAAAGAGAGCATTTATTCATGTGTTATGCTGAGTGGATCTCCAACATTATACTTGTTTCAAGTGGATCTTCCCACTTGATTATGCCGAGTGATCTCCAACATTGTACCAATTTCAAAACCTGACAAATCAATCAGAATATGCATGGTTTTTAGAGATCTCAATCTAGGATGCCCTAAAGATGACTTTCCATTACCAAGCATTGATGCAATAGTAAATTTGACAGCAGGTTATTCTATGTTTTCTCTCATAGATGGGTTTAGTGGGATATAATCAAATTAAAATTGCTCCCAAAGATTAGGATAAGACAACCTTTACATGTGCTTGGGGAACATTTTGTTGGAATGTGATGTCCTTTGGTCTTAAAAATGCCAGAGCAACCTATCAAAGAGCCATGACTACCATATTTCATGACATGATGCACAAATTCCTAGAAGACTACGTGGATGACATCTTAGCCAAATCTCACTCAAGAGAAGAACACTTGTCAATTCTAGAAAAGATTTTTACAAGGCTTGAACAATTTAAAGTAAGATTAAATCCAAAAAAGTGTGCATTTGGGGTACAATCCGGTAAGTTATTGGGATACATAGTGTCAACAAAAGGTATTGAGGTAGACCATGCAAAAGTTAAAGCAATAATGGAAATGGGGGCACCAAGAAACATAAGCCAAATGAGATCCCTTCAAGGACGACTACAATCCATAAGAAGATTCATTTCCCAACTAGCTGAGAAATGTCATTCATTTACTCAACTCATTCATAATGACATAGTATTCAAATGGGATGATCAATGTGAAGAAGCCTTTGCACTCAAGAAATATCTTAAGAATTAACCTATATTGATGCCACCAATAAGAGGAAAGCCTTTACTATTATACATTTCAGCAACGAATCATTCCTTAGGTGCATTACTAGCTCAAGAAGATAAAAATGGCAAGGAGAAAGCAATCTATTATATTAAGGACTTTGGTCAAATATGAGTTGAACTATAGCTTAATTGAAAGAGCATGTTTGGAAGTGGTTTTTGCTTCAAAAAAGCTACAACATTATATGTTGGCACACGAAATAAGACTCATAGCTAAAATTGATCTTTTAAAGTACCTATTGAGAAAAATGGCCCTAATAGGAAGACTGACAAAGTGGGTCATAGTATTGAGTGAATTCAACATTGAATATGCGGATAAGAAAGCAATAAAAGACCAAGTTATAGAAGATCAATTGGAAAAAGCACCTTTGACAAAAGAATTTCCTATTCAAGTAGAATTCTCGGATGTAGAAATTATAAATATTGAGGCCAAGACATGGAAACTCTATTTTGATGGTTCATATACACAATATGGTTCATGAACAGGTATCTTGTTGATCACACCTCAAGGCTCTACTATTCCAAAATCTTACTAACTTCTCTTTCCATGTATTAATAACATTTCAGAGTATGAAGCACTTGTCATAGACATGAAAATGGCTCTAGAATGGAAAGTAACAGAGCTACAAGTATATGGCGATTCACAACTTGTCATTAATCAAATCAATGATAAATATCAAACAAGAGATGATGAGTTAATGCCTTACAAAAATATGATAGATGTTTTGAAGAAATACTTTGTTTTGATAACATTTGAGAAAATACCAAGAGAAAAGAACAAAGCAGCAGATGCCATGACACCATTAGCTTCTCTCCTACAAATGCCATATCAAAGCGCATGATATGAGTTCTTGGTAGAAGAGTTGGAACAAAATGCAATTGACCTTCATAATTCACAAACTATTTTCCTATTAATTGGACATGATTCTCCTTAGTATGGACCTATTTATACCTACTTAAAAGACCAAACCTTGCCATTAGATCAAACTAGAAATCAAAGAAGAAATTTTATAAGACAAGCTTCTCGTTATACCCTTATGTCATAAACATTGTATCGTAAAAGTTTTGATGGAATTCTTCTTAGGTGTCTAGAGGATGCAGAATTGAAAATAGCCTTACAAGACGTCCATAAAGGTATCTATGGATCACATTCAAGTGGTTGGACGTTAGCTAAAAAAATTCTTAGAATGGGGTACTATTGCCCAATCATGGAAAAAGATGCGTGTCATTTTGCTAAAATTTGCCAAAAAATGTCAATACCATGGTAATTTGATTCATGTGTCTGTACAAGAATTACATCCAATGACCACACCTTGGCCCTTTTATCAATGGGGGTTAGATTTAATTGGGATGATTTATCCACCATCATCCAATGGTCACAAATTTATAATCACAACAAAAAATATTTTACTAAATGGGTAGAAGCCATGCCTTTGTCTACTGCAACGGGTAAACAAATTGCAATGTTCATTTTGAATCACATAATTTGCAGATATGGCATTCCTCATGCCATAATAAAAGACAATGCAAAAGACTTCAAGAACAAAGATATAAATGAATTGTGTGAGAAATTCCATATGATTCATCATTCATCCTCCATTTACTATCCTTAAGGAAATGGCCAGGCAGAAGCAACAAACAAAAATATCCTTAAGATCTTGAAAAGAACAGTGGATAAATCGGGAAGACATTGGCACATACAATTGAATCCAACCTTATGGGCATACCGCACAAGTATAAGTACACCAACTAGAGCCACACCTTTCTCACTAGTCTATGGAATAGAAGCATCATTACCTTTAGAAGTGGATATCCCATCCTTGTGGATTTCATTGCATGTATTGTTAACAACAAAAGATTATAGAGTGGAAAGACTCCAAGAACTAGAATTACTTGATGAACATAAAAAAATAAGCATATGAACATCTTAAGGTATATCAAAACAAAATGTCAAGGAATTATAACAAGAATATCAATCCAAGGGAGTTTCAAGTGGGTGATCTAGTGTTAAGAGAGATTCCAAAGAACCAAACAGAAAGAGAAAAAAAGGGAAAATGGGAAGCAAATTGGCTAGGACCATTCATTATCACATCTTCCTTCAAGATAGGAACATATAGATTATCTGATTGTGAAGGGGAAGAGTTACAAGATCCTATCAATAACATACATTTAAAAAGGTTTTATACCTAAGTCAGTTGAAACAATATCAGTCAAAAGAGTATCAAATAAGACAGTATCAACATTGTACAATGGAAAGAGTTCCTAAAAAAATCCAAAAACAGTGGAAAGAGTTCTTGAAAAAATCCAAAAATAGTGAAAAGAGATCCTGAAAAAATCCCAAAATAGTGAAAAGATTTCCCGAAGAAAGTAAAAAATAGTGAAAAATTGATCATGAGGAAAGAAAAAATAAATTCAAATATAGATCCTAAAAAAATGGTTATCTTCGTGAAAACCTGGTAAATAGGTGCCCTGGTAAAAAAAAAGAGAAAATGTATCTTGGTGAAAACCTAGCAATAGGCATCTTGATAGAAAGAAAAACAAATAAAAGAGAAAAAGAGCAATAAATTCAAGTGGTGAAAACTTGGTACACATGCACCATTTAACCATAAAATCAAGTCTAGTCTCATCTTCCATATGCATTTCGCTATCATCCTTGTATTTATTGCATTAGTCATCATTTGTACATATTGCATAATAAATTCCCAGAGTTGCATTTGTAAATACCCAAGGTTTTTGTCATGATTTGAAAAATGATCTAAGTCCAACATCGCTATGGAAATAGATTGGGGGCATCTTATCCTAAATCGAAGTGATTAATAAAATAGACACCACTTAACACAAATCAACGCATCAAACCACAAAAACTTGACACTTGAACTTTTGATTCATATCAAATCCCAGTCCAAAAAAAATTTGATCTCAAAAAAATGATTGACATTTTGATGCTCAATCTACACTTGGTTTTATCTTTATCAGGATTAAAAACAAACAAATATTGAAATGGATGGAGTTCTACTTGAAATATAGATTTGAAAACAATGGCAAAATTTTCAAAAGTGTTACTTGATTTGTGAAGTCATGAATTTTTAGCAAATCAATGAGGTCTTTTGACTAGAGGAGCGATGATAAAAGCATGATATTTATTTTTAAATTTTTGCATGATTGTCTTAAAGTTGACACTTCAAAATATGTAATATTCGTCTAAGGACATGATCATCAAATAATAATTGAGGACATGTACATATGGAGAGAATCATATCTTTGTCTGTTTACACAACATGATACCTTGGACATTTTGATCTTTCATATCTTAATGCCAAAATCCACTTGCAACATTGAATCCGATGAAAGCGGTATTCATACTATCATGGCTGAAAATCAAACCAGTGAGGGTTGTACCAATTCTATGCACACATCTTGAGAGGAAAGTGGTATTCAAATCATCATGGTTGAACTAGTGATGATTGTACCAATTTCATGTTCCAAAATGCTCAATGATGAAAAGAAGCATCCTTTTTATTGAAAGAGACAACTAGTTGCAGTCATATAGATTAAATTTGCATGTGGTTTGTATCTGGATCCTTTTCTCTAAACAAAAAAGAAAAAGGGGTAGAGTCAAGTACAATCAAAAGATTCTTCATTACTTCTTTAATTAATCGAATATGTTGGACTAAATAAAAAACATAGGAGTGTATAATTTAGTACCATGTTAAGTTGCATTTCATTAATCATGAGTTTGCATTCATTTATTAAGTGCATAATCAATCATTGCATTACCATTGCATTGTATATCATTTAGATTCATAGAGTCACACCACATCATAAATCCAATGGTTAAAAGCATATAGAATCATATTGGAACCATGCACATATCATAGGTGCATCATTATTCATTAAACATTAAATCATTCATGCATTTCATTAATCATCAATTCATTAAAAATATAAATAGAATCATTAAAGGCATTTCATTAACATTTTGCATCCATCTAAGCTATGTCATATATAAGACATCCATCCAGAGCATATAAGATTAAATGCATTTATAACATTTTGCATCAGAAAAACAAAAAACAAAAAACAAAAAACAAAAAACAAAAAACAAAAAACACGCATATAGATAAGACATGTAGAGTTGCATACACCATCAAAAAATTAAATGTCCAACATATAATGACATCATAAATGAGAAGAGTCTATCAGAAGGATAATTAAAGTAATATCCATCAAATGAAATCAAATGTCCATGAAGTTCATCAACAAGAGTCTTGATCAAAATGATACATATGATACAAAGGGTGAGACAACCAATGCTCTCAAAAGTACCACCTGCACCTGTTTCATCTGGCCCACTTGTATCTGTCCCATATGTAATTGTACTTGTACCTTTGCTAGAACTAGGCTGAGAACCCTGCTGAGCCATAGTAGCCACAAAGGTCTACATCATAGCACTAAAATGAGATATTCGACCTCTAATCTCTGCCATACTAGCCTGTAAAGATCTCACATCCTATACAAGTGTATTTGGTGCTTGTGAAGCTGATATTGCCTGTGCTGGTTGAACTGGGGCAACTGGGGAAACCTATGCAACCTATGGAACCTAACCCTGAGGAAAAGGTGCCTATCTAAGTACACAAGGTCTTTGTCGACCCCAACTCGCAATACCCATCTGATGAAGAGCAATCCATCCTCCACCCCACATCCTCACACCTCTCACTCTCACTCTCACACTCACTCTCCGAATGCCATGACCCCTCATCCTCACACTACCACCTCTGATAGGTATACGAGTTGTAGCCTATCTATCAACCTGACCACCTCTAATTGGTGCTCTCCCATCATCATCATCATCATCATCACCACCCTTAGATCTATCATCAATATTAGGAATAGGCGAAATGAGGGAATGGATGCTGAGTGAACCACTACGCATAATCATTTGTCATACCCGCATCAACAATATGAGATCACATATCCCAGGCCAAGTGAGGCAATGAAAGAATCTCATAGCAAGTAACATGATAATCTATTTGTGGATCCCACATGGATCTCTCTACCTGTACACGTGCATACAAGGCCAAACCATGAGGAATACCCTATACTCGCCCAAACTGACAGAGAACCCTGTGTAAGCAAAACCTCTCGATAGCCAATGGTGTCCACCTGATCATCCACTGAGGCATGAACATGAAGGGAACCTATGAATCATCCTCTCGCTATGGCTCACATTCAATCTAAGGTCGCCATCTGACCTGATCAATATCATCTAGCATATGGCACCAATAATCTAGTTTGCCCATATAAGGCTGGACAACTATCCCCTCATAAATATAAGCATAAGACCATCCAAGATCTATATCTCAAGCTGCAATGGGCCTAGTAATAGGAAGATGCTCCCAAGTCCAAACCTGTAGTAAAATAGCACTTGCCAATAATGCAACATCATGATGATGAATTACATGATGTAACTCATGATACAACTGAGCCAGGACACAAGAGCCCCAACCAAATCTGTGTGGATGAGCGATCATGTCCTCAAGGATCCTGGCCCAACTAACCACAAATCCGTGACCCCTTTGATCTGGTAGCAAGAATCCGTCGATCAATACACCCATAACTACATGAAGTATAGGTAAATAAACAAATTGAGCCCAATCAATGCTTTCATCACCAATATTCGCATCTCTGAAAACCCGTCGACAAGTTGATCTATCGTATACTTGATCATAATAAACCAACTCACCTCAATTAGGAATCCTCAATAATCTATACACATCCTCAAGAGTGACTGTCATCTCACCCATCGACAAATGGAAGGTATTATGGTTGGAGTGCCAATGCTCTTCCATAGCCATGAGAAGACCTTGATTCACGTGGAATCTAGGCATGCCTAAGAGGAAGAATAGCCTACATCGACCAATGAGCCATCGCTCCTGAGCACTTAGATGCACAATCATATCTAATGGGCATGGATATAAACCCTAGACATATAACTTCCAGAGGTGAACTTGTTGAATCAAGTGACATCAAATCGGTAAAAAAATATCTAAATATATGATCACAAGTCAATTAGAGAAACCTATCATCCTATCGCTCACCTAGAGCACAACACCATTTTTTCCTAATTCTAATAAGAGAAGATGGAAAAACATCAAATCAATCATACCAATCAATCAAGATTGATAATCAACATTCGTCAAACATGATCAAACTGACATCAAAACATTTGTTTTCATCACAAGCATAACTTTTTTCATCAATCGATCAATCACGGAAATCAATCAAATAAGACAAGTTCTTTAATCAGATAAAAATTCACAAAAATTTAGCTACGTGTCATTTTACAAGATCATACGCGCCGAAATGCATACATGCTATTTTGTTTATCATATGCGCTGAGGAAATCATCATACACGTTAAACTAACTTTTACATGTCATTTTACATTGTATGGACTATTTAATCATTTATATGCGCTATTTTAGTGCGTGAATGCGCTAAAAGATTATCCTAGGTGCTATTAAATTGCTTCCTACATGCTATTTAATGAAATTGGTAAAAACAAATTAGAGCAACATCTAAAAATTTGAAATTTTTGCAATAAATTGATGAAATTGAAAATAAAGATAGATTGGGGTACTCACCAGAGGTCCATAGTCACGTGGGCATTGAAATATGTGACCTCTCTTGAACTAATGCTCTCAAATGGGGAGTACCATCTATGATATCACCAGAAGGATCAGAGAGAAAAAGTCAAAAGGATAAATGAAAAATGAATAGTAAAAAATGACTTTTTGACTTCTATATATAGCCCTGTGACCTAATAAGGAGGTTTTTTTTATCACATTTTTTACTCAGGGTAAAAAATGTTCACCACATTTTTTTTGCAGTCGGGGCATTATCATCAAAGAGTCATTATATCATTATCATAAATGAAATCAAATTTGCACAAATATCCAAAATTTCAAAAAATTTTATAAAATCACAACGAGATAATACTTCATAAAATCAACTTCAATTTCATTTACGAGGGGACAACATATCATAATAACTTGCAATCAAGTGAATCAATTTTTTTTTTCAAATAAGTGAGGCATCAAAATTAGGGAAAATTTTCAAACCTGGTATCATATCAGGAGTTGAATATTGTAATAGGAATCTGCACCTTCATCGAATCAGGGTTTTTCATCCAATTAGTTGTGAATTGAGGTATCAATCATCAAGATAAGATTAGACATTAGAAAATCAAACATCAGACATTCTTTGAAGCAACATGCTTCACACATTGATTCAAAGAGGGGCATTTATATACACTTAAAAATGTTCAAGCTAAATCAAAGTGAGCAATCAAGAATTAAATCAAGGATTAATTGGAAAACAAAGACAAAGTGGATTTAATTAAATCAAGCTGGTTATTCGTTCAAATCAATTTGTCGATTTAAGAGTCTTTTTGACATTAATCAATTTCATCACTTCACATCAAATTGGTTGGTTGTCATAATCAAATCAGACAAGGTGTTAAGCTTCATTGCATCAAATCAAGTTGAACATTCTGGTCTTTCTATCGATCTTCATCCAATCAAGCTCAAAGTCGGTAGCATTGGTTCTTGTTCAATCAAGTTTAGAATTGATGTATTGGTCTATTTTATTGGTCTTCGTCCAATCAAGCTCGGAGTCAGTATAATTGGTTCTTGTTCAATCAAGTTCATAATTGATATCTTTTGGATCTTCAATCAGTCTATGTCCAATCAAGTTTGGAACTGATAGCTTGGAATCTCTATCAACTTTCATTCAATTAAGTTCGAAATTGATCTATTGCAATCAGGAATGGTTTCAACAAACCGCATCAAGTTATTCATTGGTTCAACATCAGAAGTTCTTTGAATCGATGCACAACCCACACATCAATTCAAAGAGGGGCAAATGCAATCACCTAAAAATGGTCTATCTAACTAAGTGCCCCTAATTTTAGTTAATTAACTCAAACAAATATGCTAGACATAATTATGTAAGTAATTAAATCAATTGACTTGCATATTTAAATCAATCATCAAATAATCAATTAAATTAATTGATTGAGCTTAAAAGGTTATTTAAAATCAAATAACTAATTAAAAGGTCTTCAAAATTATTTTAATTAAATAAACCAACCTCTTCAACTCATGGACATACAAGTTTCTAATTAAAAAAGAGAGTGAAGAAATAGAAGTTGTCATCTTTCTTTGAGTCTCATACAATTATGAGAATTTTCTAAAAACAAAAGAGAATCTTGACCACTCAACATGATGAATTTCAACCACATGTTCACTCTTGGATTTGTATATAAACCAATTCCCTGGCTCATTCAAAGGATCCTTATTTTGTTAAGTAAGTGCATTATACTATTTTTCTCTTAAACTTACACGTTTAGTATTATTAATTTCAATCTCTAAAAATCTAGATTTGCATGTTAGCTTGTAGCTTTCAATTCATGGAATAATCTCATATCTGTAATCACCTAAAATTTGTCTAATAGAACCTAAGCCCCTAATTTGATTAAATTGCCTTGCAACAAACTCTAAATCTCAAAGGCCTAATTTACTAGACATAATTATGTAAGCAACTTGGATAATCCCCTTTGCATAATTGAATTATTTCTAAAAATAAGCATAAATTATTTTTAATATTAAAAATATGAATTTTTTTTAAAGTGTCAAAACTTTCTTTTAATATAAAGTTGTAGCACTTTTATTAAAAGAGCACTTTGTGCAACTTAACCTCGATTAATTGACAATTAAAAGGGGATTTGTTATTTTGTCTTATTCTTCCATCAAGCTTGACCAATCAAATTTCTTGAATCCTTTCACATGAATTGATCTTTCTCACCACACATCTCTACCTAACCTCTTTTGCCTCTTAATCTCCACCTTTCACTCTTGAGACAATTCTTTTAAAAGTAAGCTCTTCCTTGGCTCAAGGGTCCCCCACTTTTGCATTCTAGTCTTAATATTGATCATCTTAGTAATTTGCATTCTTGCATTCTAGAGTAATCTTGTTATCTTGAATTCTTAGTTCTTAGTTTCTTTCATCATATGCTCATAGCTCTCTTTCATTGTTAACCTATCTTGCTTTCATTCTAGCATTGTTAATCTTTCATTCTAGTTTCATTTCTAGTTTATGTATTGCATTTGAGTCTTCCATTTTGGAGTAGTCAAGTCACTAATTCTTCATGCCAATTTGATGAGCATTATGAGAGGATTAAACTCGCTTCAACTAGGAAACAATAAGCCACTTTTGAGGGTTTAGTTTGTTCATTTGATAAGAACTCTTCTAGCTAAATTCTTGAGTTAATGGTTTATTGAGTGTTGGTTGCATTTCATTTGAATACCAATATTGAACCACACATTTTTGGAATCCACCATGGGGCTCGATTAAGTTTTTAGTCCCATTTCTTACAGGTTATTTTTATTTATTTTCTAAAACCACGATGAATATCGCACATAATAGTACAAATTATCATACGTCACCCTATTTCATCACATGCAATTGCAATTTTTATTGTACCATAATATGGATTAAGGTGATTTATTGCATGGAATTATGAGTTTCATTGTACGACATAAAAACTTTGGCTTTCATTGCATGGCTCTTTGTGTTGAACATTGTACGATAATATGGTATTGACTATGTTTCATTGTATAAAAAATAGAGAGCATTTTTAAGGGTCTAATTGCTTGAATCTTTGGATTTTTATGCTTGATTCATCTTTCTCTTGACCTTAACCTTCAATTTTGCAGGGAATAACAGGTTTTTGTAGGGTATTTAAGAGAGAAATCACATGTCATTGTCATCTACATGGCTTTATTTTGAGACTAATAATAATTTGTGGTTGTAGGACGCTCACCAAATACATGTTTTGAGATTACTAAAGCTATTTGTGTTACAGGTTGCTTTGGAGATACAAATCAACATTGTACTTTCATAAATTTGGTTTTCTAGGCATCTAGCTTAACTAGGAAGGCTTTCTTTCTTGTGACTAGTTGAGTAGTAGGAGAGTATGCTCTCCACCTCCTAGCTGAGGTTGAATTAGAAATCTTGACCTACTTGGTTTTTCACTTGCAAAGAGTCTTTGGTAAATGAATATGTGCTTGATGTGCTTGAGAGAAGCTATGGAGTAGGAAAGTATGCTCTTTTCCCTTGTGGAAAATCAGAAATCGAGACCTTCATTAGCCTATCCACTTTTCTTTTCATTTTACCTTTAGAGGGCCTACCATTTAGGTAAAAATGTTGTGGGAATGACCAAAGTGGGACAAAGAAAAGCTAGCTCATCCAACCCACTATAAAATTTATGCCTTGTTGGCAAAAAATCACGAGGATGTAGCTATTAACTCTGTTGGGTCACTTGTTTGACTGGAAGAACACACACAAGAGTGATGTGTAGGGCCAAGAGGTCTCAATCTTTCTTGCAAGACTACCTTACTTGAAGCCCTTGTAGGGCTATATGCCTCAATCTCGCTAAGCGGAACTACAAGGGATAGTTAAGAATGAATGCCCTTACTACACCATTAGTTAGAAGCTACCCGAATTACCTCCAAAAGTATCATAATCTTTGTATAAGGATTGATCTAAGTGGCCTTACCTGAGTCACCTCAAGATTACTCACCATATGTATTCCCTTGGATACTATCCACAGAAAAGCCAACATCACTTTGTGTGAGGCGAAGGAATACCAAGTTGTGGGAAAATGTTTTGATACTAGCCTTGACCTTTGGTAGTTTTTTCTTGATGTATCCTTGAATGTGTTGAGACCCGTGCAAATCATTGTGAAATATACACTTGATGCTCTTGACATATTGCAACACCCCCCTTTAGACCTCACAAGTGCTTGTGTCCCCAAAGTTTCTTTGTCCTTTGGTGGATTGTTTGAAGAATTTTGTTTGATCATGCTATTGCTTTCTTGGAAACATTTAGACTTACATTTAAGGACAATCAAACCTATCACAAATTCAGAACCATGATAGTCGAGATTGGTCATATCCCTCAAAATAGTGGTAAATTGTCTTTTTCCTGCATTTTGTCATTTTCCTCAGCATCATATCATACGATATGAGTACTTTATCACACCCTGTGTCAAGTTCCATCATACGAAAAGATTGTCCTTCACCATATTATCACACTTAATTGGGAGTTTCATCACACTTAGTATTGAGTTTTATCATACGATCCTGTTCTTGACTAGTTAAAAAAACTGCATTGAGTTCTCAAGATTTTAGTAGTTTTCACTGTCTATGTTCTTTTTGGCTTTTTTGTCATCTTGATCAGTAGTCGCTCATCTAAAACTCATATTATCAATGGATTGAGTCCTTTATAGTAATTTGGTTTCTCTTTGCTCTTGTTATAAGATCTTGGAAGTGCTTTGGTTATTGACTCAAAATCTTCTGTCTTATTTTAAATCAAATCTCGCTCAACTTTGTCACAAGTGCCACTTAGTAGGCATTCATGCCTCATTCTCGATACCTTTTACTTAGTTTCCTTGGCTACATCAACTTGGTCACAAGTATCACCTAGCACACATTCGAGCCTCATTCTCGATACCTTGCACCTTGTTTCAACTGCCTCTTTAACGATTACTCACCATTGAGACAAGAACTATCATTACTAGGATCTTCTTACACTAGCTTAGTCATCTCATTACTATCATTTTTTCAATCTCATCTTCCATGCCAGTTAGAAATTGTAGTCATTCCTATAAGGCTACACGTGATTTGAAAGGAACATCTACTTACGATACCCCCAGACCATCTTCTCGTGAAGAATCTTTACATCAAGATCTTGCTTACCAGTCAGTACCCTTTTCCCATGCTGAGAAGTTTGATCAAATTGACATGTCAACCTATAATTGGGGTGTTCACAGAAGGCATGATTTTGATTCCTCTGAGGATGAAGAACCTACACAAGAAGAAATATGAATGTGCCAAAAAGAAAAAAACTTCTACAAGGTGATGCAAGCCATCATGAGGCAAGATAAAGATTGATATTTTATGCATATCACCTCTATAGGTGTGAAGCTTCCCCCTGACTTTGATGTGGATGGTTTACTGCAAAAAGAGGGAGTCTCCTCTCACAACTCTTAGAAAACAACTTCAAGATGTACGCTGTGAGATGTCACAACTTAAAAATGACAAGGACAAGCCCTCTAACAAATATTCACTTGAATCAATATGTCCTTTCCCCTTGACAAAAATCTCTACATGTCGCCTTTCCCATCCAAGGTGGAGATCCCTAAATATGAAAAGTACGATGGTAAAAAATATTTGTAGGATCACGTGCATGAATTTTGTGCCCTAAGCATGGAATTTATGGATGAACAAAGCTATCTCTTGATACTCTTTCCTAGAAGTCTTGGTGGCCAAACTATGAGCTAGTTCACCTCGCTTTCCCCTATCATTAAGAAATTTGATGAATTCGTTTAGAAATTCATCCAACAATACTCCTACAACATCTCTCATACTGTTACCATGCTCGAATTGTGCAATACAAATCAACGTGGGAGAACCCTCTGTCACATTCCTTCAATAGTGGTGAAGAATCTTTGCTAGATACTCGTGACAAATTCTCGAGAATGAGAAGATTGATATATTTATAAACACTTTGGTTCCTGAAATGAACTATGCACTACAAATGCAAACACATGCCTCATTTGAAAAACTGGTCGAAATGTCTATCCACATAGAAGATGTCCTTGTGTGGAAGGGAGAAATTGTAATACCCGAAAAATGGGCTATAGGACCATTGACCTCCTACATCGACAAATCGATCAAAATCGACACCAAAGTCCTAACCAAAGGCACATCTGCGCATTAAATCATCTAAACCCTAATCGATCTAATCTCAATTCTGCATTAGGGAATATTTCCTGAATATTCCTAATTTATCCAAATTATCTCCTAATTAAATATTATTTGGCGATAAATGATATTCTTTTATTTATCCTAAATTTGATTAATTGAATATGATAAATATTTAATTAATTAGACTTAATTCTGCCACTTAAATATTTAATTAGATTTAATTCTATTTATTCCTAATTAATATTATTTAATTTTGACAATAAATAAAAAATCCTACAAATAATTGATTAAATTCTTATTTAATTAATTAAATCGAGTTGTCAAATTTAATGATATAGTTTTGGAATAAAGTTTGATTAAATAATTGATTAACCCATAAATCAGTTATTTTAATTCAAAAATCTGTTAAGTTGAGAATAATTCATTTGAATTTTAAATTAATTCATAATTATCCATGCACATTCAGAAAAGCAGTTAAACTTTAAATCAATAAATCAATTCAATTTGTTATCTTTTTGAACTCAACATCTATTTTTAGTTAAAAACTGATCTAAACTTCTGATTTGAGTTAAAAAGTTGATTTTTCATGATTTTGTGAGTTAACTAATTCTAATTTCTTGATAACTCAACAATCAATCTAAGTTAATCAGGGAGATATTTTTGGCTTTCCATGAGCTCTCCAAAATCTTTTATTTTTATATAAACAAGGCTCAGTCCTTCACAAAAGATCCTTCAATTGTGCTTTCAATTACTTGGAGAATCGAGCTCTTGCGAATAGGCGATTGTGAGATTTTTGCAATTTTAATTTCATTATTTATAATCAATTCATAAGAATTTCACAACATTGTTAGATTAGATTTTCAATTCATTTCAATCCATTCTAGATCAATTTCATATCGGTTTTTCATCATATTACATAGAAAATCCAAAAATATAGATTAATCTGCATCCATACTTTCATTTCTTTCATCATTTCAAATCTTTCATTTAGGTATTGCATTGTCACTGGTCTCGGTCATAATCTGAGAATGTCAAATTCATACCTACTAGAAGGCAGTAAATCGCCTGTTTATCTATATTGTTTTTCATTCACAGATTTCTTGATTTGCTAGCCTGTAATGTTTTATTGAAGTGTTGTGTCCACAACTAGGTACAAAATTCACATGCACATTTCTGGCACCCACCGTGGGGCCCTACAATGGGTTTCCATTTTGATTCTATCAATTTTTTGACAATTTCGTTCAAGCTTCAATTTTTAATTTTTAATTTCTTTTTCTCTGTACGATTTCGTATGACATTTCAGAAAGTCATATCAGAATACTCTGGTTGTCATACGACAAATGACATTCTGGATTGTTGTATGGGTTGTTATGTAGTGTCGTCTGGAAGCTAAATTGTCGTATGAGAATATACTCATTGTTGTATCATTTCCATATTGTCGTATGAGAAGTTGTAGAAATTCATACGAGTTTTGATGCCAATTTTGCATAGTCGTATCAAATTTTTGAGCAGTCTTTTCAGATTTTAATTTCAGATTTCTATTGACAGCTAATGCTAACGATTGATACTTGCTATTTCTGATAATTTTTACTTAAGGAAAAGATCAATAAAATAAAAATAAGGTAAAATCTACTAAGCGCGTTGCTTTCGATCTGAGGTATTTTGCTACATATCTATAACATTTCAATTTTGGGAAATAAAATGAACCTCTCACGTGTCAGGCTTGAGTGTTTCTTGCTTTCATAGATCACACATTAATTTTTTCTCTAAAAGAAACAAGGAATCTAGATTTTCTTTCCTGCATCTCATATAGTAATTAGGCCCTATGAACACTATTTGAGGCGTTCTTGAGAGAGTGGGCTTCATTCTCTTGTTTTACATGTGAAGCTCTTCTTGAAGATAAATCCCCTTGTAGGTAGGGAAGGACTTGTTATCATCTCACAATCTTACTTAGTTTAGTCTTCAATCTTTGATGGTACATTGTCTCTTGGTCCCACTTAGAGAGATCGATAGTCATTGTTGTTGACATACAAACCTTGGTGAGGTGGTTTCAATTTAGTGTGTCAATCAATCTACTTGCTATGTTTGGGTGAGGTGAAGAGGTTGGAGGATTATGCATTGTTCCATTTTTGGGCACATCAGAAATTAAGAACCCTTGAATCTGAGCTAAGTCCCCATGTGGTCCATTTTGTGAGTCTTCCTTGTTAGAGAGGGTTAACCATAGTGGACATTCCCTTTATTGGGTAAACCACGTGGACAGAACCTCAAGTGGTAATAGCTATTTCTGAGGTGGTAGTGACAACTGCTATACAAATGTCCTTGTGGAAGAAATTTCCATAGGTGTAGTTTCTTGTTGGGCTATCAGATCTCCTCAGCATCTCCGATTGATTAAATTCTTGGAATGTGTCAAAACCCCAGTGCGCTTGGATTGGAGTTCGCCCTCTTGAGATTGCAAAAGTTGTAGAGTCAACCATTACTACGAACCATAGTGCAACCAACTTTTTATTTTCTAGGACTATGTATGTGACTGCAAAACATTTTGAGAACATACACAAGTAGAATTCTTAGGGAGTAGAATACTACGTCACTATTCTTGTTCATGTGCAAGGTTGCTTTGTCCCTTGCTCATTGTTTGAAGATAATTGTTTTCTTGAACTCCTTGATTGATGTCTTGTGTGCCTGATCCACGATAAAAATATGTTAATGCACCTAGTTGGTCATTTAAAATGAACGAACCCAAGACAAACCACTACACAGATCTTCAAAACTTGTGCTAAAAAACTTGTGAAATAATTGCTATCAAAATCAACCAACAATCTAAAAAACTTGCAAAATCTAAAGAAAACTCCTTTTCTGGTGTCAACTATCATCTTGGAAATTCAAGATTCATACGAGTTTTTGCAAATTATCGTATCAGAACCCCCAGAAAGTCATACAGGGAGCCCTATATTGTCGTACGAGTGTTGTCAACAAATCTTAAGCAAATTTGAACCCTGGAGTTGATTGTCATACGAGTTTTCCCAATTGTCATGCCATACCCTATCCTAACTCATACAAGTGTGGATAAAGTCATACGAGAGTTGAGTCAAAGTTGTCAGAAATCCTTCAATTTTGTCAAAAATTCAATCATTGTGGTCAGCCACCAGATTCTTTCAGAATATTCACTGCGTCTAGAACAGAGCAGAAAAACCAGAACAATCCAATTCATTTTTCTAAGTGGTCTCTTGAGTTTGATCTAGCCTTCTGATTTATCAATTTGAATCCTGTTTCATCTTGTGTCAAAACCTTGTCAAAATCATCTTCAAATTCAACCCGCAAAATGGCTAAGTGCTGTGAACTCATGTCCACTATCTTTGGGCATCTACCCATACATCTAGGGTACAATATCCTACACTTACATTCAATCAATCTTTTCATCAATGAACCAATCCAATCTTGACAAGGTTGCATCATTCAATTTTCTCGAATCAGGTCATTCATCAGTTGTCTTAGTCTTTCTCTTCCGATTCACTCAAGGTTAATGGTGGAAACCAGAGATTCCTCACACAGAAAATCTAGAGAAGAACTAAAATTATCACCTTTGTCTTCTTACGTTGTTCAGTCCATTAATCAACCTTACGATACAACTCATTACGAAGAAGATGCTCTAGGTAATCTACATCTGAAATAAGGTTATTCTAATCCTCCTCAATCAACCCACAGAGGTAATCAATCAATTCCACATCAATCAATCCCCGAGAATCCTCACAACACCACAATGTCTCAAGGAGGAGCAAACTAAGGCTCCCAGGGTCATCACTCTAATCATGGTGGAGATCCCAAACCAACACCGTCTGAATTTGAACGATATAGGAATGATGATTCCTTTTTAAAAATGATGAAACACTTCTTACAAGAAGAGAAAGAGGCCTATTTCTTACACCTATCTCAACAAGGAGCCAAACTTCCTCAAGACTTTAATATTGATAATATCATCACACAAGAGGAAGAAACTCCCATCACATCCATGATGAAACAGATGCATGCCATGCAAGTTAAGCTTAACAAGTTGGAAAAAGAGAAGGAACCTAATGAATTCTCTATGGAGGCTCTATGTCCCTTTCCATTTGATAAAAACTTGTACATGCCACCATTCCCGAAAAGAGTGGAGATACCAAAATATGACAAATACGATGAAAACTCTGAACCCCAAGATCATGTTAGAGAATTTTGTACTCAATCCATGGAGTTTATGCATGAACCAACCTACTTAATGCATCTTTTCCCATGATCTATGGGAGGAGAAACCATTCATTGGTTCTCTAAAATGCCTCCAACAATCAATAATTTTGAGGAGCTGATCAAACTATTTTACCAACAATACTCCTATAATATCAACATCTGGTCACTACGATCGACATCTACAATCTTAAACAATAGTCGAGAGAGCCCTTCCTAACCTTCCTCAAATGCTGGAGGAAGAAATTTTCACTTTATGCCAGACAAATCCCAGAAAATGAGAAATTAGAGATCTTTATCAATAACCTAATTTCGAAAATCAATTATCACCTGCAAATGCAGAATCATACTTCTTTTGAGAAAATGGTAGAAAGTGCCATAAAGATTGAAAATGTGCTTACTCATAAGGGAGATATATCACTTAACAAAGATAACAAGTATGAATCAGGTTCTAGTTCCAACAACAAAGATAAAGTCAAATTCTGGAACAAGAACAAGAATGTTGTAATAGATGGTGTTGTCGATCACATCAGTGCTCCACCAAAGGCACCAACATTCAATCTCACCATTGGCACCCAAGCCATAAAAGCTTCCGAACTAAAGGCATTTGAATCTTCTAAAAAGTCTAATGACTATAAACCATGGGTTGCAAAACCAAAGCATGAGTTCACTCCTTTGGGTGAGTCCTTAGAATTTTCCATGAAAACACTATTGGTAAACAAAATCATCACATTGCCTGAGATAAAACCATATGATCCAGAAATTAAACCTAAATGGTGGAAAGAGACCGATTTCTGTGACTTCCATCAAAACAAGGGTCATAGAACCAATAATTGCATGCACTTAAAGCATCTCATACAAGACAAAATTGATGATGGAGAAATTGTAATTGACAACCATAGAACCAATAATGATCATACAACATTCACAGAACCATTTTCGAAGCATAATCAAGGAGATTCATCTTCTAAACCTAACATGGATGCTAAAGTCAATTAAGCCTACTTTGGAAACAATGATGTCATAAACATGGTTGAACCATGCCTATCTGAACATTGCAATGTCATCACCATTGTAAGAAGAGATAGAGATAATCAATTAACAAATGCAGTAACTTGATCACAAGGTCAGGTACATCTACAAGGACAAAACTCGGGTTCACCAAATGACCCTAAGGTGCCTTTCAATCTTTCATTTGCTTCTAAATAGAGGGCTGCCTCAAAATCATCAAACCCTAAAGAGACCAGGGCAACATCATACAGTATTGTCCAACAACTCCAGCATACTAATGCAAAAATATCCATGTTTGAGTTGCTTCGGATATCTTCTGCTCATAGGGCTATTCTGGATAAAGCTCTACTTCATTCCAATGTTCTTGAAAATCTTGATTTGGATAGATTTCAGACTACGGTTGGTCATCTGACATCACCCCAGTATATCCTTTTTAGAGGAAGATGACTATTGGTGTATGTGCTTCTAGGTTTGCTTGCACACTTTGCTAAGAAGACCTTGCTTGTCTTCTTCAAGGATCCTATTCTCCTCTAGGATATCCAAAGGCTAAGATGATTAACTAAGGCCTTACCTAGCTCTTCTCTAAGAGCCTAACTCCTCGTGCCTCACCTTGAAGGACAATCACCCTTTGATTATTTCAATGCTTTTTCCTACACTTAGAAGGCTCTAAGTGCCATCTCCACACAAACATAAAAAATCATTTTAGGGGTGTCAAATGCTTCATTAAAATTCATATCACTTCCATTTGGATGCATCTTGAAGGATCTCCAAGCTCTTTCTTATTGGATTCAAGACTTAGTCTTTAGGAGGCCTAATTAGGCCCAATTCCTTGTAGCCCTTGACAGGGACCTTTTCCACTTTCCTGCCAAAAATTTCCAAACAACTTAAAAATATAATCCCACATTCGAATACCCTTTTGGATTTTATGAAGGATTCTGAAGGTTTTAGACTCCTAGGTCATCCGTACACAGGGTTCCTATTATCTAGGATAAATAGGGCTAAAAGGCCTAATTTATAGGACCGGTTTGGTTTCTAACTCAATTCTCAACCAAATGGATTGGTGAGTGCTCAATTATCCTAACATAACATATCCCATCTAGAACTATACTTTTCCCGTACTGTACTTCAATCCCCTGCATAAAATCTTAGATTCTTCATTGTCAAACCACTATCCGGACACTCTAAGCTCGCCTAGGGCTTGATCTTATAAATAACCGCTCAAATCTTCATGACTCCTAACTCTAAGTATATACAAAACAATGGATCCCATAAAAAATTCATCTACCATTAGGAATATCTCGTAGCTAGATTTCATGGGGGAGCCATAGAAAGTCAAACTGGTCAGGACAGGACCGGGAAACTCTCTAAACCTTAAACTATTTATTCAAAGCACTAAATCAACTTAAACCAACTTGCTTACTGAATGAAAAAGTCTTAAAACTATCCTATGAACACAAATCAAACACTAAATCAAGGCATTCAATCCATACAATAACATTGTCACACTAAAAAGCTCGGTGAACTCACATAACCAGAATTGTAGAGCTCTTTTGCTGTTCACAATCTTAGTTACAATACTCTCTACCTTGAGATTAAAGCCTAAGAGAGTCTTAGGGGTCATTATCCATGCTTTTAGGCCTTGTTAGTTGATCTCCCACTCCTATCTTTTAGGGGATCCAATGTTTCCGAGCTGCATGCAACATTTGTAATAAATTGCCAATGTTGCCATGACAACTTTTGGCATCTTTCACATTCATTAAGATGGCTAGAATATAGGACCTCTAAGCCATGTATTTTGAAGAACTAACTTCTTAAATGACCTCAAAGCATCTTTCTAACATCTCTCATGTGTTTAGAACACATTAATGACCCTAATCCAAACTATAAGCTTCTAAGGCTAAGCTATCAAAAGCAACTAACAATGACTAATTGGTGACCTTAGTTCTAACACTAACTCACCTAGTCCACATCTTGCAAGACCTTCTAAGGCCTAAAATAAATACACAACTCTCTAACTTGGCTAATGTCAGATACAAGCCAAAATGACATAGACATTGGAGGTTAGCCTAGGTGCTCCTGCACCAACTATTCACTAAGTCATCTGCATAACCAACCCTTGCACATTGAAGTCTTAATCCAAAACTGTCATGTCAAACATGTGTTGATAGATGGAGGCATTGGTCTAAACATCTATTCCTACAAATTGGTCACACAACTGGGATTATCAGAAGATGCTATTGATCCTAAAAAGAAGATAACCATAAAAGCATATGATGAACAAGAAAGATCCTCCAAGGGAACCATTGTACTACCTATCAGAACAGGACCAGTTATCAGAGACATCACTTGTCAGATCTTCCACTGGCCTACAACATTCTTCTAGGGAGACCTTGGATACATGAAATGCAAGTTATTCCATCAACGTACCATCAATGCATGAAATTTCCTTATGATGGAGTAGAGGTAACAATTCCAGCTGACATATCTACATCTTGCAATGCCTTGAAAGAGAGTGCTGACAAACTTGTTCCACATAATAGAGAATCTTCCACTAGGCAAAAAGACACATCATCTACATCCAAGATGGAAGACATTTCCAAAGAGGTCAAAATCAAGGATACAGGCATGGGAGAATATACTATGGAACCAGTCCTATCTCTAACATCTCTCCCAGTCTTGCCTAAATCTTATGGGCAACCTTTAAAATAGTTAAAATAAGCATCTAAAGAGCCTCAAGCTATCTATAATAGAAGTTTTGTCACAGAGCAAGTGTCCAAGAAAGAGTTTGAAGATGAAGAAGTTGTACTTGCATGGCTATACAAAGATGAATCTCAATCAGTTCAAAAATGTGACTACAAATCAAACAAGATTTCTTCAAAATCATATGGAACAGGTCACAAACTCATGTCTAAAATGGGATATATAGGAAAAGGACCTCTAGGGACAAGAAGCAAAGGAATAATACAACCTATTGAACACTGTGGGAGAACAAACAAGGAAACTACATGAATTGGATATCACAAGAAGCCCTTCCACCTCAGTGGTAACTCAACCCATGTCCTAGATCAAATAAGTCCAAAAGTAGAAACTCACCTAAAGGAAGAAACACAATAATCAGACAGTGATGATTTAGACACCACTGATCTTATTCCTTATGCACGTTTACCTCAAAACATACTAGATCTTCTTAAGGATGAAGAGAAACCTAAGGAGAATATCAACGTGGTAGATACACAAGAACCTACTACTGAACAAGAAGAAGGTAAACCTCTCACAATAGCTAAACATTTGGGATACAACAGTGATTCTGAGATAGACTCCCATGAATATGAATTCCTCTCAGAATTTAAAGGTAATCCTACTTGGGGGATTTGTCTTGACTACACATATATTCTTGATTTTCCCATAGATCCAGATGAAGAATCAAATGACTATGAATGGGGAGTCATTCCAGAAGAAGATGAGCTTATCACTGAAAAACACATTGATGTCATTCACCAATATTCACCTATATCCGACATGAGTCTAGAGAGAAATGATGAACTTCACAAGTCTGATCCACCTACTACTGAAGTGGAAACCAATAATGATGTTGAAATGATTCACGAACTGGACATTCTGAGTAGTAATATCACCTTTGAATTCAAGAGTTGGGTTAGGACCAATGATGACAACACTGTATGCATGAACACTATTTCCTAATCCTCCCCTACATTGACTATCCAACATCCAGAGCTTATTGACTAAACATCTACCGATCCAAATCAAGATATCCACACCTTTTGAACTGACTACGCTCTTGCCTGCTACCTCAATACAGTGGAACCTATGACAACTTCCATTAGCAAACCTAGCATTAGCATGACAAAGTCAGATATCAAATATCTCAGTCAGAAAAACAAAAGAAAAAAGAAAAAGAGTTCTGAGGGTGAAAACCATTATGTGGCAGTCTCAGAACCTAAAATTCTAAAAACAAATGACATATCTGAAGGTGAAAACCTCCCTGAGGCACCTAAGGATGAGATATTTGATGTCCTTCCGAGTCATTTATAGGACAGATCTCTAATACTTATAGAACCAAATCAATCTATCAACTTGGGTACACTAGAGGAACCACAACTGATTCATGTGGCTCAATCTCTATCAGATGAAGAAAAACAAGCATTTACCACATTCTTAACAGAGAAGAAAATCAACTTTGCATGGAAATATTCAAATATGCCAAGGTTAGATCCTAATCTCATCATGAATCATCTTTCTATAGCTCCAGGAGTCAAACATGTTAAACATAGGTTATGGAAGATGCATCCACATGTTGCACTCCTAGTCAAAGCTGAGCTACAAAAGTTACTAAAAGCCAGATTTATCTGAGTCATAGATTATGTAGAGTGGATCTCAAACATAGTTCTAGTTTCAAAACCAAATAAATCTATAAGAGTATGCACAGACTTCAGAGATGTAAACAAAGCATGCCCTAAGGATGAATTTCCACTACCAAACATTGATATGATAGTGGACATGACTGCGGGATTTGAAATGTACTCTTTAATGGATGATTTCTTTGGATACAATGAAATCAAGATTGCTCCAGAAGATCAAGAGAAAACAACTTTTACTTGTGCATGGGGAACATTTTTCTGGAATGTCATGCCATTCAATCTTAAGAATGTGGGTGCTACATATCAACGAGCTATGACATCTATCTTCCACAATATGATGCATCAAACTATGGAGGTCTATGTTGATGACACCTTAGATAAATCAATGATGAGATCTGAACATTTGAATGACTTGAGAAAAATACTGGACAAAATGGAGAAGTTTAGTCTTAGATTGAACCCTAAAAAGTGTGCTTTTGGTGTCACTTCTGGAAAGCTCCTGGGCTATATTATTTCAAAGAAGGGCATTGAAGTATATCCTACTAAAGTCAAGGCCATCATGGAGATGCAGACCCCTAAAAATATTAGTCAAATGAGAACCTTACAAGGAAGGGTGCAATCAATCAAACGTTTCATATCTTAGCTAGCAAATATATCACAACTTTTCACAAAGACCTTACATAAAGGTGTGACTTTTGCATGGAACGAGGAGTGTGAGAATAATTTCAACCACATCAAGCAATAACTATCAAATCCTCCTATTATGATGCCTCGTATACAAGGAAAGCCATTGATTCTGTATGTCTCTACCACAGATACATCACTGGGGGCATTACTAGTGCAACATGATGAAAACAAGAAGGAGAGAGCTATCTACTATATCAGTAGAACACTGGTAGCTTATGAGAAGAACTATTCAATGATTGAGAAAGCTTGTCTAGCTGTGATCTTTGCATCATAGAAACTGAGACATTATATGTTGGCTCATACAACACAATTGATAGCTAAGATAGATCCATTGAAATACTTATTCAAAAAATTTTCCCTCACAGGTAGACTAGCTAAATGGGTGATGCTATTGAGAAAATTTGACATAGAATATGTTGAAAGGAAAGCTATCAATGGCCAAGTCATTGCAGATTAGTTGGCTAAAGCACCAATGTTCGATGATACACCATTACAAATGGAATTTCTTGACTCATCCATCATGTACATATCTTCTAGGACTTGACATCTTTTCTTTGATGGATCTTACACACAGAATGGATCTGGAACTGGTATATTATTCATCACACCTCAAGGTTACTCCATTCCAAAAGCATTCAAATTAAAGTTTCCTTGCGCAAACAATATAGCTAAATATGAAGCTCTACTTAATGGCATGAAGATTTCAATTGAATGGCGAGTGACAGAGTTACACATTCATGGAGACTCACAGCTAGTCATACACCAAGTCAATGATGTGTACTAGAAAAAATATGAGAAACTAGTTCCATACAAACGCATGGTCGATGACCTTAAGAATTATTTCATCTCAGTCACTTTTGAGCAGATTCCTAGAATGGAGAACAAGGCTGCTGATGCTATTTCAATGCTATCATCTCTACTACAATAGTCAGAACATGAGCTACATTATGAGTTCTTGGTGGAAGCACTGTCGTTCCCTGCATATAATTTCCCTGAAACCTACATGATCTGCACTATTGTTGGTCATGATTCTTCCAGATACAAACACCTTTTCTCCTACCTTCAAGACCAAATCATCCCCGATACCTTCAACCACCATGAGAAATAATACCTTATCTGAAATGCATCACAATATGTCATCATTGGTAATGACCTATACAAACAAAGTCTAGATGGTACACTTCTTAGGTGTTTAGAACATGAGGAGTCTCAATGAGCAGAGGAAGTCCATGACGGTATATGTGGATCACATTCCAACGGTTTAACACTAGCTCAAAAACTTATTAGGGCTGGGTACTATTGGCCTGAAATGGAAAAAGAGGCTATCAAATATGCTAAGAATTGTCAAAAGTGCCAAGTACATGGTAACTTAATTCATGCACCAAGAAGAGATCTTATTCCCTTTACTACACAATGGCCTTTCCAACAATGGGCGTTTGATCTTATAGGGGCTATATATCCACATTCTTCCAATGGAAATACTCATATCATTATAGCTACAGACTATTTTACAAAATGGGTGGAAGCAGTTCCTCTGACTCAAGAAACTGGAAAACAAATCTCAATGTTCATTCTGAACTATATCATTTGTCAGTATGGAATCCCACATTCAATAGTTACAGATAATGGTGGCCAATTGAAGAATAAGGACTTAGATTCCTTGTGCTCTAAATTCAAGATTACACAACATTGGTTGTCCATGTACTATCCTCAAGGGAATGGGCAAGAAGAAGCATCAAACAAAAATCTGTTGAAGATCATACATCGTACAGTCAACAAGATAGGAAGAGACTGGCACCTCATGATTAATCCATCTCTTTGGGCATATAGAAAAAGTATTAGAACGCCCACTGGGGCTACACCATTCGCTTTAGTTTATGGGTCTGAAGCGGTACTACCTATTGAGGTTGAAGTCCCATCACTAAGAATCAGAATGCACGGTCTAGTAACTGATGATGATTACAAAGTGTCTAGGTTGCAAGAACTTGAACTACTAGATGAGAATAGACAAGCCATGTATGATCAACTTAGAGTATATCAGAAGAGAATGTCTAGAGGCTACAACAAGAAAGTCAGACACAGAGAATTTCAGGTTGGTGATCTAGTCTTGAGAGATAATCCTAAAAATTAATCCCATAGAGAATGCAAGGGGAAGTTTGAACCCAATTGGCTGGGTCCCTTTGTTATCACTGCTAATTTTGGCTCTGGATCCTATCAACTCTCAACAACTGAAGGAGAACAACTCCGAGAACCCATCAATGTTCTTCGTCTGAAGAAATTCTACGCCTAAGGCATTCAGTCTGCGGTAAAATGTCCTGAAAAAAATCATAAAAATTAGAAAAAGTCCTAAAAAAATGATCATCCTGGTGAAGACCTAGCAATAGGCACCTTGATGTATCACAAAAAAAATCAAGAAAAGGAAAAATACAAGAAAAATTAAAAAGATGAAAAATACAAAAAACAAGAAAAAGAAAAAGTGCCTTAGTGAAAACTTGGAATAGGCGCCTTGGTAGCAAAAATAGAATCTCTACCAAGATGGTGAAAACCTGACAAACATGCACCACTTTTTAAAAATGCTCCATCTATCAGTGCAATCTTGGTCTTTCCCAACTTTCAGTCTGCTTTAGTTTGTATATATCTCCCATTTTGCTTTCGCATCCTATTTTTAATAAATTTGGTCCGAGCATCATCTAGCAAAAGTGCCTGTATCCTATCAAAGTTTCAACTTGGGGCCAATCAGTGTCATATCCTAAAGCCCTCAGCATGTTCAGACAAGTCATTTCCAGTCATGGTCCTTCCAAAGCTATCTTTGAGTCAGTCAGTTAGTCTCCTTACTAGGAAGGATTTTGCACCTTACAACAATACAAACAACAACAACAAATTGAAAACAATCTCTGCGACATGGTTAAATCTTTTTGTATGCTAACTAATTCACATTGAGATTTTTGCATATTATGTCCCCTCGAGCTCCTTGATGATGTCCTCTACAAGATTTAGAGAGTGATGACTGGGGGCATAATCTTTTCTTTGTTTTCTTCTTTGAGTGAAAATCTAATAACTTTGGAAATTCTGGATTGAATTGGTGTCCACTATAAGTGCCTCCATCATGTATTGGATGGCCATGTGTACCTCGACCATTGATACCTGGATGCTTCAAGGAAGTTTTATCTAACTTTGTCTTTTGAGTGATTTCTACTTCTCTATTGTGAAACATGTTGATACCCAAGGATGTGAACGATAAAGGGTCACTGCGAGTAAATTCACATGAGAATGAGAATGATCTCTCCTTTTCTTGGTTTGCTTATCCACAAGGCATATTCAAGTCATCACAACGTTTATGTTCTGATGCTTATAGAAATTTCTATATCAAAATGGACATGATATTCAGGTCACCATGGATTTTGTGCCTTGATGCTTATATCTAAATCTAACATAATAAAATAAAAATCAATATTCATATGTTCATGGTTGCCTAACTAGTGAACATTGTATCGATTTGTTCGGTGTTACTTAAATAAAATATTCAGTGATGAAGAAGACCGACACATGATCAATGACTAAGTCCTAGGTCCTAGGTCTACATTTCATTTTGCATTTCATCTACATTTGCATTCTATATTTCATTTGCATTCTACATGGTTGCATCTTTCTCATAATCTGAATGAAGTATTGATGCTTGATATTGTCCAAATCTGGCTAATTTCGATGTTCTGAACCCATTTTCGGGATCAAAATCAAAATTTGAGATCGTTTACTTTGTCAAAATCATGATTTAAAATTTTTGGACCTAGGATGGCCGACTACTTTCACAATCGACCTTCTTTCATTATTAGAATCCAGAATTCAACTTAACTGATTATCTCACATCAAACTCTTTAAATTTCAACTTGGTCTACCATGGTCAACTCATGGTCAAACCTAGTCAAACTTGGTCTTTAGGACCACCAAATGATGTAGAACACATCCCTTAACGTGCATAACTACTTCTCAAATCAATTAGCATGCTTCAATAATCTCTCAAAGTTGACTTTCTTGTTAGATTTTGATTTTCATCGCGAAGGGGGCATGGTATTACACATCTTTAAACTAATTCTGTCAATCAATTTTTCTTCAGTGATCAAGACAACAACCATGTCTAGTTGCTGATTCATCAAAAGTCCTCGTCGCTTGGGGCATATCAGATTCATCAAGATCCATATCAATCTGATGTTATCTCACAAACTTGTAAACTGTACAACAACTCTTCGTAACCATCGGTTCAGTTGTGTTATTTCCTTGATTATTCGTAACTGAAGGATTTAGATTTGGCATCCTTTTGATTCCTTTGGACAACCAGGTATGGAGTCAGGATAGTCACTTCTTCGTAATCATAAGGTTTAGAATCAGGCATTTTGACACTTCTTCGTAATCACCAGTTCATTGTTGCTATAGTTAACATCATCTTGATTCTTTGGTCAATCAAGACTTGAATCAACATCTTCCAAATCAATCAATCAGTTTCTGTCTCAGAATCGGTTAATCTTTCAGGATCAGTTTCTCCACCACATAACTGAGTTCGCATCATCATAAAAAATAGATTAATCTTTAAACCATTGTGCTTTGCACAGTAATTCAAAGAGGGGCAAAATGTAATATCCCAAAAAATGAGCTATAGGACCATTGACCTCTTACATCGACAAATCGATCGAAATCGACATGAAAGTCCTAACCAAAGGCACATCTGCACATCAAATCATCAAAACCCTAATCGATATAATCTCAATTCTGCATTGGGGAATATTTCCTGAATATTCCTAATTTATCCAAATTATCTCGTAATTAAATATTATTTGGCAATAAATGATATTCTTTTATTTATCCTAAATTTGATTAATTAGACTTAATTCTACCACTTAAATATTTAATTAGATTTAATTCTATTTATTCCTAATTAATATTATTTAATTTTGACAATAAATAAAAAATCCTACAAATAATTGATTAAATTCTTATTTAATTAATTAAATCGAGTTGTCAAATTTAATGATATAGTTTTGGAATAAAGTTTGATTAAATTGATTAACCCATAAATCAGTTGTTCTAATTCAAAAATCAGTTAAGTTGAGAATAATTCATTTGAATTATTAAATTAATTCATAATTATCCATGCACATTCAGAAAAGCAGTTAAACTTTAAATCAATAAATCAATTCAATTTGTTATCTTTTTGAACTCAACATCTATTTTGAGTTAAAAAGTGATCTAAACTTCTAATTTGAGTTAAAAAGGTAATTCTACATGATTTTGTGAGTTAACTAATTCTAATTTCCTGATATCTCAACAATCAATCTGAGTTAATCAGGGAGAGATTTTTGGCTATCCATGAGCTCTCAAAAATCTTGGATTTCTATATAAACAAGGCTCAGTCCTTGACAAAAGATCCTTCAACTGCACTTTCAATTACTTGGAGAATCGAGCTCTTGCGAATAGGTGATTGTGAGATTTTTGCAATTTTAATTTCATTATTTTCAATCAATTCATAAGCATTTCATATAATTGTTAGATTAGATTTTCAATTCATTTCAATTTATTCTAGATCAATGTCATATTGGTTTTTTATCATATTGCATAGAAAATCCAAAAATATAGATTAATCTGCATCCATACTTTCATTTCTTTCATCATTTGAAATCCTTCGTTTAGGTATTGCATTGTCATTAGTCTCAGTCATAATCTGAGAATATCAAACTCATACCTACTAGAAGGTAGTAAATCACCTGGTTATCTATATTGTTTTTCATTTGCAAATTTCTTGATTCACTAACCTCTAATGTTTTACTGAAGTGTTGTGTCCACAGCTCGGTACAAAATTCACACGCACAGAAATCACCTTACAACATAAAGAACACCAAGTCTTCTTCCATAAACTAGCATAACAAATACAAGCATAAGTTCTGGACCAAAACCAAGGATGTCATGAATGAAGAAATTGTGGACACGACCTCTATGTCTACCTCTAGCAAACTGAAGGAGCCAACTTCCAACCTATCCACTAGTATTTAGGCAGGGAAATAAAACAAGAGCACCCAACCAAGCTCTAAACAAGAGGGTAATCGAGACATGCCATGGATCCCTAGGCCTAAGCAAGACTTCACTCCTCTTGGAGAGTCAATTAAAAATTCCCTGAAGACACTTCTAGCTGACAAGATTATCACATTGCCTAAAAAATCTAAACCATACAATCCTGAGATAAAGCTGAAGTGGTGGAATGATAACCACTATTGTGACTACCATAATAATAAGGGCCACAAGACCAATGATTGCATGAAGCTAAACACTTAATCTAGGATCTGATCGATAATGAGACAATTTTAGTTTATCCCCCTCAGATGAATACCAACCATAAGGCCTTCAATGAGCCTTTTCCTAAATATGAAAAAGAGGAATCATCTAAGGAAACAAATAACAAGATAGGTTACACCTACTCTGATAATGACAATGTGATACACATGCTTGAGTCTTCTAATCATACCATTAATGCCATTATGATCAAGAGAAAAATTAAGGCCGAGTCTTCTAATGCAATTACTCGCTCTCAAGGCAAGGTCGGTTTGTAAGGAGAAGGTTCTTCCTCCTCTTCTAAACATGCAATGACCCAAAGATCTAAACCAATTTCCTCATCTGCAACACATGATTATAGTTTGGTTGATCAACTTCAGCACACGTTAGCTCAGATATCAATCCTTGAATTTCTTAAGATCTCTCTTGTACATCATGAGATTCTCAATCAAACCCTCTTAGCGGCTAATGTTCCTAAGGACCTAGACATTGACAAGTTCCAGTCCATGGTCGATCATCTTTCTTCCCCATATTATCTAACCTTTTCTAAATAATATGAAAAATATGTGAGTCACCCTCACAACAACCCTCTCCATATTGAAGTCCTCATATATAAGCACAAAGTGAAACACATTTTGATAATGGAGGCGTAGGTTTAAAATTTTGCACATTCAACTTAGTTTAAAAGCCCTTGGTTTCTTGGAGCATGCTATTGATCCTAAATGAAAAATAACAATCAAGGCATATGATGAAGATGAACATTCTTCTAAAGGCATGATGGTCTTTCCCTTCCGAGTAGGTCAAGATGTTATTTTTCAAGTCCTAGACCTCCCACTTACAACATACTTCTTGGCCGCCTATGGATTCACGAAATGCACACAGTACCTTCAACATATCACCAATGCATTAAATTATCTCACAATGGAATTGAGGTTACAATTCTTGTAAACTCATCTTATACTTGGAATAATGTGAAACAAGTTGAAAGCATGGCTCCACACAATATGGAATCTTTGAGGAACCAAGAAACATAGAGCTCTAAACAAGTAACAGTAGACACATTTTTGAAGAAGCTAACTATAAGAGAAAATAGAATAGGGGAATACAAGTTGGATGCTTCATGCTTGATGGTCAACGTTCCTATCTCACCCAAATCCTACAGGAAACTATCTTCATCATCTTGACCTACTAGTACCTTTTCTCTAATGATTCATGAAGGAATTGGCACGGTGAAAGAAAAAGTACCTCTGGAACAAGAAAAGAAGGAGAAAGCTATTTTACAATGGCTGTACAAAGGTGAAGAAATTGAACAAGAGGTGAGATATGTTGAGATTTATCTTGAGAAATATGGAACAGGTTACCGACTCATGTAGAAAATGGGATATGATGGAAAAAGTCCTCTTGGAAAAGGTAAAGGCCTTCTTGAACTCCTACATGCTTAATTCTATAATTTGTGAGACAAAAATGGGGTAGGATTCATGAACAAATGTTTACACCATCATCTGCAAGTGGTCCCGTGTTTGATAAAATTGGGGATTTTGATGATGAAGATGAAGATTGTTATCTCTATTTGAGCATTAAGTGTTGTTATTAGTATCAACTAAGATTAGTCGGTAATCTAAGCTGATCAGTCGGTAAAAGATGGAATAAGGAGCTATAGAAGCTAGTCGGTTGAACTTATAAAGCCTTCATACCGAGCAGTTACTAGGCAAAACCTAAATCTAAAAGAACACAGGTTTAACCAAATATCAGAGTATACCAAACATCAAGCACCAGTTAATTCACCGAATAGAGAATGTAGTGTTTACTAAGTTGTTCATGAAATGACATAGTAATCAACAATGACACATATCTCTATGCAATCGGTTTACACAAATCTATAAACATTTTACCAAGATCGAGGAACATTTATTATGGATATAATCATTAAATGTGGTGATGATTCCTATGTAATAGTTAGATCTAGGTTATTTTTGTACACCGTAGATGTTAAGTTTTCTAAGATGTTGTAAACCTAATTAGGTCAAAACAATTTGGTATATAATTGTAATTGATGTCATTTTGACATGACAAGACATGATAAAGAGTTCATGAAGGAGTAGCCGCATACATGACATTTTAGACAAGGGTTTACATGAATGAGCAGTTATCAGAGATAGTATTCAGTTTATTAGAAACATACAAGGCTATCAAGCAGAATAGAGAGTAATATACCACACATCAAGGTGAAATCTATTTAGTATTTCATAGATCTGATTCAGACAAGTTGAAGTTGTCAATTGCAGATATTTTTTGTTATCTTTTAACCATTAGAGTAGGATTATAAATCTCTAACATAGTAGACTTAACCATCCATTGTTAGGAATAACAGTCCACAATACAACTAAGAGGGGGGGGGTGAATCAGTTGTATAACAGATTATTAAACTTTAAACTTTAAGCACTACAATATCAGATCCAATGAATACAATGAATGCTAACACAATAATATAACATTTTGGTCTCGGGGAAACCCTGTTAAAGGTAGAAAACCCCAGTGGGAATTAGCACCCACAAATGATGTACTAAGAGTATAGTTATCCTTGTTAGAAGATATAGCCCTGTTAGGAGCTTATTGAAACATTACAATACATAGTCCTTGTTAGAGGACATACCCTGTTAGGATTCAAGAACAAAAGGGAGGGCTCACTGCCAAAAGAAGGTTAAGTCCACCTTCAGAACTCTATGTTTTTAACACAAGTGTATATGAAGAAATACACAATCTTTTGAATTGTTCAGCAACAACTATCTTTTCTTGATTAGTTCTAATGAAGTCCACCAATAAACCTCTACTCTACATACAACAGACACAAGCTCACAACTTTCACAACTTCTCTATATCATCTTCTTCTCATGCATATCTTTTCCAAAGAAAATACCTTTCATTTATACCTTATTACAATTCTTATAAATAGGTCAGCTCATAAGGCTTTCCTAATTACAAATAATTATATAAACCCTTGCTAAGATACACACGGTATCTAGAAGAAGTCTACAATGATTATATTACAATAATTAAGGACCGACATCCTTAATTCAAGTTCACCATCTGTTATACATGCTACATCTCTGTAGTCAGCTTCCAAATAGATCACCTTCCTGAGTACACACCATAGATGATGTCATCATACATTCTATACCTTGCACAGCTCATAGAACACTCTTCAATACTCTATCTTTCATCTCTAAAGTTCGCATATATCGATTCCATATCTCTTGTAAGCTATACACAAAACACAGAGACTAACTCTGTCATTTCTCACTGTCACAGTCAGTGACCAGTCTTCACCAAAACATCTGTAACTCATCCAATATGAAGCAATAAATGATGCCATCTTTGATATAAGATCACAACATCCCCTTGAACTCTCATCTATCTTTGCAACATCTAAAACATCTGTACAATGTTCGTACACTGTGATAATCAATCTGATTCCCTCATAGAAACATATGTTAACATCAGTGACAAAACACAAATGACAACATTATGAGTGCCCATTTAGTAACGTAGTGATAAAATATATTAAATATCTCAATCACCTCCCCATGCATTAGCAATATCCAACAATCTCCCCCTTTGGCATTGATGTCAACATATGGGAAAATCTTATCCCAAAGTTATATCAATCCAAAGTCTTGTAACCAAACAATCTCCCCTTACAATATGGATTTTCTCATAGCAGCACTCCACCTTTGACAACAATGGCAAAGGGTTCCATGAGTCATCAACTGCTTTTCAACATCTTTCTTCCACGATCACTCCCCCTGAGGAGTAGATCCCTACATCCAGTCCAGATTATGATAAGGCTCTGAAAACCCCTAGACTGATGCATCTCTGCATCATTTAATTCTGACTAGGAGGGGCCTGAACCCCCAACATACCTCTGAGATATTCAAAGGTATCTTTCAGTAGTGGCTTTGTGAAGATGTCTGCAATCTTCTCTTTTGTACTAATATATTCTAATTAGATTTCCTTTTCTATGACCTTGTCTCTCAATAAGTGATACTTGATAGCAATATGTTTAGTTTTGGAGTGCATCACCAGATTCTTCAACATATTCACTATACTGGTGTTATCACAATGGATACCCATAGGCTCATAAAAAGTTATTCCAATGTCTATTAGCATTTTTTTATCCAAACAATTTGAGTGTAGTTTTAGTAGCAGCAACATATTTTGATTCAGCAGTAGATTGTGCTATACAATCTTGTTTCTTACTTAGGCAAGAAACCAACTTTGTCGTAAGGAAAAATGCACCACCACTAGTACTTTTTATGTCATCAATATTCCCTACCCAATTAGCATCGGTATAAGCATGAAGTTCAAAGCTATCACTTTTGTCATACCATAAGCCATAGTCTATGGTTCCTCTTAGATACCTCGGTATCCTTTTCACAACAGCTAGATGTGTTTCTTTAGGTTTTTCTTGATATCTAGCCACAATTCCAACAACATTAGCAATATCCGGTATGGTGTGGGTCAGATATTGTAGTCCTCAAACCATTGATCTATACAAGGTCTAAAAAACACACTTTGATTCATCATCAATTGTTATCTTGTTACCAGTCACCATAGGTGTTCCTACTGGTTTACAATCTTCCATTCCAAAATTTTTAAGCAATTCTTTGAGATACTTGGTCTGAGAAATGAAAATACCATTCTCATTTTGAGTTATTTACAATCCAAGAAAGAATTTTATTTCACCTATCATGGACATCTCAAATTCACTTTCCATTTCTTTAGAAAATTTCTTACATAGATCATCATTACCTCCAAAGATAATATCATCCACAAAGACTTCTATTATCAGGATTCCATCTTCACTAGTTCTTAAATATAAATTAATGTCTGCATTACCTTTTCTGAATCCAAGCCAAAGTAAATACTTGTCTAACCTTGCATACCAAGCCCTAGGATCTTGCTTCAGCCCATACAGAGCTTTCTTCAATTTGCACACCATTTCTTTATCTTCACATAGAGGAAATCCATCTGGTTGTTCTACATAAATTTATTCTTCAAGATCTCCATTCAAAAATGCAAATTTTACATCCATCTAATACACCTTGAAGTTTTGTGTGCAACATAAGCCAAGAACAATCTTACTGCCTCTATTCTAGCAACAAGAGAAAATGTTTCTTCAAAGTCTATGCCTTCTTACAACAGTTCCTTCTTCATCCATCTTGTTTCTAAAAACCCATTTTGTTCCTATTACATTTTTATTTTTAGGTCTAGGAACTAGTTCCCAAGTATTATTCTTCTTTATCTGATCTAACTCTTCTTTCATAGAATTTATCCAAGATTCATCTCTAAATGCTTCATGATCTGTAGTTTTTGGTTCAACTTGAGAAATCAAACAAATTTATTCTCTAACTTTTGATCTAGTAAGCACTCCCTGACTGGTATTGCCAATAATTTGATTTTCAAGATGGTTATTCTTTAAATACCTTAGTGTTTTGGGAGTCTCATTAGCCTTAATTGTGCTAGCATCACAAGCCTCTTTTTCACTTTCTACCTCAACAAGTTCTTCTCCTTCTGCAATAGTAGAAGTTTCTTTTATCTCTGCAATCCAATTACTGTCATACAATCTTTCTTGTATCTAAAACTTCTCATCTATTCTTACATTGTTACTTTCAATCATTTTCCTCAATCTTAGATTGAAACATTTGTAAGCCTTTCTTTTAACAGAGTAACCAAGGAAAATTCCTTCATCACTTCTAGCATCAAACTTCCCTATCTCATCATCTCTCTTGATATAACACTTACTACCAAATATTCTAAAATACTTTACAGTAGGAGTATGATCAAACCATAGTTCATAGGGAGTCTTACTTGTACCTTCTCTAATTTGAATTGTGTACAATGTATACATTGCTGTTCCAATAACCTCTCTCCAATGTACATGAGATACATTTCCTTTAATCAACATTGTCCTAGCAGCATCAAGTATAGTCCCGTTCCTTCGCTTTGCTATCCCATTATGTTGTGGAGTCCTAGGAGCAGATGTTTGTCTCTTTATCCCATGCTCTTCATAGTATAAATTGAATAAGTCTGAAGTAAAATCTCCACCTTTGTCTAACCTTAAACACTTAATCTTTAGACCTAATTCATTCTCTACTTTTTCTTTGAACAATTTGAATTTATCAAATGCTTCTGATTTCTCTCTTAAATAAGTAACCCACATCATTCTAGAAAGGTCATCAACAAAAAGTATAAAATACCTTTCACCATAGTATGATTTTGTTCTTGTAGGTTCACATAGATTTGTATGTACCAGATCCAACTTTCCTTTTGATGTATATGCTTTTCTTTTGTAACTACTTCTAGTCTATTTTCCCATAACACATTCTCGACATACAGTGTTAGATGGTTTCACAATCTTCAGCAGATCTCTTACTACATTAGCCATACTTGCCTTCATAATGTTATCAAAATTAACATGACAAAATCTCCTATGCCATAACCAACTGTCATCTACCTTTGTAACAAAATAAGAGGCTGTAGATGTGTTTAATTCAAATACATTACCTCTAGATTTTGTACTGGTTGCAATCATCTTTCCTTCCTTACTTCTGATAAAACATTTACCATTAACAAAACTTAACTGAAAATCTTTATCCATTAACTGTCCAACATTTAAAAAATTATGTTTCAATCCTTCAACAAGCAGTACATTGTCTTTATTAGTCTTTCCATCCAAAGTAATGGATCCTACTCCTATGATAGATTTTGGGAGATTGTCCCCAAACCTCACAACACCTCCATCATACTTTACTAATTTAACAAACTTGTTCTTATCATCAGTCATATGATGAGAACAACCACTGTCAATTATCCATTCAGTTTTCTTTTCAACATGAGATACTAAAGCTTTTTCTTCATGTACTAGTTCATCTCTAATAGAAACAAATCCAATCTCTTCACAATCTAAATCATCATCATCAGAGATTCCTTCACTAGCACAATAACATTCTCTATCCCTTTTAATATTTTCATAATTAGGTTTGTACTTAGAAACTCTTGTAGGAAATCTAGATGCAAAATGACCTACCTTATTGCATGAAAAACATTTCAAGGGTAACTTGCCTTCAAACTTGCCCTTACCTCTTTTTTCTCTTCTGGAAATCAGTGCAACAAGTTCATCCATCTTTCTTTCTTCTGTCATTATCTGCTCCCATTCCTCAACATACTCACCAAGCTCTTCTTTGCTCATGCTCAGAAGTGTAGTAAATTTCTTGTGTGCGGATGCCTTAAATGCAGATTCAACTTTAGGTACAACTTCTCCTAATTCCACAGCTTCAAAAGTAGTTAGCTTTGCAATCAACATCTCTATGCTAAAGTTCAGAGTCAGACGTATAGTTTCTTGAATAAACATAGCCTTGAACTTGTAAGAAAGTGTTAATGATATGAGGATCTTTGCAATAACTTCTTCTTCATCATAAGTGTCTCCATAATTTTTGATTCCAACTACAGCTTCTGTAACCCTTTGAACATAGGCCCTAATGCTTTCATCCTCATTCATTTGTAGCTTCTCCATCTTTGTCTTTCAGTTTTGTAACTTTGCTTGTTTGGTATACTTGTCTCCTTCATATAGTGCCTCTAATCTTTCCCAAATTTGGAATGCCGAATCCAAGTCTTTAACTTTAGTAAACTCTCCTTCAGAGAGTGCATTGATCAATGCTTCTCTTGGGATCATGTTAAGTGAAAATATCTTCTTTTCATCATTAGTAGCAGTTGTCAGTTCATCTTTATTCTTTATAGCGATCTTGTTCCTTGTGATCAACCAATAGTCATTCCCCAAACAAAATAGGTGAGTTTGAATTTTGTTTTTCCAACTGTTAAAATTCTCAGGATCAAATTTTGGACTATCCTCCCTATAGAATGCCATCTCCAAGATCACCTCAAGCTGTTAAGCTTTCTCTCTAAGGACCACAAGCTTTGATACCAATTGTTAAGAATAACAGTCCACAATAAAACTGAGAGGGGGGGTGAATCAGTTGTATAACAGATTATTAAACTTTAAACTTTAAGCACACAAATATCAGATCCAATGAACACAATGAATGCCAACAAAATAACATAATATTTTGGTCTCAAGGAAACCCTGTTAAAGGTAAAAACCCCGATGGAAATTAGCACCCACAAATGATGTACTAAGAGTATAGTTATCCTTGTTAAAAGATTTAGCCCTATTAGAAGCTTATTGAAACATTACAATACATAGTCCTTGTTAGAGGACATACCCTATTAGGAGTCAAGAACAAAAGGGAGGTCTCACTACCCAAAGAAGGTTAAGTCCACCTTCATAACTCACTATTCACAACACAAGTGTATATGAAGAAATACCCAATCTTTTGAACTATTTGGTAGTAATTGTCTTTGCTTGATCAGTTCCAATGAAGTCCACCAATAAAAATCTACTCTACATACAACAGACACAAGCTCACAGCTTTCACAACTTCTCTATATCATCTTCTTCTCATGCATATCATTTCCAAAGAAAAGATCTTTCATTTATACCTTATTAAAATTCCTATAAATAGGTCGGCCCATAAGGCTTTCCTAATTACAAACAATTACATAAACCCTTGCTAAGATACACACGGTATCTAGAACAAGTCTACAATGATTATATTACAACAATTAAGGACCGACATCCTTAATTCAAGTTCACCATCCATTATACATGCTACATCTCTATAGTCAGCTTCCAAATAGATCACCTTCTAGAGTACATGCCACAACTGATGTCATCCTACATTCCGTACCTTGTGCAGTTCATAGAACACTCTTCAATACTCTATCTTTCATCTCTGAAGTTTGCATGCACTGATTCCATATCTCCTGCAAACTATACATAAAACATAGAGACTAACTCTGTCATTTCTCACATGTCAGAGTCAGTGACTAGTCTTCACCAAAATATCTGTAAGTCATCCAATATGAAGCAATAAATGATGCAATCTTGGATCTAAGATCACAACATCCTCCTAAACTCTCATCTGTCTTTGCAACATCTGAAACATTTGTACAGTGTCTGTATATTGTGATAACCCGTCTGATTCCCTCACAGAAACATATGTTGACATTAGTGACAAAACACAAATGACAATAGTATGAGTGCCCATTTAGTAACATAGTGATTAAACATATTAAATGTCTCAATCACCTCCCTATGCATCAGTAATATCCAATAGGGTTTACATGAATGAGCAGTTATCAGAGATAGTATTCAGTTTATCAGAAACATACAAGGCTACCAAGAAGAACAGAGAGTAATATACTACACATCAAGGTGAAATCTATTTAGTATTTCATAGATCTGATTCAGACAAGTTGAAGTTGTCAATTGTAGATATTTTCTATTATCTTTTAACCATTAGAGTAGGATTATAAATCTCTTAACATAGTAGAATTAACCATCTGTTGTAAATCTCCTAAATGAGTGCACACTTATTTGGTGTTGCTAAAATCTTTTCATAGGGTAGATCTAATCGATCTTATGTTACGCCTAACATGGTAAGATCATCAAAAGTGATCGCACTTGTAGCCTTAACCGGCATACTTTATTTACTACAGTAGTGAAGAATTTGTGGGTGTTATCCACACCACAGTTTTTACCTTCTAACAAGGGTTTCTACATAACCAAAATACTTGTGTCATGTGTTATATTTCACGAATGATTTATCTTTTATTTTCATGCACTTTACATTTACAAGTTATTTGAATGTATGTTGAAAATAATGAAATCAATTGGTTAGATAGACATGACTTTTGTAGATTGTTAATTCAGCAAAAGTTTTTGAGGGTACTGATTCACCCTCCCCTCTCAGTACTATATCTTTCCTATCCCAACAAAAGACAACGTGCCTAGGGCTTATGAAAGGTTGTTACATATTCCTACAAATCAAGATGAGGTACCTGATAGAAAACTTAATTGGGACATGCATGTATTGTCTGATACTTCATTCCAATTTGATTCATAATGGTAGATAATTCTCGGTATGAAAAAGGCAAAATGTTTGATGGTGGTAAGAAAAAATCACCTATCAACCTACAACAACAAATATGAATTGTTAATATAATGAATTGTAATGGTATGCTAACATTGAAGATGACAAAAATGGCATACCTTAGCATACATGACATTGCTACATTGGATTAACCATTCATAACCTTCAAGTTCACCAACAACACTATAGCAGAGAGAAGAGTTGTTTGGGAGCCTTGGTATAGGGGCTTGTATGCCTTCTCAATTATAGCTATATCAAGACCATCTTCATCATCATTATCAGATGCGCTAGTGATGTGGGAGCATCTCGGGTCCTTGGCAATCCTGTGTCACCAAAAATAATTTGGAGTTTTTCTGTGTTGCTCGGTTCCTGCTTTAACTAAGTTGGTCGGTAGTTGGTCAGTTTCCTTTGGTTACTGAGTATCATCGATTATCTTCTGGGCGGTCAGTTGTTTCACTGGCACTCAGTGTTGCTTACCTATTGCTCGATTATCCTTTCTTACCGATGGGTTTAGTTTTGATTTCTGTTCTGGTGGACTTGTGCATTTATATTAGATCATGGATTTAATACTGGTATCCATCATTGGGAAGCATGTGGTCCTACATCTGACCGTTTCTTCCATTGATTATGGATCTGAAGGCCAACTCAGTTTGGTAGCTTCTTGTATAAATGTAGTTGTTGGTTTAGAGTTTAGGGGCAGTTTTTGGATATAAAATAAAAGGTAGATTCTGAGCAGATCCTCGCATGTTTGAGGACTTTTGTAATTCATTGTAATATCAGGCCCTAATCAAGAAGGCCTTACAACCCGTCATGTATGGTTCTATTTAAGAAAATATATGAAAGATCTGGTATTCTCTCTCGCACTGTTGTGTTTGTTTGCTACTGCATGTGTTGAGCAGGCTTGGATCATTAGGCTATGCCATTGTTTGCACCCTCTTGAACCCTGCCCTGCGTCAGGTGGTATCAAAGCGAGGTGAGATCTTGATCTAGGTCTGCAGATCTAGGTTTATAGGTTCCTCTTGAGAAGCCCTAGTTGATTTGTTGTGGGATAGCAGATTGTGATCTGACCTGCAATTACAGAGGGTTGTCAAGATGGTTTGTGGGAGGTGAGATGCAGATCTAGGCTTGGAAAATATGCTAAGACAAATTGCTGCTAGATTGGAGGTAGTAGAGACAACCCAAAGAAGAGGAAGACATCTTGAAGATGTTAGTGATGATGAAGTTGAAGAAGAATAGGTGAATGCAGAACTTGCACCTGTTATGGATCAAGGTGAAGAAATATTTTTGAAGGCTTTGACAAGTTTGAAGTCAACACCACATTTCAATCCTCCTGAGTATGGTGGAAAGCTAGATTCTGATGAATTGGTGGACTGGATCATCGAGATGGAGAAATACTTTGAATATGAAAACATCCTTGAGGATAATAAGGTGAAGATTGCAAGCACAAAGTTGAAGAGTCATGCATCCTTATGGTGGGAACACCTACAGTTAGATCAGAAAAGGAAAGGAAAAGAAAAAATCAAGGTATGGAGTAAAATGGTCAATAAGTTGAAAGGAAAGTTCTTACCCTGTGATTATCAGATTAACCTAGTTCGGCGAATGCAAAGTCTAAGGAAAAAGGATAGCTCAGTAAAAGAGTATACTGACGAATTCTATAGATTGGATATCAGATCTAGACATGATGAAGATGATGTGGAAATGATTGGAAGATACCTAAATGGTTTGAGAGTTTCTATCCAAGAGGAAATTAGTATGGTCAAGTTGGAGAATATTGAAGAGTCTTATCAATTTTCTTTGAAGGCTGAGGAGAAATTGAACAAAAGACATGAGAAAAGATAGAGAGGAAGAGGTGGTAGATTCCCTAGAGGAAGAGGTAAATCTAATGGTGAAAATGGTAGATCTGAACCTAAAAAGACAAATCTGGACAAAGGCAAGACCGAGTGGAAAGGTGAAAGTTCATCTAGAGGCAGAGGTAGTAACTACTGAGGTGGTTATAATAGAGGAAGTTTTTAAGGAACTTGTTACAATTGTGGAGAAGAAGGACATAGATCATTTGAATGTAGACATGCAAGTAAGAAGGCTGGTAACATTTAGAATGCTTTAGTGCAAGATGAGCCACCGAATAAGCCAGAGAAAGAAAATAACTTGATGGTAAGGAGAGCACTATGGAATGAGAGCAAAAATGAAGATCCAGTAATGAAAAGTTTGTTTAAGACCAGATGTAGAGTTTCTGATAAATTTTGGAAGGTAATCATTGACAGTGGTAGCTCAGAGAATCTGACATTTGAGGAGATGGTCATAAAATTATAGTTGGAAAGGTTGGAACATCCGAAACCCTATTAGATTTCATGGATCAAAGATGAGCATACACTCTTGGTAAGTGAACAATGTTATGTGAATTTGAAAATTGGAAAGTACTATGATAAGGTGTTGTGTGATATCATGCCTATGGATTGTTGTCATATTTTGTTGGGTAGGCCTTGGCAATATGATATACATACTATCTATGATGGGAGATTGCATAAGTATAGTATTGATGGAAGAAACAAATCTTGTTACCATTGATGGAAGAACCTGTTAGTAATGTTTGCACATCTGTGAAAATTTTCTTGATGGAAGGAAGGAAGTTTGTTAAAGATTTGAAAAGGAATGATGTATGTTTTGCTATGATTCCTACCAAACTAAGTAAGAAAAAAGAGGATAATGTTCCTGCGGAGATTGATAAGTTACTCACCGAGTACAGAGATATCATTTCTGATAATGTACCTAATGGTTTTCCACTGAAAAGAAGCATTGATCATTGCATGGATCTACTCCTTGGAGCTATTTTACTAAATTAAGACACCTCATCGGTTGACACAGACTGAGAATCAAGAATTGAATTGACAGATTCAAGAATTGCTGGAGAAAGGTTGATCAGAGAAAGTTTGAGTCCTTGTGCAGTACTTGCTATATTGGCACCTTAGAAGACTAGAGAATGGAGAATGTGTATTGATTCTAGAGCAATCAATAAGATAACAGTGAAGTATAGGTTTCCTATACCGAGAATGGATGACATCATGTGTTGGAATTAGGAGAGATAGATACTAAGAGGGGAGGGGTGAATCAGTGTCTACAAAACTTTTACTTGTAATACCTTTCAAATCTATATTAGCAATATGTAATAACCAACCAAATTGACTTGGATCTAATTGCATAAATCAATCATCTAGTTAACTTTAAAAAAGTAAGCAACATGATATCAATATGACAATCACATAACACAAGTATTTTGGTAACGCAAAACCCCTTGTTAGAAGGTAAAAACTGCGGTGGGGATGACACCCACAAATTCTTCACTACTGCAGATAGAAAAGGTTTGCCTGTTAGGGCTATAAGTTTTTATCACTTCTGATGATCTCATCTTGTTAGGAGTGATATATCAGATCAGCTAGATCTACCTAGTTATATGATTTTAAAAACACTACTGAAGTGTGCACTCGATTAAGAGATTTACAAAAGACTATTAAGTCTACTCTATTAAGAGATTTAACCAACACTCTATTACAATTGTTAGAAAGTAATATGTAATATTATTTGCTAATTAACACTCAATTGTCTGAAATAGATCTTATAATTCTCTGATAGAATATCACCTTGACTGTGATGTATCTTTTCTCTGTTCTGCTCGGTAGCCTTCTCTTAATCTGCTCGGTACTCTTGTTCTATTCTCCAAACTAATTGACTTGAAGTTAGGAAATGACTTCAAGTGCTCTGTGATTCATATATATCAATTCAACAACCTCTTAAAGTGGTGTGAACATATAAAATATATAGTGTTCTATTTTGCCACTTAAGAAAAAATTAGGTTACAAAACTAATCATAACCCTATGATCTACGGTGCAAAATTAACCTAGATCAAATATTACAAATAAGATAAACATTGCATTTAATGAATATCTTTTACAATAAATGCTCCTCGATCTTGGTAAACTATGTTACGATATGTTATAACTATTTGCATAGAAGAATGTGCCATTTCTGATTACTATGCCATTTCCTGTGATCATCGATAAACACTGTATAGACTGCTCGGTGTATATTGTGATGCTTGGTGTTTACTGTCTGTCGGTGTCGGTGTTTGCTGGTGCTCGGTAAACTATGTAATGCTCGGTGTAAAGGCTTTACCGACTGCTCTGTCTTGCTTCTAGTTACCAACCAACTCAATATAAGTTACCAACCGATCTGTTTGACATCTTTTGATACTAATGACAACCTTGAATGCTCAATAGAGATTAACAATCTCCCCCTTTGGCATTAGTATCAAAAATTCAAATGTATATAGACAAAATATTCTATATAAGCCTTATACCTTCGCCATATACATATCCACATCAAAAACTTTCTAAGTACTTCATAAGTACTCCCCCTCGATACATGCTTCCCGATAGAATATAGTATACATATCAAAATTTGTAACCTATTTGGCATATATAGATGTTTTCCCCCTTTTTGATAGTAATGCCAAATACAAAAAAAAAATATACACTGTATACTTACATCTTAGCAAAAATTGATGGATGGGTTTTCTCCAATGAGGCCAAGAGGTTGTCCCACTCCTCTTCAGAGTTGGTAAGAGCAATATGCTCAAGACCGACTTGCGCATGCATGTCAAAGATATTTTCTAACACCAAAATCTCTGGTGTTGCCACTAATTGCTTAGCTTTGACAATGTGTGCCTCATAAATCTTCAGGTGTGGAATGAGTTCTTGTTGTAACTCTATAACCTGATCTATGATTTTCTCTTCTTGTTTCCTTAATTCTACTATCAGCCGTCGGAGTTCCTGTACTCGGTGAATATGCTTGAGAAAATTATCTGGCTCTGTGATAGCTGCTTGTGTACTCAACTTAATTTCTGCTTCTAAACCTTTAATCTTTTCACTAACTTCTATAATGAAGGTGTCTGAAGTACACAACTTTATCAATAATTGATAGATTATCTGAGTGATTGATTTTGCCTTCAGGATAACCTCAGATAATTTTACCTTCTTTATTGCCACTTCTTTGCTGATCCTGTATGCCAATTTGTCCTGAATTCTGGACTCTATCATCTCTTCAATTCTCTTATCAACATCTACATCAGGTGTATTTATCTTATCAGCAAGCAAAGCAAGTTGATCTATAATAAGAGTATTCTCATCAATGTCCACTTCAGGTACTACCTACTAGAGAATATCCCGTACATCAGTTAGAACTTCTTTTCTTTTATGCTCTTGCTTTAGCTTCTGTTGCACTGCTTTCCTGGAACATAACTCCCCATACTTCATTAAATCTTCAGGGCTTAGGGTTCTCGGGTCACATTCTGGAATAATTATCACTTCATCAATGGTGACCGACCCTTTTCCTTTCTTCTTCTTCTTTTGTCCAAGAGGTGACTTCTTCTCAGTGAGAACAATAGCTCTTTCTCCGCTCTTCGGAGTATCCTTCCCAATAGACACTGTATCTTCTTTCTTCTGCTCCTCGGTGGATGGTGTAGGAGTCTCAGTGGTAGTGTCAGAGAGGTTCACCTCGGTTGTCTTTGTTTCCTCGGTTCCTTTTGGTTCTTCAGTTGCTTTTGAATCAGTAGACTGTGCCTCTGTACTATTAGGCTGATTTTTCTCTACAGGTTGTGTAGGCACTTGTGTTTCTATTGTATCTTTGCTTGGCTTGGGAAGAGATGCATCAGGTTGAGCCTGTGAAATAATTTCAATTGCCTCAACAAGTATTGGTAGTTCTCCTGGTAAAGATGTGAGCACACTATCAATAATGTTTGTTGCTTCATCTTTGTATGCTTCTATAGTCACATCTGCATCATCTTTGTCATCAGGATCACCGTTAGTGATGTCCTCAATGAGTACATCCTCATCGGTTTTCTTCTGCAAGTGGATCTCTACTAGATCTGGTGCATCCTGTGATACTCTTACTTCTTCCTTATGTTCAGTAATCACCTTTGTAATTGATATACTGGAATCTTGTACCTGCTTTCCCTTATCATTATCAGTGTAAATGCCTTTACCTTTAGAATTGTGTCTCTTCTTAGACAGTTTTAGGAATGCTTCCTATTCAGATTTCTCTTCAGCTTTCAAAATTGATGTCCATAACGAATCACATGTGACATCCATGTCACCCACATTCTCATCTAATATCTGTAGTGCTCGATTCATGACTAAAAATCTTGCTTGGTATCTTGTCAAGTATTCACTTACTTCACCATAGCTCATAGTTGTGGCTATATGAACTAATGACCTTTGTCTTTTCCTTTTCTTTGTTTCTAGTGCAATAGCCCATTGCACGTTTATTCTATCATCTAGTTCTTTTGGTAATTTACATTTGAACTCCATTGGTACTCTTTTGAATTTAATCATCATCTGAATGACAGCATGTTCTAGTTTTGTCTTGTCCTTAGTTGACATTGTGTCAAAGTTGCCTATGCCTGGATCTGCAAGACTTCCATTCTCAATTATATCTTTAATTATCTCATCAATTGTACCAGCCTTGTGCTTGACCACCTTGAACTGATTGGTGTCATCTTCTTTACCTCTTATTAATCTCCTTCTTTTCTTTGTTGCCTCAGCTATAGGCTTGTTCTTTCTTTTAGCACATTTCCTCGTCAGTGTAGCTGCCCTCATTTTCTTTACATTTATTTCTTCTTGCTTTGGAGGGGATGAGGTTGTAGTAGATGATCTTGTCTTCATGCCTTTTTCTTGTTCAACTTTAGTTGGAGGAACATGTGTAGTATCCTTTTCCTTGTTTGACTTGATGTCCTCGCTGTCATAGGGCTTGTCAGCTAACATTAACTGACCTTCGATTGTTCCTTTAACTGGTGACTCCTTAGGTGAGTCTGATACATTACCATATCTTGCTACGAGATCTTTTCTCATTTTCTTTTCCCTTCTAGACATTTTACCGATCTTTATATCGGTTGTTATTCTTGACTTAGCTTCATCATGTGTACTGAACCTAGTGGCAGTGATGTCAACCGGTAATGCCAATAGTGCGTTGATTGATTTCAAGGAGAAATTATAATTCATTTCGTATCCCATTGGTGCCAACCATTTAATTCTAGGTTCTACAACCTTGATCATAGAGAAATTTGTACTTACTACAAAAGTTATGTCATTTTCAAATTTATCAACTAATTCCCTTGGAATTCTGCTCCTTTGATGCATTTGGGTTTTAAACTCTTTGAAATATGCATTAAATTCCTTATTCAGATTCTTTCCTAAACTTTTCATCATTTCTTTTATCTGTGCAGTTATTAGTTTGTCTGATTGCCATGTTACTTACCGATACCAGGTATGAAATTCTGTAGATAGAGGAATATACACACAAGTAAAGATCTGTACTTACATGTGTTGGATTTCTTTGAACGAATTGTTTTTGGGTAAAAGCACAAAGTTGTGTCACGTTTCAGGACAACTTATTAGCACAACTGAATTTGAGTATTTATAACTAAAATTATTTTTTATCAAACATATGGTCTAGCTAGATTCATTCTAGCTAAGTTAGATAAGTTCTTCACCTTTTCCAATTGGAAATATCTATTAAATGCATGTTTTATAACAATTACTAAAGAAATAAAATTATTTCAGAAAAATGATGGTTCAATAATTCTCACTATTTTTAATGATATTTTTTTACAAATATAAAAATACCCTTTTTTAGAGCATAGAGTCAAGATTATCATTATATAATTTCTATAGTATTTTAAGTAGATCTAATATATTATAATTTCAAAATACTGCAAGTAGGTATTTTAACATTTGAGAACAAGATGCTTCAAAAATAGAAAAAAATAGTAAAGCTTATCAAAAAAATTGAAAATTTGTATTTAACACTAGAGGAGAGAGTTATCTTTAAGAGTGTGTAATTTATTTTTTGAATGGTGTAGATTTGATAGGGGAAATTTGACGCGAGATGAAAACTATCGATTTTAGGTATGTTCGACTTTGAGTAGTTATAACAGAGAAAATATAAAATGAAAACTAATTTTTCTTCTTTTCTGCACTAGCTGTACATTTTATCTATGACATATTTTGAAATCAAAGGAAAAAAAGATTATTTGCATATACTTTTTTGGTGGGGACAAGACCCTCATTTTTCAGCAAGTAAAAAAGGGACTTAATAAATTTAAAAACTATGTGAATTCTTGTTCAAAAAAAAATAAAAAAATTATAGGCATAAACTTCATTCACTTTTACACATTTCATTAGTTTACATCATCTCCAAATTATAAACATAAATGTCATTTTTATGTCGTTAAAGTTAAAAATTTTGTGTGTTGTTGACATTTTCCTTTATAAAAGTGTGACACAGCTTTATACTTTTACCCCTTCATATTCTCTTGAACTTGATGTAGTAGAATTTCAGCTAGGTCAACCTGGTGACCTTTCATCACAATTTTGTAAGCCATGTCCACGATGCTACAAGGTACACTGTTTAATCTGCTAGATTGAAATAACTCATACCCAATGAAATGAGCTATGAACTTCACCACTGGATCCTTGATTGTAGAAATCTTCAATGCCCTTCCATCCCATTGTGCACCTGTGTTCTTTTCTATGTCAAGATGTGATGAACTGCGAAAGGCTTTCGTCTTGTCAGTAGTAGGGTATGCAATAACTCTACTGATAATCTTCTTGGTAATCTCCACAGGTTTATCTAACCAGATTTTATCATCATGAAATCTGCTCAAAACTATTCTTATCCATTCTGTGGTAAATGTCTGAGGGAAGTGTTCGAAATGTGTTAACCCTGATTCTTCAATTTTCTTATATTCAATCTTCACTCTACCATCCAATTCACAAACTTGTTGGTAAGCAACACATATTTCAAATTCATGTACTTCACTGATCTTGCAGTGAATATATGCCCTAACATCTTCTATTAACAAAACCCTATCTGGAATACTCAAAAATGCACCCATCTCATCTATTTGTGTAGCAACCTTTGGATGTGGTTTGAATTTAGCCTCAGCAAAATTAGCTCTAACAATTAGCTCTACTTCCTCTTCAATGATGTTCAATTTTCTTGCAGATGATGTCGATGCCATAAATCAAATCTAGGGTTTTGGAAAGCAAATGAGTAACAAATATTTCATTGCAAAAGAACTTACTCGGTTCAGTTGAAGAGTATCGTCAGTTCGATCTGCAGTTTCTTTCAATCTTTCTAAGAAATTTTCAGCTCGAACTCTACTCTGTGAAATTTCCGCTCTTCGAAATTGCAATGTGACAATAAACTTCTATTTCTATGTATTTATAGACCCTTTTCGATATTCCCACTCAAACTTTCCTAAATTAAATGCTTGACCTAACCTTTAGTACAAAACAGCTGTCAGCTTGGTGATGTCTACAATTTTCTTCACTCGGTTAACATAGGATTTCTTCATCGGTTTGTACTGTCATCAGTTAACCTTGTATTGTGATTACTGATGGGTAACAACCTCTCAGTCTCTCTTTTACCGACTATATGACATTGTTAGCTCATAACACATAAACCATAGTGCATCTTTATTCATGCAAATTTGGTGTTTTCACATCATATATAAGGAACTGTATGAAAAATGTGATCATTTGAAATGTCAGTCCCATACATACCTTTGTCACCTTAAGTGGAAGTATCGATGTCACCCAATCCAGTGGATGAGGTTTCACCGATGGTGTTACTTGACTCAGTATTCTCACTAGATGCCTTCTTCCACACAATGTTCCTTAATCTTGTGATCTCTACAATGTTATAACTGCTTTCAAATATATGGTTTTCATCTATTGCTCGGTCTCTGTAGTTCTTGCTTAAATGACCAACCTTGTGACAGTGCATACATGCCATTCTAGTGCTTGTCCAATTTCTTGAATGTCCAATCTGACCCTTTCTATAGTAGTTTGCTGCAATGTATCCATACCGACCACATACAACACAATTGGTCCATGTATTATAATCCCAAACATATGAGTTACCTTGTCTCTTAGGTTGGTAAGGCTTTCGTTGTGGTTTCTCCTTAGGTGTCCAGACTTGTTTCATCTTTTCCTTACATTCTCTTGAAGTGTGTCCATGCTTATTACAAGTATAGCATATTTTCTCCATAGTAGTATTATTAGCAAGATCCTTTTGTTTAGCTCTGCACTCATAAGCAGGATGCCCAAACTTTCCACAATAGTAACAATATCCATTCAACTTAGGAGTGACAGGAGGATTACCTTGTTCTTTGCTTCTACACACATTTGATGTATGTCCCGATTTTCCACAGTGATAACATGCTAACACTTTAGGTTTCTGACTTTGATTGTTGTTGACATTTTCAACTTGTTGTGATGATTCTCCTTCACCGGTGTAGCCTATATTGGCTTTACTTCCAACTCTTCTCTGATTAGTCAGGAAATCATCAATCTTTTTGGAATTATCCTCAACTATCTTCATCATTTCATTATGTTGCTTTTGTGTCTTTAATTCATTTCTTAATTTTTCATTGTCTACTCTGAGTATTGCAACATCTTCAAGTCTTCTTGATAGTTCTCCATTTACTCCGTTCACTTCTTGATTGACAGTCATCATTTGATTTGATACTTGGATGTTACGATTAGTGAGTCTCTGTATTTCACTTTCTTTTTCTTGAAGTTGTTCAGTCATCAATCTTTGGTCTTCAATGGCCATATTCCGATCTTGTTCAGCTTGTCTAGCATTGTTCATAATTTCCACCATTCTTACCATCTGGGATTCTTGATTGATTTGAAGTGCTTTTACTTGTTCAGATAGCTGCTGATTCTTTTCAGATAAATTAATGATGATACTTTTAGATCCACCAAAGATGCTTCCAGAACTTGATCCAACATGATCAAATATATCATCAATAGGTTCTTCATGGTAACCAATTTCAGTTTGCATGATTGCAAGATTCTTCCTATCAACCAGTAATTTCTTCAGTTCTTCCTTGGCTTGTTTATACTATTCCACAAACATCTGCATTTGTAACTTCTGATTCTCAATAGACTTGTCAAGCTTATATCTCTCCATGACTTAGATCTTTTATCCTTTAGTGGTTAAACTGTTCAACAAGAGAACTATGCTCTGATACCAATTGTTGGAATTAGGAGAGATAGATACTGAGAGGGGAGGGGTGAATCAGTGTCTACAAAACTTTTACTTGTAATACCTTTCAAATCTATATTAGCAATTTGTAATAACCAACCAAATTGACTTGGATCTAATTGCATAAATCAATCATCTAGTTAACTTTAAGAAAGTAAACAACATGAAATCAATATGACAATCACATAACACAAGTATTTTGGTAATGTAGAAACCCTTGCTAGAAGGTAAAAACTACGGTGGGGATGACACCCACAAATTCTTCACTACTACAGATAGAAAAGGTTTGCCTGTTAGGGATACAAGTTTTGATCACTTCTGGTGATCTCACCTTGTTAGGAGTGACATATCAGATCAACTAGATATATCTAGTTATAGGATTTTAACAACACTACTAAAGTGTGCACTCGATTAAGAGATTTACAAAAGACTATTAAGTCTACTCTGTTAAGAGATTTAACCAACACTCTATTACAATTGTCAAAAAGTAATATGCAATATTATCTACTAATTGACACTCAATTTTTTGAAACAGATCTTATAATTCTCTGATAGAATATCATCTTAACTGTGATGTATCTTTGCTTTGTTTTGCTTGGTAGCCTTCTCTGAATCTGCTCGGTACTCTTGTTCTATTCTCCAAACTGATTGACTTGAAGTTAGGAAATGACTTCAAGTGTTCCGTGATTCATATATATCAATTCGACAACCTCTTAAAGTAGTGTGAACATACAGAATATATAGTGTTCTATTTTGCCGCTTAAGCAAAAATTAGGTTACAAAAAATAATCATAACCCTAAGATCTACGGTGCAAAATTAACCTAGATCAAATATTACAAATAAGATAAACATTGCATTTAATAAATATCTTTTACAATAAATGCTCGTTGATCTTGGTAAACCATTTTACAATCTATTATAACCATCTACATAGAAGAATGTGCCATTTCTGATTACTATGCCATTTCTTGTGATCATCGGTAAACACTGTATAGACTGCTCGGTGTATACTGTGATGCTCGGTGTTTATTGTTTGTCGGTGTCGGTGTCTGCTGGTGCTCGGTAAACTATGTAATGCTTAGTGTAAAGGCTTTACCGACTGCTCTATCTTGCTTCTAGTTACCGACCAACTCAATATAAGTTACCGACCAATCTGTTTGACATCTTTTGATACTAATGACAACCTTGAATGCTCAATAGAGATTAACATCATGGGCAGTTTTACCGGAGCAAAGTATTTTACCAAAATTGATTTGAAAAGTGGGTATCATTAGATCAGAATCAGAGAAGGAGATGAATGGAAGACTTCTTTCAAGACAAAAGAAGGTTTGTATGAGTGGTTGGTTATGCCTTTTGGTTTAACTAATGCACTGAGTACTTTTATGAGGCTGATGAATGATGTTTTGAAGAAATTCTTGGGTAAATTTGTGATTGTATATCTTGATGATATTCTGATATTTAGTAAGACTAGAGAAGAACATTTGTTGCATGTTAGACAAGTTTTGTAGAGATTGAAAGAGGAAAAGTTGCTGATAAATCTGAAAAAGTGTCCATTCATGAAAGAAGAGATTGCGTATTTGGGATTTGTTATTTCAGCTGAAGGTTTGAAGATGGATCCTGAAAAGGTTGAAGCTATTTGAATTAGCCTACACCTATGAATGCTAGTGAGGTAAGATCATTTGATGGTTTGGCAAGTTTTTACCGAAAGTTCATAAGGAATTGCAGTTCAATTTGTAATGCTATGACTGAGACTATGAGAGGAGACAAAAGAGAATTCAAGTGGACACATGGAGCTGATAGAAGTTTTCAGACTCTGAAGTAGAAGGTTGCTGAATTACCTATTTTGGCATTACCTAATTTCAGTAAAGTATTTCAAGTGGAATGTGTTGCAAGTGGAAGTGCAATTGGAGCTGTGTTGAGTCAAGAAGGTAAACCTGTTGCTTTCTTTAGTGAAAAGTTGAATGATGCTAGAAGGAAATATTCTATGTATGATCAAGAATTCTATGCTATTGTTAAAGCACTAAAGAAATGGAGACATTATTTGATGCTGAGTGAATTTTTATTGTATACCAATCATAAGGCTTTACAGTATTTGGGTAGTCAGAATAAGTTGAATTAGAGACATATGAAATGGGTTGAGTATTTGCAGAGTTATACATTTGTGATAAAGCATAAGAGTGGAGTCACTAACCGAGTTGCTGATGCATTGAGTAGAAGAAGATCTTTGATTACCGAGATGAAAATTGAAGTTCTTGGTTTTGATGAGATGAAGGATTTGTATGAAAATGACCTTGATTTTTCTGAGCCGTGGAAAAAGTATAGAGCACCTATTCAAGATCAACAAAATACCAAGTGGGATGAATATTTTATTCAGGAAGGTATGTTGTTCAAAGATATTCAGTTGTCTATACCGAGAGGACCAATGAGAAACAATTTGATAAAAGAGAAACATAGTAGTGGTTTGGCTTGACATTTTGGTATTGATAAAACATGGAATTTGCTTAAAGAGAAGTACTTTTGGCCGTAGTTGTATAAAGATATTCAAAAATTTGTGAAAAGTTGTGGAATTTGTCAAGTTGCAAAAGGATTCAGTCAGAATACTGGATTGTATGTACCAATTGCTGTTCTTGAGAAACCTTGGATTGACATCAGTATGGACTTTGTTCTTGGCTTACCGAAGATAGTAAGAGGTAATGATTCTATATTTGTTGTTGTGGATAGATTTTCTAAGATGACACATTTTATACCTTATAGAAAGACATCTGATGCAGTACATATAGTAGATCTTTTCTTTAAGGAAATTTTCAAATTGCATGGATTACCAAGGAGTATTATCTCTGACCGAGAGAGTAAATTTGTTGGATACTTTTGGAAGACCCTTTGGAAGAAATTTGGCACTAAGTTGAAATATAGTTCTACATTTCACCCACAAACCAATGGATAGACTAAAGTTGTGAACATAAGTTTGGGAAATCTTTTGAGATGTTTAGTTGGAGACACATTGAGTAATTGGGATTCAGTATTGGCACAAGAAGAGTTTGCATATAATAATTTAGTAAATAGGAGTACTGGGAAAACACCATTTGAGATTGTAAATGACATACAACTGAGAAGTATATCTAATTTGAGAGACATTGCTGATGAGAGTAAGAGAAGTGTTGAAGGAGTAAAGTTTGCTAAGTACATGAAGACATTGCATGAAGATGTGAAGCTGAAGCTGGAAGATAGTAATAAAAAATACAAGGATAGAGCTGATAGATCAAGAAGACATAAGACTTTTGATGTTGGTGATGAAGTGATAGTTCATTTGAAGAAATATCGATTTTCTGTTGGAACATATGGAAAGCTGAAGATGAAGAAGTTTGGACCTTGCAAGATTCTGAGGAAATTTGAATGTGGAAATGCATATGAGATTGAGTTACCTGATGACATGGATATATCACCAATTTTCAACATTGCTGATTTATATGAGTATCATGAATCTGATGAAGAAATGATAGTACTGACGGAATATCCTAAGAAGTAGAATGAGGAAGTAGAATAGATTTTGAAGGAAAGAGGTGGCAAAAGCACAAGAGGAAAATAGTACATGGAATATCTGGTTAAGTGGAAGAATAGACCGATGGAAGACAGTTCATGGATTTCATAGTTTGAATTGGATGCAGCTCGGATCATACCTACCAAATGATTCAGAGAATCATTTCAAAACAACCCCATGTGTCTGATGCAGGAGCATCTCTGGTCCTTGGCAATACTGTGTCACCAAAAATAATTTGGAGTTTGTCTGTGTTTCTCAGTTCCTGCTTTAACCGAGTTGGTCAGTAGTTGGTCAGTTTCCTTTGGTTACCGAGTATCATCAGTTATCTCCTGGGTGGTTGGTTGTTTCACTGGCGCTTGATGTTGCTTACCTATTGCTCGGTTATCCTTGCTTACCGACTGGTTTAGTTTTGATTTATGTTGTGGTTGACTTGTGCATTTATATTGGATCACAGATTTAATGCTAGTACCCATCATTGGGAAGCATGTGGTCCCAGATCTGACCTTTTCTTCTGTTGATTGTGGATCTGAAGGCCGACTCAGTTTGGTAGCTTCTTGTATAAATGTAGTTGTTGGTTTAGAGTTTAGGGGCAGTTTTTGGATATAAGATAGAAGGTAGATTTTGAGCAGATCCTTGCATGTTTGAGGACTTTTGTAATTCATTATAATATCAAGCCCTAACCAGGAAGGCCTTACAGCCTGACATGTATGGCTGTATTTGATGAAATATATGAAAGATCTGGCATTCTCTCTCTCATTGTTGTGTTTGTTTGCTTCCGCATGTGTTGAGCAGGCTTGGATCATTAGGGTTTGCCATTGTTTGGCCCCTCTTGACCCCTACCCTATGTCAGCTAGTACCATCATCATGATCATCTTGATTAGCTACGCCAATACCATCTTCTTCAATCATGTCCTTTGGCACATTATCAGCTATGCCAATACCATCATCTTCAATTGTGTTCTCTACCATAGGATCATCTTCTTCCATGGGAGCATTATCATTGGCTTGGATATTCACACCTCCATGTTCCTCCAATTGGAAATCCACATTCACCAATCGACAAAAATTGTGCCCCCCTTCAATGTGACCATATTGCCTACAATGACTTTGGGCTGTTTTGATTATAATTCTTTGATTCTTTAAGCCCTTACACTTTTTGCAAGGACAATTACATTTTTCAACGTCTTTTCTTTAGAACTGAGACCACAATCTAGCAATTGTCTCGTTATTTTTTTTGGGTTCATATTGCTAGGTGTGGACTTTCTTCATAGGCTATAAATATACAAAATGTAAACATACAAACATAGTAGTATCTTGTATATAATAAAAAATATAAAATATTATAAGATTATACAAGATTTACAAATACACACACAAATCATGCTCACCAGACCACAAAATATTTGAAAGGATAAGTATTTTGGGACTTATTATTATTTTGGGAGTTACACAAATCTCCTCACTAGACTACTGAATCTATGGATATTATTCTTGATGCTGAAGTCAATCAAGAATGTGAAGTTGAAGCAATTACATCTAATTTATTGCTGCCTATATATAGTCTGCTACTATCTAGATATAATTCACAGATGTTTGTGTTGAATTTTTATTTTATTTTTATTGGATGAATAGTTTCATCTTTCATTTATATGAGTCTTTACCTCCCAAAAGACATGTCTCCTAGTTGGTTGACTAGGCATAGTTGGCCAACTAGCATATAACAAATTTATTTTAGTTCTAACAGATGCCTAGGGAAGTCATGTGAACTATAAAGGTAAGTATTGTAATTAGTAGACAAGGATTGGAATTTTATCCAAGGAAGACTTTACTTCAATTTACACTTCAGTTTGTAATTAGAGATTATAGAGAATATATTCTGGAGTTGTACAGTCACATTGTCTAGTCTATAAAGATATACAATATATTTTTACAAAAGAAACTTGCAATTGAAGATAATAACACATCAGAATTTGGCATTGTAGTGGAGGTGATTCCATACCTAGTACAAATTATTTTCTCTAAAGCTTCCAGATGGCCTTTCTCTGGGAGCTGCATTAAGGCATTCAATTGATCATTAATGCATTAATGCCCATCTATATATAGGTTTGCATCACACATGCTTAAGGCAAAAGTTCCTAATACAACTGAAGAGAGTAATTAATATGGAAATTGAATCAAATGTAAGCAACATATGGCATTGATTTTCAAAGACAGTGACAATTTAAAAGAATTGGAAAAATACAGTGTACAAGCAATGATAGTGCGCCATGGGAAGTCACAATAAGTATGAACCCATAGAGGATTTTCATTGTTTCCTAAAAGAAGATCATTTTTAGAGTGAGATTTAGCTACATAGAGGTGAATTCATGACATACGAAAGGTAAGAGAACCTCAAAGTTTCTAACATATAATGCTATCATATCAAAAGGACAACAAAGTGTAGTTTTTAGAACAATGGAACAACCATCTCTCTTAAAAGGAGCAACCATCATGTTATAGAGTTATTGAATATGGCCATTATCATGAGATCATAGGGAAAAACAAATCTATCTACTATTAATGAACAATTTCTTCTATAGAGGCAATTTTGAATTCTATGTTCATGTGAAAAGGAAACGTCACTCAGTTTGAAGTCCTAATAGAATAAATAAAATAAGAAGATATTGACATATCATGCCTTAAATTGACAACAATCACAATAAGAAGATGGAACAACGACAAGGTACAAGCATGTGCAAGTCATTGTAATCATTGGAGATATGTTAAAGGTTAATTACAATAGTAGAGCACAACCATGATACAATTAATAAAAGTGCCATAAAACACCATGATATTTATAATCAATGATAGAGAAAAGAGATAGTGTAGCAAATGTTTACATATTCTACTTAGTTTGTTCAAGATTATAGTTTGTTCAACCTCTTCCTGTAAAAACCGCATGTATACTTTAGTTAAAATAGTTTAGTTTTACAACATGAACAATAACTGATTTCTGATTTGCCAATAAATTTTTTATTAATAACAAGTTAACAACAATGCATTGCCTTTAGTTCTACTTCAAAAGTTAATATGTGAAAGTTTGTCAAAAATTTAATAGTACGTAAAGTACATCATATTCTTGCATGAATTGAATTGAGAATACAAATCCACTTAACAATGCTTATACTTGTATTGATATTATTGATTTTTAAGTTAAATTTACATAACATCAAAATAAATACACTCTAGAAACTAGAAATTAAAAACTCCATTGTTCTAGATTATAGAGATCATAACAGTGAATGTAAACTGAGTTAATGAGTATTGGGAATGGACCAAGTTAATGATCAATTCTAGATCATAACAGTGATTGTAAACTATGTTCAAGCAATGAAAATGTAAATTCATTTGAAATCTGCTAGTCACTTCCCGTGAGGGTACAGTCTGACTATATTGTTGACAAACATTTATTTTTATGGTTGATATGGATTCAAATGATTGCTTGGATATGGTGTTACATTTCATTGGAGTTTTGAATAGTTTTGTGCACATTTGGAAGGCATAATATTTTCACTTTTATTGCCCAATCTGACTTCAACATTATTTAATGAGATGTAATATGAATTTTTTTAATGAATTTAGACATGTTTTCATATCTCGAGTTGGTTGATGTTTTTTTGAAATTTTTGGTGTTTGGAAAAAGTTAAGCTTGAAAGCATGGTAATAAAAACTTGTCATTTTTTAGTTAGGAGGTGGTAGGCTTAGAATAGTAATTAAACTTACTCATTTTCAGGTAACAACTAATGAGCAACAAGGTGGTCCTGTGCTGTATGGTTTCTCAAACAAGCCAAAAATTGATGTGGAAAGGAACTGGAGCTTGAAGCACACTCTCATGTATATCAATCTTGATTATCATAAGGTTCATTTTAGTTCTTTTTTTTGCATGATCTTGGATCTTATCTCATTTCTACTCTCCTTAGAACATATAAGTCTTCTAACTAACTTTAACCACTCTACTCCAGCACTATCGACTGTCACAAAGACACTCTAATATAGTTGATCAAGTTAGATTAGGGTCATCTAGAATGGTCTAACAGTGGGTCCTTACAATGGTTATTGTCATTTAGAATTCTTCAATGTTCCTGAGGCTTTCAAATTTAACTAAGCCTTGAATCCAGATTATTCCTAAGATGCTACTGCAAGCATTTTCTTACTTTGCTGGTTAAACACATAGCATATATCTAACTAGGGCATCAATCTTGAAGCAACATAGCTACTTCCCCCAAATCTGAGCACTTAGGTTATTAAAATTCATTTCCTTGGCTTTCTTCTCACCTAATGGCATTGGAGACCAATGGAGAAATTGTAAGTCAAGGTACACTCTCCATGACAAAGTTGACTGAGGAGTTTCCGGGCCGGTTTGATAGAGAGTTTAGTATCTCGCGGGCACAACACAAAAGTTTCAATAAAATGTTTGTAGAACTAACAAATGAACTTCAAAACCATGGATGCATCGAAGGTTAAACTTGTAGAGATGTTCAATCTATCCACCCACTTTGCAAATTGAGAAGGCATGGTATATAAACAAAAACATACTTAGGGAAAATGAAATCTAATCAATGTAGTTACATGACCGTGTTTGTGATGATAGTCAACTATTTGTTCATTGCACAACTAACTGTGTAAAATAAAGATAAAACTAATCAGGTGAACATCAAGAACCGTGAATGCATCAAATGGACTTGTAGGGGTGTTTAGTCTCTACATTCCCTTCACAATAGACAACCTAGAAAATACCCAATACATGATGCCCTGTCACATTTCTCATGGGCCCTAAGTAGGTAACCAATAAAACAATGCCAGACAAATGCAGAGTAAGGAAATCCTTATAGGCGGTCCTCCTTTTACACCAAATCATAGTGGCAACCATCGCAGGTAGGCGGTCCTCTTTTTACACCAAATCATAGTGGAAACCCTTGCAGGCAGGCGGTCGTCCTAAAAATCTCACCAAATAACAGTTCAAATAATCGTAGGCTCCAACTCCTTCACATGCTCCAAGTGAAAACCAAACAATGAAATGAGATATGAAATCTTTTTTCTTTTTAAAGTTATGCCTGTGCTAGTCGAAATTTTGACCTACATGGTATTAGTCAAAATTTTGACCAACACGGGCATGGATTAAAAAAAAAGGAAGTTTTCCTTCTATAATACGACCAACCTAAACCTTTTTAATTGATGGTTAAAATTTTTTGTAGAAAAATGAGGTCAAATGTAGTAGTGTTAGTCGACATGAGGCAAATACATCACTTGAAGCTGAACTAAATCAAGATAGTCCTACAGAGGAAAGACACCCTAACTGGGGGAAACTTGTTAGCATCACACACATCCTTAATTTTCCTCAATTCATTGACTCATTTGGAGAGCCCAAAGAACCTAGTTTACCATGCTTACGTGTGTTGGATTACGAGGATTTCTTGTAGGTAGCTGATAATAAAGATAGTTGGTCAGACATGATCAATCTTAATTTAGACAAAATCAATTGACATGCTATAAATCAAGAGAAACATGGTGAGAAAGAACCCATGACCATAGCTTAGTACCTGGGATGATTTACTAGTTGTCAAGCTGATTCCCATGGGTACAAATTAGACCAACTGTCTGATGCCACAATTGATATTGAGGTCGATGTAGTCCACAAATATGCTCCTATTTCCACTTTTGAGGATAGTGAAAGTTATAACATGCAACATAATTCAAAGACTAATTAAGACCATCTATCTCTTGAACATATTATGGTGTCTCCTATTTAGGTTGTCTCTGAAGAAGATGATTCTCCTCCCAACAACCCCCCTATAGTTCTTCCTTAGAATTCCAGCTAGAAATTTGGTTCATGATCTACGATTATGATGGTTCCTTTACAAAGATTCTTACATCAAAGAGAGGAACTGGAATGAGATATTTTTCATCATTTTAGGCCTAAATGAGTAGGTTCATAGAATACCTCTCATAACTTCTCTATCAATCCTTCAATGAGTCACGATTGAAAAATGCTTTGGTAGATAACTTCCTTGACTTATCCTCAACAAACATGAATGATGATGATGATACCAGGGTCTTTTCTCTTGAGCCTGTTGGTTCCTTACCTCTTGTTTATCTTGATCTGATTGACTGGAATACCTCTGAGTCCATAAACATATTGTCCTTTTCCAATGATCATACCCTATCCTAATACCTTAATGCTGTTGAGCCTCTTCCCTCTTCCACTAGTGCAATGAGCGATAGTATGTAAGTGGAAGATACCAAGTATCTTAGTCACAAAAGAAAAAATAAAAAGAACAAGAGATCTGATGGTGAAAAACACTCTATCAGATCCAAAAATAGTAAAAATAAATGACGTATCCAATGCTGAAAACCTCTCTAAGGTGCCTACGGATGAGATACTTGGTATTCTCCTTGAACATTTTTAGGAATGATTGTTAGTTCTTATAGAGCCTACACAATAGGTGAACTTGATTACAACTGAAAATGCACAAATCATACATCTTTCATAGTCATTTTCAGAGGTTCAGAAGCAAAAATTCATCCCATTCTTTACAGCAAAGAAGATAATTTTTTCATGGTCCTATCTTGACATGCCAAGATTAGATACAAATCTCATAATGCACCATTTATCTTGATGCAGTCAAGTATGGAGAATCCAATGAAGGACTGTCCAAACTTGCAGCCAAACCAAAACACTGTTAGAAATAGGGAATACTGAGAGGGGGGGGTGAATCAGTATTCTACAAACTTTATCTTTTTCCCAATTATGGATATAACAGATTATCTTTATACATGCATAACATAAGAAGCTAAACAACATGCATAGCAATAAAACTAAAGAACTCATAACACATGATATGTTCTTGAGGAAACCCTGGCCAAGGGAAAACCCCGGTGGGGATGGTACCTAACAAGATCCACTAATCAAAAGTATCCTATTAAGGATGTTGACCTTGTTAGGAGTCTATTACAAGCATATAGTGTATCAGTCTTGATTAAGGGACTATAGGCCTTGTTAGAAGCCTCAACCCTGTTAGGAGTTGTCAATACAAAATCTGATTACCAGATGAGCCCACTGCCCAAACAAGTAATGTACAATGTATACTGATTATAAAAATGGTTAAGGTGCATAACCTTATGCTGCTTGCATCAATATCCTTTCGCTGCTCTTACATTTACATCATATCACTTTATCATATCATTACAATCTTACCACACCTTTATCTTACAATTTAAAATTACATATATACAAGTTATTAAGGCTAATAAATTTACATGGTCGGCTTCCATATATCATTATCTAAGAGCTAACATCTAGGATGTCATCCCTTTATATTGTTAAGTCATTATTTTGATAAAAAAAGTAATCCCTTAACTCTTTACCAATTCTTCCTTCAGAACTGTCCTATCGGCTTAACACTATCTCTGGTAAAACTATCATAACTAATTCCGTACATGTCGTATTGACTTGTGCTCTGAGATGGGTCATCATTAGTCATCATAGAGTCTAAGTTCAAGTGTGCAAGCATTGAAATCACTCTAGTCAATGTCGCAAACAAAAACTGTATCCTGGTGCACTGGTGAAAAACATTGTCTTACACTTAGACAAATTTGCAATGCGCTCTACTATACTTGCTCTCTGACCTGTGCAATCTTCATATGGATCATATGTTTCCATAATGACAACATCTATGTACTCACTTCAGCCAAATTTCTAAAAATCTCCCCCTTTGTCATTGGTGGCAACATATGAGAAAATTGGCTTAGTGTACAAGTCAAAATCTCAAAAAATGTATCAAAATTGTGGCCATAGTATATAATATGTATACTATCCTAATAACTCCTCAAAATATAATCTCTAATACACTGCTCCCCCTAAGAGTATCAATCCTTATCAAATATATCAATTTTCTGCTCTAATATCTCTCCCCCTTTAACAACAATGACAAAATAAGGTAGGGAGGATTACAAAATTGTATCCCAAAAAAGATTATACCTTCATTCTCTTATTGCAAAGCTGGTAGGGTTGCAACACAATCTGAAAAATCAGCTTTCATAGCTTCTGTCTCCTTTTCCCATGAATTCTTGATGGAATCTGCCACATTGAGTAATGTGCTTAGTCCATAAGCTGCTATTTGACAAGCTTGGAGGTTGTCAAATTTGAATTTCTGAAAGGATGTCTTAGCTGTAAGACATTCTTCTAACTGCTCTTCAATGATGCTCAACTTCATAGAGGTGTGTTCTCTCAAAAGAGTGAGTCTCCTCATTTTTCTATTCCTCTCATCTTGCAATATTCTTATTTCATCATAAAGCTTCTAAACTTTCTTTTTAGCATCACATACCTTCACATTAGGTCTAGAAAGAAGGTTACATTCATTCTGAATCTCAGCTTCCTTCAACTTGATCTTTTGTTCCTTTTCTGCTATCAAAATCTTTGGTTTTGTACACTGTATGTACAATGATTTTCCTATCTCCAAATGTTTCCTCAAGTTCTTGATACAAATATCAAGACTGCTAATATCATTCCTGATATTCTAACTAATGTTCAAAAGCATTTCAACTTCATAAGCTACTTGAGCTCTCACTTTTGCACTATCAGATAGGTTAGTGAATTCATTGTCAAAAGTGCTCATTACCTTCTTAGCTTTCTCCAAAGGGTCTGCCTCTATGATTTGTGTAGTTCAAATGCTTTGTAACTTCTCAGTAAGGTCCTTCAGACTCCCTTCAAGATTCTTCACTTTCTTGTTCTTGCCAATGATTTTATTCAAAGAAGTGATCAGTTCCAACTGATCATCATCATCAACTTCCTTTCCTAAATCTTCAAACAAAGATCCAATTTCTTTCTTCTTTCCAATCTTAGGAGTAATAATGTTGTCTTCTATGGTAGGAATGGGTGCTTGAATCTCAGTCTCCTTAGGTTCTTCACTGATAGATTTAGTCTGCTCTGCTTCTTTGGTTCTAACCGATTCATTAAGAGCCGAATTGTCAACAATGTTTGCTAAGTTCTTGAATACATTGTCATCAGTATCCAAGGTGACCTTATTACCTTCTATATTCATAGTTTCATCTTCAATGTTAATAGTTGAAGGGGAGGGAATATCCTCTTGTTCAGCTTCAACTTCTTGCTTTGCTGCAACCGATGGCTCTCCAACATTTTCTGCCATGACTTTGATTATTGCCTGCACTATATCTGCATTAACTTCTTCATATCTACCTCCCATAATCAAAATGGTTCTCCTTTTGGTTCTCAAATGGGTGCTTAAAGCCTTCAATATCTGCTTCAGGTGTTCATCATCTCTCACGTCACAAAGCTTCTTCACAAGATTCTTCCTGATATTAGTGTCTTCTTCAATTGCTCTCTGATTCCTATTTACAAGTTTGGTATACAACTCATCAGGTATTTGACCTTGAATAGAATCAAATTTCTTGCCTACCAAAATCATATGCTTTACAATAACATTCTCCAAATTTATTCTTTCTGAATAATCATAAAGTTTATAGTACTTGTTCATTTTAGTGAAATTTCCATCTTGTATGATTTCTTCATTCACTCTCTCAACTCTCAGTTTCCATGTCTTCTTCTTAACTGTAGTGTCATCATCCCTTACTTCTACAATTTCTCTTGGTATTGGTTGAACTAAAGTCTTCTGTCTCTTCCCTGGTCCAGCAGCAATTTCTTTCATTCTCTTGCTAGCTGTGGAGGAAGTGGATCTAGTTGTTACTTGTTCCTTTTTTGGTTCCTCTACTTTCACCTTCACAAGTGGTTCTTTCTGTTGTACTACAATTGGTGGGGTAGACAAAACTTCTTTCTATTCACTCATTCTAATTGGTGTTGCTGTGTTCTTTGCTACCAAAAACTCATGCTCTTTCAATCCCGAATCTTTCAATATTTTCTTCATTGTATTGTCAACTCTCTTGTTAGACTACTTCTCTTCAATTATAACTTTTGTCGAGTTGAAGTTCTCTTCAAAAGTTCCAAATCTGCTGCACTGAGTGTCCAATTTGCATTTAAGTAATCTGCCAACATATTGTTTTGTTTCAGCCTCAGATATCTCATAGCCAACAGGGTCTATGAACTCAATTCTAGGTTCCATTGCTTTAATATAGGTAAAGTCAGTGTCAACCATGAAACATATATCATTTTTATAGTTCTTCACAAGTGACTGTGGAATTCTTGATCTACTAGTTACCATGTTTTGAAATGTCTTCATTACTAACATAGCACTCTCATTTACTTTGTCAATAACATGTCTCAAATATTATTTATTTATCCTTTCCATAGCATTTTGTCCATCATTCCAATCATTTGCAATGGTGTACAAAAATCTCCTTAATGAGTGGAAAAACATTTATGTGATTAAGGATGAAAATCTAAATTGTGCATACTTAGATTTCTTAATCTTCTCCAAGTTTTCAAACAATTGAATTCTCAAAATTTTACACATATCAACTGGCACCTTGTCAACACACATTAAATAGGAAATATGTACCATTCCAGCTACCATATCATCTTCTCTAGAATTTGCACAAAACTTAGTGGTTAGGATCTTGCATAGGTATCTCACATCATCTTGTTTGATTTTGCTAATCACAATTCCTCTACCATTGTAGGATGAACCTGTGTTGTCATGACTATTTTTCTCATTTAAAGGAATAGCACCGACTTTAGATAAACTCATGACTTCATGAATCAAGTCAACTGTAATGTCTATCACTCTATCCTCTAGCCAAAACTTCTCATTATGAATTCTGCTCAAAATAATCTTAGTGCATTCTTTATTGTCAAACTCATACTTCAAAGCATACTTAACAATCTCATTATCTTTCAAATGTTCATATCCTTGTTTCAATGACATATCATGGTTGTAAATCTTCTAATATTCATTGGTAAAATCACTATCACTAAGGGTTTCTAACTTGCATCCAAGATAGCTCCTTACATCTTCTAAATGCAAAACTCTATCTGGTACGGATGATAATGCTAACCTAGGATCATCTTCTTCCAAGGGTTCTACTGGTTCCCTCTTCATTCTAGGTCTGTTCTTATCTCTGACATTGTGAATTAAGGATACATCCATGACTACTTTAAATTCCTTATACCGATTCAAAGATCTGCCAAGATAAATACCTCAAATTTGCAATTTTAGGGCTTTCATAGATTCGACGCTCAAATCTTTCACCAAATCACTGCAAAATGCTTCCAATCTCTATTCTTTTCTCTCCTAAACACTTCAATTCACTTTTATGATCAAATAAATCTAATCATAACCTTTTATTACTTCAATCTCACTTAGATCTGACATCGCATTCAATTATTTTGCTGCTTCTTTCCAAAAAGTTGTTTCTGCTATCCTGCAAAACTTAAAACTTCTTGCGATCTCGCAAAACATAATATTTTCTTTTGCACTCTTAACCATAACATTAATACATAATAAACTACCTTACATTAATTGCGCAAGACTTAATTCATCAAAAATCTACTTCTACACTAATTCTAAGTTCCTAATCTACTGCAATTTTCATAAATTAAGTGCTTTGAGTTAGGTCAGGTAAGGATTCATTCTTACCACTTATACTCAACCTTTCTGATTACCTTCAATGTTGAATATGTCTCCTTGATCTGTGCCTTTGACAAACTTCACTTCATCTGCATTACTACAACAACCTTTCTGTCTGTTATTTGCATCTTCATTTCTTCTTGCATGATTTCTAGGGTTAGGGTTAGGATGAAAAACTCCATTGTTCATTCTACAAAACCTTGCTGTATGTCCAATCTTGTTACATATCTGAAAAACAATTTCATTGTTCCCATATCTTGTTTCTTGCTGATTGATTTGTGATCTGCAGTTTCTAGCAATGTGTCCAATCTTGTTGCATCTATAACATACTACTCCATTTCTTCTATTCATATCTTCAGTAGGTCTCTTATTTGCAATGTTAGTATTCATAAACATTCTACTACCATAATCATTCTCAATAAATTTAGGTCTTCTACATTCAATAGCTCTATGTCCAAAACCATGACAATTATAATAATAACCATTAAGAGGTTTAAATTGTTTACCTGTGCAATCTCTCTTCATGTGACCGATAGTATTACAACCAAAACATCTACCTTTGAATTCTCTTTGCATACCTTTGGGTGATTCCTCTTGCTTCAGTGATTCTTCTTCTTTAGGTGGTTCTTCTCCTTTAGGTGTGTCTTCAGATTTGTTGATCTCATCTAACTTCTTCTCATCTATGCTTTCAGATTCTTTCAGATCTAGTTCCTTGCTTTCATCATTTGTTCTGAACATATTAAATCCAAGTCCAGTCTTATCATAGGATGGTTTTCCATAAGATACTTGTTCATCGATCTTCTCACTATTTGAATATAGCCTTTCAAGTTGTTGTTTGGATTGAGTTAATTCACCTTTCACAATCTTATTGTATTTCTCAAGTTTTGCATGCTGCAAATTTACTTTCTCAAATTCAGATGTTACTTTGCCAAGTTTAGATTTTAATTCTTCATTCTCAATCTTCAACCTTTCATTCTCAGATCTCAGATTTGCTTCATTTTTGTCATTTCCATCTTTCAAACTTAGTTTCAATTTTTCTATCTTTAGTTCATGCTTAAGGATCACATTTTCTTTTTCTAAATTGTCATCACAATATTCAATAAGAATTTCGGATTCCTTTTCAGATTTCAGATCTTCTACCTTGTTTTTCAGTTTCTCAATAAGGTTCTTTGCACCATCATATTTCCTTTTTAGAGTATCTCTTTCATTAGTAAGCATATCAATCTGTTCAAGAGCTTCATCAAGATTCTTCTATAGCTGATCCATATCCATAGAGATCTTACTCAAGCTGCTAGGCTTTCCTTGAATGATTCTTTTTCAAGTAACTAGGCTTTGATACCAATTGTTAGAAATAGGGAATACTGAGAGGGGGGGGGGGTGAATCAATATTCTACAAACTTTATCTTTTGGCCAATTATGGATATAACAGATTATCTTTATACATGCATAACATAAGAAGCTAAACAACATGCATAGCAATACAACTAAAGAACTCATAACACATGATATGTTCTCGAGGAAACCCTGGCCAAGGAAAAACCCTGGTGCGGATGGTACCCACAAAGATCCACTAATAAAAAGTATCTTGTTAAGGATGTTGACCCTATTAGGAGTTTATTACAAGCATATAGTGTATCAGTCCTGATTAAGGGACTATAGGCCTTGTTAGAAGCCTCAACCCTGTTAGGAGTTGTCAATACAAAATCTGATTACCAGATGAGCCCACTACCCAAACAAGTAATGTACAATGTATACTGATTACAAAAATGGTTAATGTACATAACCTTATGCTGCTTGCATCAATATCCTTTCACTGCTCTTACATTTGCATCATATCACTTTATCATATCATTACAATCTTACCACACCTTTATCTTATAATTTACAATTACATATATACAAGTTATTAAGGCTAATAAATTTACATGGTCAGCTTCCATATATCATTATCTAAGAGTTAACATCTAGGATGTCGTCCCTTTATATTTTTAAGTCATTATTTTGATAAACAAAATAATCCCTTAACTCTTTACCAATTTTGCCTTCATAACTGTCTTGTCGCTTAACACTATCTTCGGTAAAAATATCATAACTAATTTCGTACATGCCGTACTGACTTGCACTCTGAGATGGGTCATCATTAGTCATCATAGAGTCTATGTTAAAGTGTGCAAGCACTGAACTCACTCCAGTCAACGTCGCAAACAAAGACTGTATCCTGGTGCACTGGTGAAAAACACTATCTTACACTTAGACAAATTTGCAATGCACTCTGCTATACTTGCTCTCTGACCTATGCAATCTTCATGTGGATCATATGTTGCCATAATGACAACATCTATGTACTCACTTCAGCCAAATTGCCAACAAACACAATGAAATTCACCAACAATAACAACAAATCTGATAAAGAACAATAATCTTTATTCATCAATTTATCAATTACATGCAATGTGCCAGGCTGTAAGCCTTCCCGGTTATGGCCAATTACAAAGAAAGTAACAGTCTACAAGATCTCGCAGGATCCAAATCTTTTCCACAACATCAACACTCAACTAGTCTAGGTCTACAACAAGACAAGACATTGGTAGGAACCCCATAAAAGATCTAAACTTGTACTCACAACTTCTAAGAAATATTCCTGTGCCTAAGCTCTCAAGCTACTAACTCTCCCTACCAACTAATTCCAGATCTCATTCTTAACTCCCAACTGATTTGTCAAACAACTACCCAAGCATCTACTTAAATACTAAATCCCAGCCACAAGTTAGCTCTACAGGATATACAAATATTAAATGCAAAACATTAGTTGACTCTCAAATAGCCTTACAATAAATAAAATCATCCAAGTCAGTCTCCAAATCTGCATAGGAGAGTGCAACCCACTAGATCTAGGTCCCCACACATCCAATGGTCAATCCATATCTCGAGGAGTGTGACCCAAATCAAATGCACCAGTCAGCCAAGCCGATCCAACCAAACAATCAAATCGGTAAGCAAGAACACCAAGAAATAGAAAAGTAAATGAGCGCTAGTGAATTGACCATGCCAAGCATGACCGAGCAACATAGTTATTGTCGAGGGCCAGGGAAACTGACATCTTCAGTTACCGAGGATTCTTCAAAAATTGAGAAACCCGATAAAACACTAAAACCAAGCAACCCGTCTCCCAAACCGAGCAGAAACTCCACCAATTTGAGATCAAAACTATCAATCTACCTTCAAAGACAAATATATTTTTGGTTGATACATGATTGCCAAGAATCCTAGGATGCTCCTGCATCAGACACCCCAGGTAAGAAAGATTTTCTTATAAGGAAAATCAGGAACATCTCAAGGGAATCCGAACAGGTATGCCAAATCTATTCTTAATCCATATCTCTTCTTGTCCTTCATTCCAAGTTGTCTTCCCTTCATCCACTGTTCCATGCAGGAAATTCTCTTGCTTCCCACTTCTTTTTTCTTTTCTATCTGCAACTGATAACAACCGATATCAACTAGTCCTTCAACTGTCGATCACATCAGTACCTCAGTAAATCTCATCATCTTTGGAATCATCATTCAACTCAGTATCATCTGCATCTCTCTGAGTCATAAATGTCATAATCTGCTATACAATCTCTGTCAGAAAGACCATTTGCCTCTTAATCTCAACAAACTCCTTAGATATCTCATTCTCTTTGTCTTTCAAACCAGACTTTGTAATAATAGGCTCAAAAACCTTGGGTTCTTGAGGTTTGTCACACATACAACATCTGATAACTCCACTTTCCTTAGTCGCTATCTCCTATAAAGGTAACAACTTATGTCTAGATCCTTCATGCCTAACCACATAGGTGTTAGCATGACCATCAAACAAAACATTTCTATCAAATTGCCAAGGTCTACTGAGCAACAGATGACAAGCATCCATAGGCAATACATCACACAATATCTCATCATGATAAGATCCAATCTTAAAATTAACCAAGCATTGTTCCTCAATTCTCACCTTAGACACATCTTGTATCCAACTAACCTGATAAGGGTTAGGGTGTTTCCTTCTTTCCAAATTCAATTTACTAACCATTTCTTTTGAAACAAAGTTCTCAGAACTGCCACCATCAACTATGACATTACATACCTTATCCTTTCACTTACATCTGGTTCTGAACAAATTTCTTCTTTGCACTAGTTCATGAACACATGAAGCTAATCTCCTAGTGATAAGAGTGTCACATTTTTCAGCAACATTCACAATATCCTCTTTAGTAGTCAGTGCCACCCTCTTCTTAGGACATTGAAAAATTCTATGACCAGCTTCACCACATTGATATCAAGTACCAGTGAACTCATTCTTCCACCTTCCTCTCTGGCCATTATTGTAATTCTTACTACCAGATCCTATATTAGGCTTAGGATTCTCTACCACATTAGTTTCAACAACTGTCTCACCAGTCTTACCACCTCAGTTCCTATTGTTCTATCTATCCCCAAACTTCTTATTCAACTTCTCTTCAATCTTTAATTCCATCTGATAAGCATCACCTATGGTTGTCATCTTCTTGAATACTAGGTCTCAAACCATAGACATACCTAGCAACCATCTCTTTATCAGCTCCAGAATAACCAGTCCTAATCAAGATTGTGTAAAACTCCTCAGTATACTCCTATACTAATTTGTTAGTCTGCTTCAAAGCTTGCATCTTCTTGAACATGTCCAATTCATAATCCATCGAAATGAATTGCTTTTTCAACTTTTCAACGATTCGGTTCCACTTAGTGTTCTTTTCCTTTCCTCTTCTACCTCTTTCCAACTGAACTTCTCTCCACCAAATATTTGCATGACCTTTCAATTTAGTCTTTTCAAATCTGACTCTACCAGGATCTTCTATTTCTTCACACTCAAAGTATTCATCTATCTCATTGATCCAATCAATCAACTCTTCTGGCCTAAGGCTTCCAACAAATGTAGAAACTTCACTCTTAGGTCTTTTCCCAATCTTAGACATAGATTTTAGGATTCTACTTTCCTCTAGATCTCTAGCTTCTTCTACAACTTCTTCAAAATGATCTTCTTCCTCAGATTCATCATCACTATCCTCCTTCAAGGTAGTCCTCTTATTTCTCAATTCCTCTTGCAGATCTTACACTTGTTTTTGCAAAGCCCTAAAATCATCAAGACTGAATTCTCCAGCAGTCTCTTCCTTTGAGATCTCACGATTTCTCCTTAGAGGCATCTTCAAATCAAGATCTAGGTACAAACACACAAGATCAACTTGGCTCCAACAAGAACAAACTTCGCTTCCACAAGATCTAGGCTTGCTCCAATAGGAAAAAACCTTGCTCTGATACCACTTGATGCAGTCAAGTATGGAGAATCTAATGAAGGACTGTCCAAACTTGTAGCCAAACCAAAACATAGTGGAATTCACCAATAATAAAAATAGATTTGATAAAGAATAGCAATCTTTATTCATCAATGTATCAATTACATGCAATGTGCCAGGCTGTAAGGCCTTCCCGATTACGACCAATTACAAAGCAAGTAACAGTCTACAAGATCTCGCAGGATCTAAATCTTTTCCACAACATTAGCACTCAACTAATCCAAGTCTACAACAAGACATGACACTAATAGGAACCCCAGGAAAGATCTAAACTTGTACTCACAACTTCCAAGCAATCTTCCTGTGCCTAAGATCGCAAGCTACTAACTCTCCCTACCAACTGATTCCAGATCTCATTCCTAACTCCCAACTGATCTGTCAAACAAATACCCAAGCATCTACTTAATACTAAATCCCAACCACAAGTCGGCTCTACAGGATATACAAATATTAAATGCAAAACATCAATTAGCTCTCAAATAGCCTTACAATAAATAAAATCATCCAAGTTGGTCTCCAAATCCACATAGGAGAGTGCAACCCGCTAGATCTAGGTCCCCACACATCCAAAAATCAATCCATATCTCAAGGAGCACGAGCCAAATCAAATGCACTAGTTGGCCAAGCTGATCAAACCAAACAATCAAGTCGGTAAGCAAGAACACCGAGCAACAGAGAAGTAACTGAGTGCCAATGAACCGACCATGCCAAGCATGACCGAGCAACGTAGTTATTGCCGAGCGCCAGGGAAACCAATGATTTCAGTTATCAAGAATTCTTCAGAAACCAAGCAACCCGATAAACACTAAAACTGAGCAACTAGTCTCCCAAACTAAGTAGAAACTCCCTCAACCTGAGATCAAAACTATCAATCTACCTTCAAAGACAAACATATTTTTGGTTGATACAAGATTGCCAAGAATCCTAGGATGCTCTTGCATCATATCTATTGTGCTAGGCATAAAAAAGTGAAACAAAAGATGATAAAAATGCATCCCCATATTGCATTAGTGGTTAAGATAGAGCTCAAGAAGCTACTCAAGGCTACATTTACATGAATAATAGACTATGCTGACTGGATCTTCAACATTGTGCCTATCTCAAAGGCTGACAAATCAATACGCATATGCACAGACTTGAGAGATTTAAAAAAATCTTGTCTTAAAGATGACTTCTCACTACCAAACATAGATATGATTGTGGCTCTTATTGTTAGATTCCAAATGTATTCCTTGATAGATAGATTCTCTAGATATAATAAAATTCATATTATTGAACCTATAATTTATTTACCTGAGTACCTACCAACACAACAGATAGTGACAACCGGTCAGCAGGAAAACAATACCGAGGAACAGGAAAGAGAAATCGACAAGCAGGATGGACCTACCGAGGAAGCAAATGAACCTTGCCAGGATGAACAAGAAAGAAGAGATCAAGTATTGCAAGATTTTTCAGGAGACATCATCCTAAGACACAAATTATTTGAGATAGACAAGCTGGCATGCAAAAAAGAAGCAAAGCAAGACAAGAGACATGTCTAGTTTGTGAATATGAACCGAAGAATGTAAAAGTTGCATTAGAAAATGATGAATGGGTCAATGAAATGAAAGAGGAAATAGAACAAATAGATAAGAACAAAACTTGGAGTTTAGTACCTAGACCAAAGGAAAAAAATGTTATCAGTACTAAATGGATTTTCAGGAACAAACTGAATGAAAATGGAGAGGTAACAAGAAATAAAGGTAGATTAGTATGCAAGGGATATGCACATGAGGAAGGGATTGTTTATGGTGAAACATTTGCACCTGTTGCTAGACTAGAAGGAGTTAGAATGTTACTTGCATACGTTACACACATGAAATTCAAAGTTTATCAAATGGATGTTAATTCAGCATTTGTGAATGAAATACTTGAAGAAGAGGTCTACATAGAACAACCTGAAGGATTTGTTGATCTAGACAACAAAGACATTGTATGTAGATTACATAAAGCTTTATATGGTTTGAAGCAAGCACCGAGAGCTTGGTATGAGAGGCTGCATACTTATTTTCTAAGTATTGGATTTGTTAGAACTAGTGAGAACAACAATTTGTATATGAAAGGAGATACTGATGATACTATTCTTATTATTGAAATATTTGTGGATGATATTATTTTTGGAGGTCAAGATCACATATGTAAAGCCTTTGCTAATGATATGAGAAAAGAGTTTGAAATGTCTATGTTTGGAGAGATTAAGTTCTTTCTAGGACTACAAGTGATTCAGCAGAGTGATGGGATATTCATCACACAATCTAAATATGTAAAGGAAGTACTGAAAATATTTGGCATGGAAGATGCTAAACCTGTGGGAACACCGATGGCTACTAGATGTAAATTGAAAAAGGAAGATGGAACTACTGATGTAAATCAGACACTTTACCGATCTATGATTGGTAAGTTAATGTATGTAGTTCATAGTAGACCAGACATAACACATGCTATGGGAATTGTTGCTAGATTTTCTGCAAACCCTAGAGAATCACACATGGTTGCTACAAAGAGATTCTTAAGATACCCAAAAAAGATAGAAGACTATGGATTATGGTATCCTAAGGAAGGCAAATTTGAATTGAAGGTCTATACCGATGCTAATTGGGATGGAAATGTGGATGACAGGAAAAGCACCACCGAAGGTGCATTTTTCTTTGGTGAAAGACTTTTTACATGGATGAGTAAGAAGCAGGCTTGCATTTCTCAGTCTATAGCTGAAGCAGAATATGTTGCTGCTGCTACAAATTGTTCAAACATTACATATATTAAGCAAGTGTTGGAAGGAATGAATGAGGTAATCACTGAGCCAGTGATTACATACTGTGACAACACCAGTGCAATTAATATTTCAAAGAATCTAGTGATGTACTCTAAGACAAAGCATATATCCATTAAGTATCACTACTTAAGAGAACAAGTACAAGAGAAGCAAGTGAAGGTAGAATTTGTTACATCAAAAGAACAACTTGCAGACATATTTACAAAGCGACTACCGAAGGATACATTTGAATACTTAAGGACTAGACTAGGGGTCCGTCCCCTGTCTATTGGTCACTAATGTGATCTGGATGTTGCATCAAGCTAATCTTCTTAGAAGATCATTCCTGTTGATGCAGCATGGTTCACACTTTGGATCATGTCTAAGGTGGTGAAAATTTTGGAGAACTGGAACAAATTAGCATATCAGTATATAGAGGTATAGAGAATGCACCAGACAACAGAGAGTTACATGGATAATATAGAGTAGTGTGTTTATTTGTTTCTTTGGAATTGTTGTCAAAGGGAGAGATAATCAATATGAAACAATATGAACCGATGAGAACACTAAAACATCTATATGAGGGAGAGATAATTTGAAAGAGAGAACATTGATGATCAGTTACTGAGAACAAAAGCAAGAATCTAGAGAGCTAAAAAGATCATATCTATAGAACTTAGTCTGCACTTGCAAAATGCTTGATTTTATGTAACATAGTAATTAAACACATTAAGCTTAACCGAGTTGCAAGCATTTGTTGACAGTGTTGTAGAATACATGTTTGGTATGTGTATGACATATTTTATATTCTGTGTGTTGCCATCAATGCCAAAGGGAGAGATTGTTGAACCTACAACTGATTTACACAAAGGGAGAGATTGATTTGAAGATTTGTGATTTGTAGATCATCGAAGTTGTTGATTATATATGTAAGATGATTAAATCAGTATTATGTTGTCATTGATGTCAACTAGTTTGATAGTACTTATCTTGTAAGTTACCATACCTAAACGTCTTAAGAAAGGAGAGAAAGAGATGAAGAACAGAGATATCTACATGAGGTTGATGTATATGACAGATGAGGATAAGGAATACATTGGGTAACTCATTGATGAGTCTATGACTTTTTGATATTGACTTGATTATGTTGCATTCATCTATGATGAGAAAAAGAGTTGAAAGACACAAGGTAGTGTTGTCGGTAAATGAACCATTACAGTATACACTGACAGAGTGTAGTCTATACCGGGCACAATGTTAACTGAGGAGCTAGTGTTCACTGACATTGATGCATTTCTTTGTTAACTGAGCAGGAGAAAAGAATTAAATGATCAGTTTAGCCAATAGGATTGATGAGCTGGAAAGTGCATGAAATTGATGTTAAAGATAAAGTTTGTTATGATGATCGACAGCTAACAAAATTCAAGGAAGATCTAATGGAGTAGATTAAAATGTGTTATTGACACATCAACCGAGGAAGGTTAAAGTGGCAAAATCAAGGAAGATGATTAAGCAGCAAAATATAATTGACAAGAAGAAAATGGTTTACATGTCTATATAAGAGACTGATAATTTCACGATGGAAGTTACCGGAAGAAAAAGAAAACTATAGAATTATCACGTGAACAAGTTTTCATGCATTTTGATCATAGAGGTTAATGAGAACCTAATTGTAGAGCATTACCGAGTGCCATAGAGCATTACTAAGTGACAAAGATTAATTACCGACGGACAATAAGTTGATATATTGTTGAATCAGAAGTGTTACATTGATCAGAAAGATTTGTATGAGCTGAATATTGATCTGTATATCTGCAATTGAAGTTGTAATAGATCAGATCACCTACTGTTACATATTTAACCATTGTACACAGTCAAATCTCTTAACAGAGTGGGCTATTAAAGTATTTTTATGTATCATTCATAGAATGAACATTGTTATCCTGTCAACCCCATAGTGAATGCTAGTTGGATGATAATAGTTGGTCTTAAATCCTCTAACAAGGTCACACCTAACAGTGTGTTTGTAACCTTTAACAGGGTTGGGTCTTCACCGACCTCACTTCAGAAGAGTGAACAATTTTTGGGTTGCCGATCCTAGGTGGTTTTTCCCTTAACAGGGTTTCCATGTTAAATCTCTTGTGTTATGTGTTGATTGTGATATTTGTTTGATGTCATATTTACATGTTGCATATTTTATTTGATCAGTAATCACTATATGTTAATGACTAGTAATCGGTAAAAGCACTGACATAATAAGTATTTAAGTTTACCAAGTTGCAAAACTTTAAGAAATTGTTTTGGATTATACATTTTGATTTGGGACTGTGGATAACTGATTCATGCCCCTCTCAGTTATTCTAACACGTATATCACCAAAAGATTAGGAAAATACAACATTTACTTGTGCATGGGGAACTTTCTACTGGAATGTCATGCCATTCGGCCTAAAAAATGCTGGTGCAACGTATCAACGTGCAATGACAACCATCTTTCATGATATGATAAACAAAAACAAGGAAGATTATGTGGATGCCACATTAGCTAAATCTTCTACTAGAGATATGCACCTCACTAATTTGGATAAGATATTCATGCGAATGGAATAATTTGAATTAAGGCTCAATCCAAAGAAGTGCACTTTTGGGGTTACTTACGACAAACTTCTTGGATACATTGTCTTAGCATGAGGAATTGAAGTAGATCTAGATAAGGTGAAAGTAATAATGGGGAAGCAACCACCATGAAAAATTATTCAAATGGGGATGTTGCAAGAAAAGCTACAATCAATAAGGAGATTCATCTCACAACAAGCTGAAAAGGTACATCCTTTCACTAAGTCTTCACATAAGGGTGTGACATTCAAATAGAATAAGGATTGTGAGAAACACTTTCAACAGATCAAAGAGTACCTAGTGAATCCTCCTGTGCTCATGGATCCTATTCTTGGAAAACATTTATTGCACTATGTATCAACTGCCACTTCCTCCTTAGGTACATTTATTTTGCAACATGATGATCAAGGATGTGAACGAGAAATATATTACATCAACAGAACACTGGTATCTTATGAGATAAACTATACAATCATTGAAAAGGCTTATCTGGTAGTAGTGTTTTCTTCTCAAAATTTCAGACACTATATGTTAGCTTACTCTACACACCTGATAGCTACAATTGATCCTCTCAAGTACTTATTGAGAAAGGTGATGCTAACTAGATGATTGGATAAATGGGTGATAATCCTCATTGAGTTTGATATTATATATATTGATCGTAAAGTAGTTACATGACAAGTATTGGTAGATCAACTAGTGGAGGTACCATTGCAAGAAACACAACCTATGGTGGTGGATTTCCATGACAAATCCATTCTACACTTAACACATCATCCTTGGAAAATGTACTTTAATGGTTCATTCATGCAACAAGGTGCAGGTGATGAAGTTCTATTTATTTCTCTTCAAGGCTACAAAATCCCCAAGGCTTATAAAATCATCTTTCCCATGCACTAACAATGTATAAGAATATGAAGGATTGGCTAAGAGAATCAAATTGGCCATTGCATGGAAGATCAAAGTGCTCCATGTCTATGGTGACTCTCAACTCGTGATCAATCTAGTCAATAATGAATATCAAACTAAAGATGAGAAGCTCTTGCCATAAAAGCACTTAGTTGATGATCTAAAGAAGTACTTTGTGTTTATCACCTTTAGACAACTACCGCATGTAGAGAGAAAATCAACAGATTCTATGGCTACTTTAGCCTCGATGCTATAATTGGAAGAGCACCAATTTCTCTACGACTTCCTAGTGGAAGAGCTCCCTTCCCCTTCTTATAACACATTTGAGTCCCAAATTGTCTGTTCCATTATTTTCCTTGATACTTTGTGTTATTGCCAAATTTATGCCTACCTTAAAGACCAAATCATCCTTGACACTCTTTCTCAAAATGAAAAATAAAATCTTATCTAGAATGCCTCCTGGTATCTCATCATTGCGAATGACTTGTTTAGGGGAATTTTTTATGGTACTCTTCTTAGGTGTTTAGAGCGTGAGGATTCTGAGTGAGTGCTTAGGGAAGTTCATGAGGGTGTCTACGGATCGCACTCAAATGGCCTGTCCTTGGTGAAAAAGATTCTTAGAGCATGATACTACTAGCCTACCATGGAGAAAGATGTTGTCCAATTTTCTAAAACTAGTTAGAAATGCCAGCTTCATGGAAACTTGATTTGTGGTCCTACTCAGGATTTGTTACCTTTATTATACACTGGCCATTTCAATAGTGGGCTTTTGATATTATGGGTCAGATCTATCCTTCATCTTCTAATGGGAACACATTCATTATTATAGCCATTGAATATCTTAAAAATGGGTTGAGGTTGTCCCTCTCATAAAGGTAACAAGAAAGCAAGTGGCTATGTTCATACTCAACTATATAATCTGCAAGTATGGCATTCCCTCCTTGATTGTTACAAACAATGGAGGGTAGTTTAAAAATAATGACATTGATGAATTCTACACTAAGTTTCACTTCACACATCATTCCTCCTCTATTTACTATCCTTAGGAGAATGGACAAGATGAGACTTCTAATGAGACAACCCTTAAGATCCTATACAGAACGGTCAATAAATTAGGAAAGGATTGACACTTACAATTAAATCCATCTTTATGGGATTATCAAAAAAGTATCAGAACACATATAGGGGCTACACCATTTTCATTAGTACATGGTTGTGAGGCAGTCTTACCAATAAAAGTCTAAATACCTTCACTTAGGGTATCACTACATGGACTCATTATAGATGAAGATTATAGAACCTCTCAACTTCAACAACTATAACTTCTTGATGAACGTAGAAAGACAACATTTGACTATCTGAGGGTCTATCAAAAGAGAATGTCTAAAGCCTACAACAAAAAGGTTCTCCATTATGAATTTCAGGTCAGTGATCTCATTCTAAGAGAGAACCCAAAAACTCAACAACATAGAGAGAAAATGGGCAAATTTGAACCTAACTAGCTAGGTCCTTTTATCATTACTGCAAAATTTGGTTCTAGAGCTTATTAGCTAGCTACTTCAAAAAGTGATGTTCTCAAAGAGCCTATCAATATTTTCTATTCGAAACAATTCTACAACTAGACATTCTACATCTTTTACAACAACTTAAAGTCTTGAAAAAATCCTAAAGAGCTTATAAAGTCCTAAAAAAATCTTAACAATTGTAAAAAGTCTCGAAAAGATGGTTATCCTGGTAAAAAGCTAGCAATAGGAACCTTGATAATACCAAATAAAAAAAGTGAAAAAGAACACAAACAAATCAAAAAAATACAAAAAAAAGTGCCTTTGTGAAAACTTGGAAACAAGCACCTTGGTAGAAAAAATAGAATAATCCCAAGTGGTGAAAACCTAGTAAATAAGTGTCACTTGTAATCAACACTCCATCTATCAATGTGTGGCTGAGGTCTCATTCTTTCATCATCTTGATCTGGATCCATCTCTCACTTCTTGTCTCCTTTGTGTCATCATGGACTAGAGTTAGTCTTAGGTTTTCCCTTAGTTTTCATCTATCACCTAGGGGCAACCATATGTTAGCAAGTTGACTTTACTAAGATTATATGACTAGTTTTGTGTTTTCATTATGGAAACAAAGTCATATGGAGTTTTGATAGTCAACACACAATCCTTGAAGTTCATATTTTGGCTAAGAAGGGTAGACAGTGCAGACATCGATGTACCTGATGATCAAAACATTAGCGCACATGTGTATGATCGAGTTATGGTATGTGCCCTTGGATATAAGCTTTTGAATATGTTATTATAATAAGTCTAAGAAAGCATGATCATATGTGATAGTATCGAGAAGTTACAACAAGTCTAAGTGACACTAGCAGTTTAGTGGCAGAGCAGAACACAACATGAAGCTAACAGGAAAATGTTTGTTTAGAATATATCATTTTGTTTTGATTCCTATTGCCATATTATTGTAAACATGTTAATATCATTATATGTAAACACACTTGAGCCAATTATATTGGAAGCGTTGTGTGTGTTAGGTTTTAGGCCGACACAATATTAAGTTTTGGTTGCGCTTATTCGACATGTATATATATGATATGCACCTTTGTATTTGAGGGATGGAGTGATAGGTAGAAGAGAAGAAGTATGAAAAGTATATAGCAGAGAAGAACAAATAGAATAAATCTTTACAAGAGGTTAGAGCATCAACGCACAATAGGAATTGATCAGACAATAGTGTCAAAACAATAGTTCACCCTTCCAGATATAGTGTGTATCTGATTATCAGGAGGTTGTTGCCTTCTTCATTGAGTAGTGTGCTTTGGTAGTGTGCCATCCACCCCTAACAGGGTTTGTTCTTTCAGACTCCTAACAAAGTCATTGTACTCAACATTGTAATGACTACTCCTAATAGGGAAAAGGAACTCTAACAAGTTCATCCACCCCTAACAAGGTTTGTTCTTTTAGACTCCTAATAGAGTCATTGTACTCAACATTGTAATGACTACTCCTAACAAGGGAAAGGAACTCTAACAAGTTCATAAGTCTAGTGCAATTATTCATGGGTACTAATTCCCACCAGGGTTTTCCTCTGGCCAAGGTTTCCCTGCAAACATATCTTGTGTTATGGTTGTTTGTTTTATATTCTTTACTATTCATTTTAGTATTAAAGTAATTGAGCTAAGTTTCAAGAAGTAGAAAAATATTAATTGTAGAACACTGATTTAGCCCCCCAATTAGTGTTCCCATTCTTAACAATTGGTATCAGAGCTTTGATTCTTGAAGATAAGTTTAACCACTTGAGGAGATCATTGGTTTAGAAGAAGAAAAACATCTGAAGAAAAATCTTGAAGCAGCTCTTGAAGATCTTGACATATCTGAAAAAGAAATTGAAGAACTAAAAATGAAGGTCAATGTATCAAAAGTATTCATCAAGAAACTTAGAAAAAATTTGAAAGATTGTTCAACAAATGATTTGGGAAAAATGGTCAAAAGGCTGAATGAAGAAAACATGTCTCTAAAAGATCAGATTGAAGATTTGAATGAACAGTTAACTGATAGCAAGTCAACCTTTGAGGATCAAATCAAAGAAAACAAACAGTTGGATAAAGAACTTATGCAAGAAAACCTTAAAATATTGGAGTTAGAGAACATGAAGAAAAAGATGGAATCTGAGTTAACAGAAGCCAAGATCATATTGACAAATTACACATAGGTACTGATCTATTAGATTCATATATTTATGCATAGAAGATAAAAGGAGATTCTAGTGGTATTGGATACAATGAAGAACAAATTCAAATCAATGCAATGCAAGAAAGAATGAAAGCACATAAGAATCTATAGAAGCTAAGAAGATTGAAAAGCAAGTTGAAGCTAAAGAAGAACCACCTAAAGATGACCGCAAGCCAGTAAATAGAACTTGTTACACCTGTAACAAGCATGGACATATAGAAAGAGATTGTAAAAAGGTAAGACCTTTCAATATTTATTGTTATTCATGCAATAAATTTGGTCATATAGCTATACATTGTAGATCAAATCAAAGAAGTCAATTACAACACAATTAGAGATATCAACCAAAACAAAGTGTTAGAAGTCCTCTGAACATTACATGTCAGATATGCAATTTCAATGGACACACAACTAAAGAATGCAGTATGGTAACTCACATAAATGCACCTAGGAATATAAGGCCTCTAGTCATTTGTTACTCTTGTAACAAGGTTGGACACATCTCAAAGTTTTGCAGATCACAAGCGCAAATACAAGAAAGACCAGATAAGTCTCAAGGATCAATATTGGATGAATATGGAGAAGTCAAGTTTGTGAAAGCTATAGAAGATGCAAGAAAGATTTGGATGGAAGTAAAGAAAGCTAATGCTATTGAGAAAGTGGCAGATGCATCCACAATGGACGCACCTTCTACTTTTGGATAAAAGACCCTCATGGTCATAGGGGGAACTAGATAAGCTGTAGACCCCTGTGTGGCTGGTATACTCACCATCAGAGTATGTGCCTATGGTTTTAGATTTTTGGTTACTAGTTGATGTAGTATGAAGAGCGCTTAGTCTAAATGACAACAAAATTAAGTCTTGAATTCACAGTTATAACCCGTGTTACAATGATGAGCATTAACTGTAGAATTTTAATTTATAAGTCATCGAAGATCTATTCTCTTCACTTTTACATTTGAGATCAAGCACTTGGAGAGGATAGGAGATTAAAGCATCAAGAGTTAAAGGATTTCAGTCATTTCATCAGCAAAGGAGAGTTAAAATTTGTTAGTGGAACCCTAGCTTGGACGTGTCATTTCAAAAATCTTTTGGGACCCTATTTGAGTGTTGAAGCAAGTAATGGAAACTCCAGTAATCTTTGATGTCACTGAAAGGAAGAGATACATGTTTAAGAATCACCAATTCAAGTCAGTATTAGATAATTTAGAGGGAGAATTTTATAGGACTTCGGGAAGAGTCATGCATGTTGAAGATATTCACACTTACATTTACTGTAAGGAGTCTATAGGAGTAGATTGCATAAGGTCACACAACTTTACATTCAAGGATGAATTCTCTCATCTTACAGATAACCCTATTATTGAGTATGTGATTGCACATGAATTTTATGAGTTAGAATGGACTAAGATTTTACTCAGTAGGATACATGATGATTTGTTTTGGATTGGTGAAGTCCCTATTCATATTACAACTGATCTCATCCATGAGATGACAAGACTTTCTAAGGTTGGCACCCTTCTTCCAACAAGAAAAATATGTCAGAAAACAAGTTGAGAAGGTATGTAAATCTAGGAGTGACAAGCGTGGCATGAATATTGAGCCCATAGAGGAGAAAGCAATTAAACTCATGGCTATGATCCTTGGATACAAATTTCAGCATGCAAACAGAGTAAATAGTGTATCTGTAGCGACAATTATGGCAGCAATAAGGATAGTGAAAGAAAATACAGAGTTTAACCTTTGTGAGATCTTGCGTGCACACTTAATGGATAACATCAAAGCTATAAAGCATGCTAAGAGAAACGTATTCAGATTTAGGTCATTAATCATATATATGTACTTTCATATTGTTGGTAAGGTTTCTAATCTTTATCTAGACAGAAGAAAACCTACATTGCCTCAAATTTCATGTAAGGCATCATTTGAGAGCACTTTAAAGGACTACATGGATATAGAGATAAAAAAATTTAGAATCAAGATGCAAAGAAGGTTTAGAATGCCTGAGAAGTTAGTTGAAAAATACAAGGACACTATATGCTTCATGGTGGAAACAGACTCTACATGCATGGAAGCAGTTGATCCTAGAACAAAGCAGATTCATCCACTTAGTTATGAAGTAGATGATCATATTTTGGAAGGCTATGCACAATTCCTTCTATCTATGCCAAAGGATCCCAATGAGACTAGATGGGACACATATGAAGAGAAGACACAACAAGTTGATTTTGTCTTGTACAGTACAGCTACTAAGAGAAAAGCATCTCGGATTACCTCCGATATTATGAAAATTCATGGTGTCACCCAAGAAGACCTAGATAAAGCAAGGGAAGCCAAGATTTCTATGCAACTTGAGAGTGCACCCTCATCTGTAGAAATTAAAGAAGTTAAGTCTGAGGATGATCCAAAGAAGAAAAATAATAAGACAAGTGATAGAACTTTTGCGCCCTCTACTACAGTTGATCTGGAGTCCTCTCCACCTTCTAAGCCAAGAAAGTTGTCTAGGAAAAAGAGGTAGGCTGACGCAAGCTACCCATCCTCAAGGACAACCAAAAGCAAAGTAAAGAACACTCAAACACCTCCTAAGGTAGGATTCCAACCAAGTTTGAAAGTTTTGAGATCTAGAGTTATTGATGAAGGAAGGATAGATCAGATTGGGAAATTCTATGATAAATATGGAGATATTGATAGATCAAGAATTCATTCTATGATTATCCAACATATGATTAAGTTCAAAAAGTCAGTTTTGGAACTTAAGACAATCATCCCTGATAATGTATGGAACATACTTGATTCATTGAAAAGACAAGCTATAGAGGAGGATATGAGAATTAGAGAGAAGACATTGGATGATACCCTTCTTGTTTGTTCATCAGAAGAAAAGATGATGCTGTTAGATTTGGTAAAGCCTCATCTGAGATAAAAAATTAGAACTTTGCACATAATGAACAAATATTATGAGTTGATTGCAAAGGAGATAGAGAAAACATTTGAGAAAATATTTTTGGATAGATACATGTACCCTCCTATTGCACTTACACCCTAAGTTACTCCAGAGCAAGAAAAAGAATCAGAGATTCCAAATGTACCTATTATAGGTCCACAAGATTCTACGCCCAAGGTTACAACACCCTCTAAAGTAGTTGAAGCTAAAATTGAAACTATTATGATTTATAATGTTAAAATAACCATGGCAGCCACAGATAATGATCTGGATAAGTTTGAAGAAACTTTTGTAAGTACTGAAGAAGCTGAGATCCTATGTGGTGAAGAAGAACCTATGTAGCAAGAAGTCCTAATTGAAGATATAATAGGACAGGAAGATGAACCTAAAGAACAACCCTCTATTGAGATCCTAGTAAAGATGGAGAGTGAAAGTATGGATGTAAGTCAAAGCACAAACTTAATTTGTACTCCTAAGCCCTCCATATCATTGTTGTCAAGATTGACTCCTGATACAACAAGTTTAGATTCATGGGGAGAAGAAGATCTAATAAAGATAAGTGTGATGGCTATGGAGAAAGCCAAAGAAAAGAAAGTAATGATAAACCCTCTCTTTGTAGAATCAATCAGCATATTGAACAACTTATTGCCTGCAGATAAGAAAATGGTTAAGGTTAACTCAGTGGATGATGTTAGTAGTATTTTGTCGAGCTTCAAAGAGAACTTTTCCAGTCTAGAAGACTTAGTGATAAAAATTGCAAAAAGAACTATAATAAGAAAAATTTGAATGATTTAATAAACAATTTTTCCTTAGACCTAAACTCTCTGAAGATTGGTCAAGCAATGCTGAAAGAGTTGGCAACAAAAGGAAGAAAGATGATAGCTAATTGCATGAAAAAAGACAAACTCACATCAGAACACTCAAAGAAGATTCAGGAAGCAGAGTCTCTGATGGAAGTAGTAAGAAAATCTATTGAAGACCCCTCTCAAGACATAAATATGTGCAATAATGTTTATCAAGGGCAGATAGACAAAATAGAGAAAGTAGAGAAAGAGATTGCAAAGATAAGGGCTAGACAAGCACAACTGAGAAATGCACTAGCACTCTCATTAGATGTACTAAATCAGAACATCAAGCATATAGATGCTACAATTGTTACATATGATCAAGTCCCCTTCATGGATCTAGAAAAGATGGAGAAGCTCACATATGCATTATACGCTCATCTTCAGACTGTTGATGCACTTAGGGTATTTTGGCAACAAGAAATCAAAAACCTTTAGATTGCATATCCAGATGTCTACTCCATGTAAGCACTTAGAGATTTCATTTTTGAGTACCTTTGTTATTAATGTAAAAGGGGGAGTAGTGTACATAAGTATAATGAAGATAGAATATTATATGGTGTATAGTATGCAGAGAAGTATAAGTTATATGATAGCAGTTTTTATGTAAAATCAAAGTTTAGAAACTTCACCATATTCCTTTGTTTCCATTAATGACAAAGGGGCAGATTGTTGGTAAGTTGACTTTACTAAGATTATATGACTAGTTTTGTGTTGTCATTATGGAACCAAAGTCATATGGAGTTTTGATAGTTAGTGCACAAGCCTTGAAGTTCATATTTTGGATAAGTATGGTAGAAAGTACAGACAACGATGTACCTAATGATCAGAGCATCAATGCACATGTGTATGATTGAGTTATGGTATGTGCCCTTAGATATAAGATTTTGAATATGTTATTATGCTAAGTCTAAGAACACATGATTAGATGTGATAGTATCGAGAAGTTAAATCAAGTCTAAGTGACACTAGCAATTCAGTGACATAGCAAAATAAAGCATGAAGCCAACATGAAAGATTTTGTTTAGAATATATCATTTTGTTTTGTAAAGGCTATGCGCCTATTGTAATATTGTTGTAAACATGTTAATATAATTATATGTAAACACGCTTGAGCTGATTATATTGGAAGCGTTGCATGTGTTAGGTTTTAGGCTAACATAGTATTAACTTTTGGTTGTGCCTATTCAACATGTATATATATGATATGCATCTTTGTATTTGAGGGATGGAGTGATAGATAGAAGAGAAGAAGTATGCAAAGTATATAGAAGAGAAGACCAAATGGAATAAAGCTTTACAAGAGGTTAGAGCATCAACGCACAAAAGGAACTGATCAGACATCAGTCTCAAAATAATAGTTCACCCTTCTAGATATAGTGTGTATTTGATTATCAGGAGGTTGTTGCCTTCTTCATTGAGAAGTGTGCTCTAGCAGTGTGCCATCCACCCCTAACAGGGTTTGTTCTTTCAGACTCCTAACATAGTCATTATATTGAGCATTGTAATGATTGCTCCTAGCAGGGCAAAGGATCTCTAACAAGTTAATAAGTCTAGTGCAATTATTCATGGGTACTAATTCCTACCGGGGTTTTCCTTTGGCCAAGGTTTCCCTGTAAACATATCTTGTGTTATGTGTTATGGTTGTTTGTTTTATATGCTTTACTATTCATTTCAGTATTAAAGTAATTGAGCTAAGTTTCAAGAAGCAAAAAAACATTAATTATAGAACACTGATTAACACCCCCTCTTAGTGTTCCCATTCTTAACACCATACACTATCTATCTGAACTATTATCACTTTAACACCTAGTTGATCTATTGAGTTTAACCTGAGTCAGTATATCGGTCATTCCCAAAAAGACAATTTACAAGTGACACTACTTGGTGTTTCTCAACACCCTAATCCTACATTATTTCTTAACACTACAAATATGGACATCATTGTATTTTTGAAGACATATCAGATCCTGCATTGCCTTCTACATCCACACACTTTGACATAAGAACAAATGTGTTCCTTAACACTCGATGTTGGAGATTTACCAGCAGGCCAGTACTAATTGTATGTTTGTCATTGATGACAATATATGGAAAGTAGTATGCATGGAAGTCTTATGCAGTAAGCATTCTGTATATGTTGCATGGACATGATATCAACATGATATCATGGGTGCAGAGGTTGAATGTGACTACAAATAGTTATACAACAACTTGTGTCAGTAGTGTTCCTGATAGAGTTACAGGCAGTGTTCTATGTATGGTTGTCCGTACAGTTGTCTTATGGGAATGTGCCCTAGGATATATGTTGTAGACATGTTAGTGATGTTAAGTTCATGGATGCATGGTCTGAGGATGAACACAAGTGAACTTATGCAGTCACTATTCACAAGTAGTAGTTTCCTGTGTTTGTTTAGTAGAGCCGAAAAAGATTTTATTGGTTCTTGAGTTACCCCTATCTTTATGGTATGCACCCTTGGAGTTAATCTTAGAGATGAGTTGTTGATTTTTGGTTAAGAGTGCATGAGTTAATTCAGCTCGTAGAGAAAGTTCCAATTGTTTTGGTAGAGTCGACAGTGTGTAGCGTGCATCTACAATTATCTTATTTAAATAGGTCCCAGATTATGTTGCGTGCATAATGGAGCTGATAGAATGTTTGTTGGAGTTTATTATGGTTTCTCTATTATGATTTCAAGTTGGTTCTAATAGGCTAACCTGATCATATCATTTAGAGGAAAGATATTATAGGCAGTCATTTGTGATTGCTGAAGTGTGGTTCATGGTTGATTAAGCAGAGCAGAGTAGAGTGTGCGAAGTGTTGAGCCATCAAAAGAAGGTCAATGTGACCAAGTAGAATATGTGTGCTATTCATTGGAACTGATCCAGACAGTAGGTCAAAGTGCAGTTCACCAAGATCCAGATATAGTGTGTATCTATTATTCAGAAGGTTGTAGCCTTCAACCCTTTGAGAAGTGAGCTCTCAGACAGTGCATCCTCTCCCCTAATAGGGACAATTATAAAAGTCTCCTAATAGTGTCCAACTCTTAACCAAGTCTACTGTACTTCATATATTGTAAAGCTACTCCTAACAAGGTAAAGGATCTTCTAACAAGGATCATTATACACTAGTATAGAATATTAGTGGGTATCAAGTCCCACCAGGGTTTTTACCTATTTGGGTTTCCTCGTAACTAAAATATTGGTGTTGTGTTCATGTGTTCTTTCATTGTGTCTATGCTTTATGTTTAAGTATACTTAATTGGATAAATAATTGAAACTTGTAGACAACTGATTCACCCCCCCTCTCTCAGTTATCTCTTGGGACTATTCCTAATAATTGTTATCAGAGCCAAGTGCCTCAGAGAGAAGTTTAATAGCTTGAGGTTAATCAAATGGCATACTTCAGGAAAGAGAGTCCTAAGTTTGATGGAGAAAATTATCTTGATTGGAAGAACAAGATGATGACTCATTTGTAGTGTATTGCTTATGATGTTTTCAATGTTACTATCAAAGCAACCAAGATTCCTACCCTAGAAGATCTTGCAAAGGATGATGCTAATGAAGCACAAAAGGAATTGTTTCATCAGAATGCTATTTCTAAAGAAGCCCTTATCAGTGCACTATCATATAGTGAGTTTTCAGAGATAAAGAAGGTAGACACCGCCCACAAGATATGGAAGTACCTAGCAGACATTTTTGAAGGAGACAAACAAGCAAAGGATGTGCACAGAAAGACTTGGAAGAAAAGATACAATGCATTAGAGATGCTACCTGAAGAAAACATCAGAGCTTATAAACAAAGGATAAATGAAGCAGTTGCTAGAATTAGGAACAATGGTGGAGAGATCTCAGAGGAAGATATTATGGACAAGTTGATGACTACTCTCACTCAAGAATATGAAAACAAGATCAACATCCTTGATGAGACCATGCAAATTATAGCCAATTTCAAGAGAGAGACCTTGATCAACAAAATCTCAGCTTTTGAGATTTCAAGATTGAAGACCGAACCTAAAAGTGAGACAACCTTCAAAGCAACAATTCATGGTAAGAAATCTGCAAACACTTCTAGTAATTTTGATGATGATGATGAAGAAAGAACTTTAGATGATTTTATTGCTATGGTTGCTAAAAGAGAAAAGAAAGGAAAATGAAAATATGAAGGTCAATTGCCTTTCAAGTGCTTTTCATGTAATAAGATAGGTCACTTTGCATCTAAGTGTCCTACTAGAGTTAGAAAGTTCAAAAAGGAATACAAGCCTAAGTACTCTAAGGAATGTTACTTTGCTGGAGACGGAGTCTCAGATGAAGAAACAGGTGAAGAAGAAATTGGATTCATTTCTATTGTAGACAAAATGAATAATAAGATTGAACATAAAGATGTAAAAGAAAAACAAGAGCTAGCATTGATTTCCCAAGCAGACATAAGGACAGACTGGATCATAGATAGTGGTTGTCCACATCACATGATAGGTGATAAAGGCATATTTGTTCATCTAGACAAATACAATGGTGGTATGGTTAGATTTGGAGACAACACTCCTAAACCAATAGTTGGTAGAGGAGCCATCATTCTGGATGGAAAGAACAGCACTAATGATGTTCTATATGTTGATGGTTTGAAACATAACCTTCTAAGTGTTGGACAATTACTTGGAAAAGGATATCAGTTGGAGTTCAAAGATGACAAATGCATCATTAACAACAAGGATGGTGTTATGATTGCATCAGGCTCAAAGACAAGAGGTAATGTGTTTCAACTCGATTCAGAAGCAAGTTGTTTTGTTGCTAAAATTGATGACAATTGGTTGTGGCATAAAAGACTATGTCATATCAATTTTGATAACATAGTGAAGATAAGCAATGTTAAGGTAGTAAGAGATCTACCTAGCATAGAAAAGCTAGTTGATACTATATGCAAGGAATGTGTGATGGGAAAGCATGTGAGGAATTCATTTAGGAGCAAGCACAATTCAACATAAAACAAGTTGGATCTGATCCATACAGACCTATGTGGACCAACTCAAACAAGATCATACTATGGTGAAAGGTACTTCATTTTATTTGTTGATGATTATACTAGGATGATGTGGGTTGCATTCTTGAAAGATAAGTTAGAAGCATTTGATAAGTTCAAAATATTCAAAGCTAAGGTTGAGAATGAATCTGGATTAACGATAAAATGTTTGATATCAGATAGAGGAGGAGAATTCACCTCTGACATATTTTATGAGTACTACGAAGAACATGGCATAAAGAGATAGTTAAGTGCACCTAGAACACATGAGTAGAATGGTATTGCAAAGAGAAGGAATAGGATCATTCTTGATATAGTGCACACCATTATGATAGAAGGAAATGTTTCCCACACCTATTGGAGAGATGTGGTCAATACAACAGTCTACACAATCAATAGAATTCAGCTAAGGCCAGGAATTGACAAAACACCTTATGAGCTATGGTTTGGTAATGTTCCCATAGTAAAATACTTCAGAATCTTTGGAAGCAAGTGCTACATCAAGAGGGATGAAGTAGTAGGAAAGTTTGATGCAAGAAGTGATGAAGGTATTTTCCTTTGTTACTCTACTAAAAGTAAAGTTTATAGATATTTCAATTTAAGATTGAAAAAGATCATTGAAAGTGCTCATGTGAAGATTGATGAAAAGTTTTTGATTCAAGAAAGATATCATGATTACTCACCCATGATTGAGGAAGAACCTAGACCCTCTACTAGTGAGACAATTTTTGAAGAAATGTTTGACAACATTGATGTGTTATTCAATGACCCTGAGACAAGTGAAGAAGAAACTCCTAAGGCTGATGATTCAGCAATAGCTAAAGCTCCAAAGTTTACATCTAGAAACCATTCCAAGAAAGACATCATTGGAGATCAAAGCGGAAAAGTCTTGACAAGATCACAAGCAAAGAACTCAGCTAGCAGTGATATGGTATGTTTATTATCTTAGATTGAACCTTTAAGTGTTGAAGATGCCTGTAATGATTCAGATTGGCATGATGCTATGAAAGAAGAACTTGATTAGATTATTAAGAATGACACTTGGGAACTAGTTCCAAGACCTAGTGATAAAAATGTGATTGGTACAAAGTGGATATTAAGAAATAAGATGAATGAAGATGCTATAGTAGTAAGAAACAAAGAAAGGTTAGTATGTAAAGGATATGTGCAAAGAGAAGGGATTGATTATTTAGACACATTTGCACCTGTGAGTAGATTAGAAGCTATTAAGTTGTTTCTAGCTTATGCTACAGTCAAAAACTTCAAAGTGTATCAGATGGATGTCGAGTCAGCATTCTTGAATGGAGATCTAAAAGAAGAAGTATACATTGAGCAGCCAGAAGGATTCACCTTATCAGATAGACCTGATATGGTATGCAGATTGAAGAAGGCCCTCTATGGACTTAAGCAAGCCCCTAGAGCATGGTATGAAAGACTAGATGAATACTTAATGAAAATTGGATTCAAGAAAGGAGCAGCAAATTGTAATCTATTCATTAGAGAGACATCTGAAAGTTTGTTACTTGTAGCTATATTTGTTGATGACATTATCTTTGGAGGTAATGACAAACTTAGTGCTGAATTTTCTAAGGAGATGCAAAATGAATTTGAGATGAGTATGATTGGTCCTATCAAGTACTTTCTAGGATTGAATGTGCAGCAGACAAAGAAAGGTATATTCATTAATCAGTCCAAGTATGTGAAATAAATATTAAAAAAATTCAAGATGGATGATTGCAAGCTAGTAGGGACACCTATGATTACTAGATGCAAGCTTACAAAGGAATATGAATCACCAGTAGTTGATATAACATTGTATAAGTCTATGATTGGCAAATTGATTTATCTTAATTAGACCAAACTTGATATTTCAAATGTAGTTGGCATAGTTGGAAGATTCACAGTAGAGCCTAAGAAAAGTCACCTCATGGAAGTAAAAAGGATATTCAGATACTTACAAGGCACTATAGACTATGGTTTATGGTATCCTAATTCAAAAAATGTTGAGCTTCATGTGTACACTGATGTGGATTGGGCATGATGTGTAGATGACAGAAAGAGTACATCAAGAGGAGTAGTGTTTCTTGTTGATAGACTTGTCACCTAGAAAAGAAAGAAACAAAATTGTATTTCTCAGTCAATAGTAGAAGCGGAGTACATTGCAACAACCTTGAATTGTTCCATAATTGTGTGGATCAAGCAGATGATAAAATATTTTGGAATTTAGATTGATTATCCTATTGTTATTCACTGTGATAACACTAGCACTATCAATATGTCAATGAACCCTATGATGCATGCAAAGACAAAGCACATTGAGATCAAGTATCAATTCCTAAGAGAGAAAGTGGCAGAGAAAGAAGTCAAGTTGGACTATGTGAATACTAAAGATCAGTTGGCAAACATATTCACAAAGCCCTTACCTAAGGATACTTTTGAGTATCTCAGGGAGAAGTTGGGAGTAATGACCTGCCCTGATTCTTCTTAGATGAAAGAAGGAAAGGCATCAGTCCTATGAGACTGATGGAAGGTTGACTACTCTACCTTAGGAGTAGTACTGGTGCTTAAAATGAATGGCACCCTTTGCCATTGATGTCAAAGGGGGAGTAGTATACAGAGTCATGAAAAATAGGAGTAATGTACTTAGGGGGAGCAGTATTCAGTTGTGACAGCATTTCAGTTGAGGAAATGGAGAATGTTATTAAAGGATTGTTCATTTGGGTTGATGGTGGTTTTTCATTCCACATGTTGCCATTAATGCCAAAGGGGGAGATTGTTGGAGATTTGCTAGCAGGCCAGTACTGACTGTATGTTTTCCATTGATGACAACATATGGAAAGTAGTATGCATGGAAGTCTTATGTAGTAAGCCTTCTGTATACATTTCATGGACATAATATTAGCATGATATCATGGGCGCAGAGGTTGAATGTGAGTACAAAAAATTATACAACAACTTGTGTCAGCAGTGTTCCTAATAGAGTTACATGTAGTGTTTTGTGTATGGTTGTCTGTACAGTTGTCTTATGGGCATGCGCCCTAGGATATATGTTGCAGACATGTTAGTGATGTTAAGTTCATGGATGCATGGTCTGAGAATGAATACAATGATGGAATATGGATGAAGTGACTGAGAGGGGGGGGTGAATCAGTCAACTATAAAAACACTTCATAATTAATTCTTTGCAGATCCCTTAGGATATCTTAACAATGTTATCTGTTTTAGCACTCGGTAAATAGATTGCAGTAACTTTGAAGATGCAGAAAGTATTAGCAATATTATCTTTAGATATTCATCAGCACATGTATATGATTGAGAAAGCAATTAAGAACACAAGAGACACAAGATTTAATGTGGAAACCCAATATGGGAAAAACCACCAATGTATCTAGATACTGATTTTCACTTTTCTGAAGTGATGCCCGGTTAGAAGCCAACCCGGTAAAAGGTTACAAAACACACTGTTAGGTGTGACCTTGTTAGAGGATTTAAAACACCCTGCTAGGAGTGGCCTGGTAAGAGGTCTTGAAAACAATTCAATGGAATTGTCACCTTGTTAGAGGATTTACATTATGGTTGTTAAACCAACTCGGTTAAGAGATTTAGAATTCACTGTTACAATGATAAGAAGGTAACAATGAAAAAGTGACCTGTATAATAATGCAACTATCTTGCTGATTACAGATCTCTGTTCTGCATAAGTCTGATCCTTTCTGATCGAATAAATCTCTGCTGCTCTTCAAGGATATCTGAACATCCTTCAAAAATTTGCATATACCTTTCCTTCTTTTCTTCTGTAAATCTTCTGCTGTGTGTATATTTATTTTTCACATTTGACCTTTTATTTATATGATTTTAGATTTGTCAAATCGACATTATTTAGTATAACAGTCGGCTGAATTAAGCAAACTCTAAAAGTCCTTCAAGGGCTGACAGTACTCGGTGACCATAACTTTCTATAATCTTTCGGTGACCGAGGGAACTCGGTAAACACCGAAAATCCTTTACCTTTGATAACCGACTGAACTCGGTAAACACTATCTTTTCTTCGATGACCGACTGAACTCGGTAAACACTATCTTTTCTTCGATGACCGATTGAACTCGATAAACACTATCTTTTCTTCGATGACCGACTGAACTCGGTAAACACTATCTTTCTTTGATAACCGAGTGGACTTGGTAAGCACTAATATTCCTGTCTGGTAGACTGACTGAACTCGGTAGGAACTGATTGCTGCGGACTATGACATAGTGTGACATCAAAGACAATACATAATTGAGTAGCAATTTCCTTCAGACAATTGTTTCCAACAATCTCCCTCTTTGGCATTGATGGCAACACAATATATCATAGCATAAGAAATTTGAAAGAGTTAGCTCGGTTCAGATTCAAATCTCCCTCTGTCAGCAAACTTCCTATATCCTGAAAATTCTTCCTTCTGACTATTGAAAATTTCTTGAAAATAATAGCAAAGACATAGCAAACACTCCCTCTTTGACAACACATGCCAAAGACAATTCACATATTACCGGTGAAAATTAATATACCTCAAGTACTGATTCATATGCAATGATTCCTTTAATATGCTGCATCAACAAGTTGATTTTCAATCATGTTCTGGTTGATGCATCACTAAAACTATATTTAGTGAGCCTCAGATAAGGGAATGACCCCTAACTTACCTCTTAGATACACAAATGCATCCTTAGGTAATGGTTTGGTAAAAATGTCTGCAATCTGTTCTTTTGTATGAATATATTCTAATCTGATTTCCTTGTCCTGCACCAATTCTCTGACAAAGTGATATTTAATAGCAATGTGCTTGGTTTTGGAATGCATCACTGGATTCTTAGAAATGTTTATTGCACTGGTATTGTCACAAAATATAACAACTGGTTCTTTGATTTCAACCTTCATACCTTCTAATAGCTGTTTAAACCAAACAATATTTGAACAGTTTACTGCAACAGCAACATATTCTGCTTCAGCTGTGGATTGAGATGTGCAATTCTGCTTTTTACTAGTCCAGGATACCAGTCTTTTTCCAAGAAAAAATGCTCCACCACTTGTGCTTTTTCTGTCATCAATGTTTCCTGCCCAATCAGCATCAGTAAACACTTTCAAGTCTAGATTTCCTCCAAATTTATACCACAAACCATATTCTTCAGTTCCTCTTAAGTATCTTAAGATTCTTTTGATTGCCATCATTTGATTTTCCTTCGGTTTTGCTGAGAATCTAGCTACTATACCGACTGCTAAGGCAATATCAGGTCTTGTATGTACTACATACTGCAATTTTCCAATCATAGATCGGTATAGGGTCTGATCAACTTCTTTTGAATCATCATTTTTGGTAAGTTTTAGTCTAGTACACATGGGTGTACCAACTGGTTTTGAATCTTCCATACCAAACTTCTTAAGTATCTCCTTAATGTATTTGGATTGAGTAATGTATATAACATTCTTGCTTTGCTGAATTTGAAGACCAAAAAAGAATTTTATTAAACCAAACATAGACATTTCAAATTCTCTGTTCATTTGCTCTGAAAATTCTTTGCATTGATCCTCATTTCCTGTAAATATAGTATCATCCACAAATATTTCTGCCAATACAATTTTGTCATCCGGTCCTTCTTTAATATACAGATTGCTGTTATCATTAGCTCTTTTGAAATTAATCTGAATCAAATAGTTATGGAGTCTTTCATACCATGCTCTAGGAGCTTGTTTTAAACCATACAATGCTTTGTGTAACCTGCAGACCATGTCCCTTTTATCTGGATCAACAAAACCTTCAGGTTGTTCAATGTAGACTTCTTCATCAAGAATTCCATTGAGAAATGCAGATTTTATATCCATCTGATATACCTTAAATCCTTTGTGTGCTGCATAAGCAAGTAGAGTTCTTACACCTTCTAATCTTGCAATAGGAGCAAAAGTTTCTCCATAATCTATACCTTCTTCTTGAGAGTAACCTTTACATACCAGTCTAGCTTTGTTTCTAGATACTTGACCATCTTCATTCAGCTTATTTCTGAATACCCATTTTGTTCCAATTACATTCTTATCTTTAGGTCTAGGTACAAGAGTCCAAGTTTTTTTCTTTTGTATTTGTTCTAATTCTTCATTCATTGCTTCAATCCAACTTTCATTCTCCAATGCATCTTTGATATTTCTAGGTTCAAAATCAGTAAGCAGACATGTACCTTTTAGCTTGCTTCTTGTCATAGTACCATCTGATTTGTTTCCAATGATTTGGTCTAGTGTATGATGTCTTCTGACATATTTGGCTAGTATAGGTTCCTTTCCTTTTGAATGATTCATGCTGTTGTCTTCTAGGATCTCTTCTTCAGGTTGCTCGGGTTTGGTAGATATTTGCTCGGTAACTTCAGGCTGAGACTCGGTCTGAATTTCTTCCTGTGACTCGGTTTGAACTTCTTCTTGTGACTCGGTAACTGTGCTCGGCTCAGTAGATATAGTTTCCTTACTGATAGTTGTGTCTGCCAATGTTTCAGGTTCAATGTAAACGAATCTTCTGTAGTTCTCAGGTTCCCTTTTGCTTTCTTCCTCAGTCTTTTCTGCAAACTCATCAAATTTTACATGTATACTTTCTATGACTTTGTGAGTAGATAAGTTCAGACATTTGTATGCCTTGCTTTTGCTAGAATATCCTAGGAATATTCCTTCATCACTTTTCACATCAAATTTATTTCTTCTGGATTCTTTTAAGATATAACACTTGCTACCAAATATTTTCATGTAACTTACATTAGGTTTATAGCCATACCATAATTCATAAGGAGTTTTGAATGTGTCTTTCTTCAGTTGTACTCGGTTCAAGGTATGAACTGCAGTGCTGATAGCTTCCTTCCAGTACTTTATAGCAATGTTCTTTTCTATCATTAGAGTCCTTGCACAATCCATAATAGATCTGTTTCTTCTTTCTGCTATTCCATTCTGCTCAGGAGTTCTAGGAGCTGATACCTGTCTTTTGATTCCTCTTTCAATGCAGAAGTTGTTAAAATCATGGGAGATGAATTCGCCACCTCTGTCTGATCTTAAGCATTTCAATCTTTTCCCTGTTTCTTTTTCTACTCTTGCTAAGTACCATTTGAACTTTTCAAATGCTTCTGATTTTTCTCTTAAATACATAACAGTCATCATTCTAGAATAATCATCAACAAAAAGAATAAAGAATTTATCTCCAGTATAGCTTTGTATTCCAATAGGTCCACATAAATCAGTATGCACAATTTCCAAAATTTCTTTAGACTGATAGTTCTTACTCTTGAAACTAGTTTTACTCATTTTGCCAATCTGACAATTCTTACATAGACCAGTGTCAGGTTTCTTCAAAGTAGGAATGCCTCTAACCTTCTTGAATTTGCTTATTTTTATCATGTTATCAAAATTCACATGACATAACCTTTTGTGCCATAGCCAACTTTCTTCTATTTGAGCAACAAAGCATGAATATTCACTAAGATCAAGATAAAATAAGTTACCTTTTGTTTGTTTGCCTGATCCAATGAGTTTTCCTTTTCCATCCAGCAGTCTTGCTTGACCATTCATGAATTCAACCTTGAAACCAGTGTTGATTAGCTATGCTACACTTAAAAGATTATGTTTTAGTCCTTCAACCCAATAAGCATTATCACATATGAGTTCTTTGGTTAAAGAGATTGTTCCTTTTCCTTTTATACAACAAGGTTCATTGTTTCCAAATCTTACATTACCACTATCACAGTCTTCTAGATATTCAAATTTTGTCTTGTCACCAGTCATGTGGTGTGAACATCCGCTGTCTATTATCCATATATCATCTTTGCTTATATGAGAAATAAGTGCCATCTTATCTTCATCATCATCAGATTCATCTTTTATAGCAATAAAGACAATTTCTTCTTCACTATCATCAGAATCTTTAGCCATAAAACATGATTTCTTACCTTTATCCTTGTATGATTTGAAATTCTTTTTGCCATAGTACTTGTGACTTCTCTTTTCTTCTTTGACTTGCTTGTTTGGGCACCTAGCTGCAATATGTCCAATTTCTTCACATGAAAAATAGATTAAAGGAGTTTTACCTTTATATTTACCTTTCCCTCTAGAGTACTTCTTTGCAAGTAATGCTTCTACAATTTCGAGATCACTATCAGAACTTTCTTCTGATTCTTCTTCACTGTCTGACTGAACTTCTTTAATTTTCTTGTTCTTCTTTAGTGAAACCTTGGCCTCAAATGCTGATTCAATATTTTTGGAACTAGGAACATAGTTATCATAGTTGTCTAATTCAAAAGCTGTCAATCTTCCAACTAAAGCATCCAAAGTTATATTGTGGTTTGTTTCACATCTTCTTTCTTGAATAGCTGATACTCTTATTGCATAGATAGGGAGTAGTGTTCTGAGTACCTTACTTATAACAGTCTCATCTGAGATTGTTCCTCCAGAAGCTCTAATTGCACTTACACTTGCTTTGATTCTTTCAACATATTTTGCAATGTTTTCATCTTCCTTCATATTCATCTTGTCAAACTGTCCTCTTAGGCTTTCTGCTTTGGCTCTTTTCACATTTGCATCACCACCATATATTTTCTTCAGTGCCACCCACATTTCATATGCAGTGGTGTAGTCTTTAATATCATCAAATTCTTCATAGCTGAGAGCAGATGCAATGTCTATCATCATGGTGTTGTGAGTCTTTTTATCTGCAATGTCTTCAACAGTTAATGCACCATTAGGAATTGTGTATTCTTCATCAATGTATTTGCATCCTGAATCACCAATGGAAGCTAGATGAAGTCGCATGAGACCTTGCCATGCTGAAAAGTTATCTCTGTTGAGCTTTGGAATTTCCCTCTTGTAAGACATCCTGATCTTTAGCTTAGGTCCTTGAAACCCTTCCTGCAAGCACCAAATGCTCTGATACCAATTGATGGTATATGGATGAAGTGACTGAGAGGGGGGGGGTGAATCAGTCAACTATAAAAACACTTCATAATTAATTCTTTGCAGATCCCTTAGGATATCTTAACAATGTTATCTGTTTTAGCACTCGGTAAATAGATTGCAGTAACTTTGAAGATGCAGAAAGTATTAGCAATATTATCTTTAGATATTCATCAGCACATGTATATGATTGAGAAAGCAATTAAGAACACAAGAGACACAAGATTTAACATGGAAACCCAATATGGGAAAAACCACCAATGTATCTAGATACTGATTTTCACTTTTCTGAAGTGATGCCCGGTTAGAAGCCAACCTGGTAAAAGGTTACAAAACACACTGTTAGGTGTGACCTTGTTAGAGGATTTAAAACACCCTGCTAGGAGTGGCCTGGTAAGAGGTCTTGAAAACAATTCAATGGAATTGTCACCTTGTTAGAGGATTTACATTATGGTTGTTAAACCAACTCGGTTAAGAGATTTAGAATTCACTGTTACAATGATAAGAAGGTAACAATGAAAAAGTGACCTGTATAATAATGCAACTATCTTGCTGATTACAGATCTCTGTTCTGCATAAGTCTGATCCTTTCTGATCGAATAATTCTCTGCTGCTCCTCAAGGATATCTGAACATCCTTCACAAATTTGCATATACCTTTCCTTCTTTTCTTCTGTAAATCTTCTGCTGTGTGTATATTTATTTTTCACATTTGACCTTTTATTTATATGATTTTGGATTTGTCAAATCGACATTATTTAGTATAACAGTCGGCTAAATTAAGAAAACTCTAAAAGTCCTTCAAGGGCCGATAGTACTCGGTGACCATAACTTTCTATAATCTTTCGGTGATCAAGGGAACTCGGTAAACACCGACAATCCTTAACCTTTGATAACCGACTGAACTCGGTAAACACTATCTTTTCTTCGATGACCGACTGAACTCGGTAAACACTATCTTTTCTTCGATGACCGATTGAACTCGGTAAACACTATCTTTTCTTCGATGACCGACTGAACTCGGTAAACACTATCTTTCTTTGATAACCGAGTGGACTCGGTAAGCACTAATATTCCTATCTGGCAGACCGACTGAACTCGGTAGGAACTGATTGCTGCGGACTATGACATAGTGTGACATCAAAGACAATACATAATTGAGTAGCAATTTCTTTCAGACAATTGTTTCCAACACACAAGTGAAGTTATGCAGACGCTATTCACAAGTAGTAGTTCCCTATGTTTGTTTAGCATAGTCAACATAGATTTTATTGGTTCTTGAGTTGCACCTATCTTTATGGTATGCACCCTTGGAGTTAAGCTTAGAGATGAGTTGTTGATGTTCAATTAAGAGTGCATGAGTTAATTCATCTTGTAGAGAAAGTTCCAGTTGTTTTGGTAGAGCCGACAGTGTGTAGCATGCATCTTCAATTATCTAATTTAGATAGGTCACAGATTATGTTGCATGCATAATGGAGCCAATAGAATGTTTTTTGGAGTTTATTATGGTTTCTCTATTATGATTTCAAGTTGGTTCTAATAGGCTGACCTAATCATATCATTTAGAGGAAAGATATTTATAGGTAGTCATTTGTGATTGCTAAAGTGTGGTTCATGGTTGATTAAGTAGAGTAGAGCAGAGTGTGTGAAGTGTTGAGCCATCAGAAGAAGGTCAATGTGACCAAGTAGAATATATGTTCTATTCATTGGAACTGATCCAGACAGCAGGTCAAAGCGTAGTTCACCAAGATCTAGATATAGTGTGTATCTATTATTCAAAAGGTTGTAGCCTTTGACCCTTTGAGTAGTGAGCTCTCGGACAGTGCATCCTCTTCCCTAATAGGGAAAATTATAAAAGACTCCTAACAGGGTCTGACCCTTAACCAGGTCTACTGTACTTCATATATTGTAAAGCTACTCCTAACAGGGTAAAGGATCTTCTAACAAGGATCATTATACACTAGTACAAAATATTAGTGGGTATCAAGTCCCATCGGGGTTTTTACCTATTTGGGTTTCCCCCTAACCAAAATATTCATGTTGTGTTCATGTGTTATTTCATTGTGTTTATGCTTTATGTTTAAGTATACTTAATTGGATAAAGAATTGAAACTTGTAGATAATTGATTCACCCCCCCCTCTCAGTTATCTCTTGGGACTATTCCTAACACTCGACACAAA